>JXCR01146207.1:22991-57935 GCA_002079205.1 Phalaenopsis hybrid cultivar
CTCATTTATCTGCTAACAAGCACTAAATTCCCTTTAATGATAATATGCCATAGGTAAATAAGCCCAACCAAAAAGTCACAAAATAAATGCAAGTCAGACATATTTATGAATAATATCAAGATTCTAACAGCCAAAAGAAAAAGTTGCCCACAACAGAGAAAAATAATTGAGTTGCCAACTCAAAAATCACAGCTTTGGCGAAAATAAGAGATTTATCATAAGAAATTTAAGGGTCATATGTGTGAAGGAGGGTCTACATCATAGTAAAAAAACAAAGCAACACATTTAGATGATGTGCATGCTGAAGTCTTCAAACCCTCAATACATTTAGCAAATAACCAAAGGGCACAAGCAGTAAGAGTATTATCATAAAATCTCTGAAGGCGGAAGGAAAAATAAGGGTGGAAATAAAAGTCATCGAAACAGATAAATATTGAAGGATCAATTCCACCGGAGAATATAATCTTAAAGATACTTCCAGAGACGGTCGATGAGGAAATCTAGCCAATGGTGGAGATAGGGATTTTAATCTTACGAAGGATTGACATAATAAAGTTTATGGAAGTAACGCTGTTAATAGACTGCAATAGAAATGATTGTGGACAAGGAATTGTAACAATTTAGTCAAGTGAAATATGATTGATGAGCAAAACTGCTTGGATCATAATATGTACAAGATGCCAACCCCAAGAGGTATCAATTAACAAAGAGTCTGTGAGAGGGATCATAGGCATGGAAATGAAGATTAAGGTGATCAAGGGAAGCACTGCATATGCACAAACGAAAGCCAAAGAGGAAACCCTGATTTGAAGCTACCAAAAGAAATGGGGTGAAAAGTAAATGGCTTGCATATAGACAAACCACATGCAAATTGCAAGGCTACAGGCAAGCACATGAGCGAGATCTAGAAGTATGCAGTGTTGTGTTGAGAAAGTGCAAATAAGAGCCACGCTACAACTATGAATGAGAGATGTGATAGAACAAAGTATGACAAGAAGATATGACTAACACCAAAATGTAAACTGAGCTACATACTGTGGTGAATGGGCATGGTGAACCAAATGTAGGAAAAAAAAATGAAGCATACTAAAATATAAGATTAGGCTTATGAAGTGAAAATGCCTCTGATAAAAGTTAGGCTTAATTGATATCAAGAAAGATATTTATAGGCGATTAAGGTTATTGAAGAAATAGAATTCAACTTTATTAAAATAAATGTCCTAAAAGCAATATTTATCATGCAATAATTTATCATTCAACGAGTTTACAAGTATCGTTCAATGTGAGAAAAGCTAAAGATTCTCTTTGATTTAAATGCAACAAGAAAAAACGAACTTAGGAGTTTAAATATAAAGTAACAAAGGAATATGATACAACTACTAGTTCAGACTATTTAATGAGAATTTTGGTATATATGTCTCGTGAAAAGTGAGATGAAAATTTTCAATTATGCGGTGTATACTCTTATATAGGCAACCGGATCTAAAAGATGTCAGAAGTTAAAAGCGTGTTTAGGGGAACTTTTAACTCAGTTATTGAAAAATATACAACTGAAAAGTCAAAACATTAATTTATTTAAATGAGGTGAATATAGCTTAAGTAATTGAGGTTAGAACAAAGCTTCACATAGGCCATTATTTTTAAGTGCCTTCAACTTAGATGCCAAACCACTTTCAAGAATTTAATTTTAGAAACTTTAATTTTGTGCAAATCATTGAACAAATAGTTTATATTATTTTCGGTACATATATTTCAATACAGACCCTTTTTGAACTGCTCACCTTATAATACATATTAAATTCTTTTACATAATTACTTTGTACTCTATGATTCCTAGTTTATCACTCATCAATATTAACAATTTTCAATTTCACAACACCTAACGTGCACAAATGTGCTTCAGTAAAATGTTGATCCACCACATAGCTAAGCTAATATAATTATAATTTCATAAAATCTAACTTATATCTCTACAATAGTATCTTATTGCAACGCTCATGACACATTTATTTTAGTTGTCCAACTCTCACTTAGAGGTTTTATCCTTATCTTTATCCTTATTATTTTGCATATCAGATTCAGGATAAATAGACTGGCACTGTAAGCTTCACTTAATCAAAAATATTGATTGCTAATCATCTAGTTAAAATCCACTAAATTACATATTACAATTTTTTTTCCACTAATCTCAAGTCAATTAACTTCTTAAATTCTTATATTATTTTAATTTTTGCTTGCATTACACAAATCAGACCTACCTAACCTAAGTCATAGGCAAATATCATACACCAAAGCACCTCATATGATATCTAGAATAAGTGCAAAATTAGCAATAAAATGAATTACAACCAACTTGATGAACACTAGATAAGCCATTAAACCAATCAACATATGAGCATCAAAGGAATCTCTAAGATAAAATCAAACAAGAAATACATATTCTCAAAATAAAATAATATCCTAGAAAACTTGATTTTTTTATTTAGCGAAAGAAGTGTAATTAGAATAGAATCTAATCAAAATTTGTTCGGCAAGGGTAAGGATTATACTACAAGTTGTTTTTCAACCANGAAAGAAAAACATTATTTTTTATTTAAAATTCTATGTAAATGATACTAGACTAGTTTTAATTTAACTTGTAATTCAACGTTAGAAAAATGGTTTCCCTAATCATTTCTTAAAAAAGTTATATATTTGTAAAACTAGGTATCATTAGATATACACTTTATAAGAATTGAGCTTCTATTAAAATCATATTTTCAACTAATATATTAAATTTTGAAAAGTTTAAAAGTAGAGGAATGTGAAATATTTTACTTTAGAAGATGATAGTGGAATTCAAAATAATTAAAGGGTTATCCAGAGATAGTAATCCTCCTACGATTATGCTAATGGTTGAAACACATATCCTAAAGCAAGAAAAATAGTGATTAAAAGAAAATATTAAGTGAGAAGAAGTCTTATCAAAAATTGATTTTGCTAAATTCTTTTTAAAGTTGAAGCTATATTACATTCCTAAGCTACTTGTATATAAGATGTATTAGTAAGTATATTTAAATAGAAAGCTTAAATTATGTTTTTCCATCATCTAAGGTACCTTAGTTAACATCTATTAATTATTTTTTAAAGTAAATAGGAAATCAAGTTTTCATAGTTGGATGAAAGGTTTTCTTATACACTGAGGTTAGACTTGCTTAATAGACTTATTCTAAATTTACACTATGAATTTTCTGAGGCAAATTTGTTGTTAATTTTGATGAAACTCACTCCCTCAAATTAAATAAATTTGGTATTATAGTGGTAGAAGAATTCAAATATACTCATGGTGGCTACGGTTTTGGAGTAACTAATGAAGAAAGTAGAGTTATTTTAGATTTTGTTTTAGCGTGTGATTTTGTTATCACTAATACTTTATTCAAGAAAAGATATGAGCATCTTATTACTTATAAGAGTGGATCTAATAAAAGATAAATTGATTATTTTCTTATGAGAAGAAGAGATTGTCGAGATTGTAAAGATTGTAAGGTCATTCCAAGTGAGAATTTATATATCCAACATCGTTTATTAGTTCTAGATTTTAAGATGGTGTTGTAAAATAAAGAATATTATGACTCGTCGTCGTAGAATTAGATGAGGGAACCTAAAAGACAAATAAAATTATTTTTATGAGTAAAATTTAAGATTTTAAAATTTGGGATGTTCATGAAGGAACAAATGTTATGTGGGATAAAGTAACAACACTATTAAACAGGTAGCAAAAGATGTGCTTGGAGAATCAAAAGAAAAGTTTTTATAAATAAAAATAGTTGATGATAGAATAATAATGTGCAAGAAAAAATAAAATATAAGAAGTTATGTTATAAAAATTGGTTTAAATGTAAAAGCTTAGAGAACTGGGAAAAGTATCAAACGGTTCGTAGGGAGTTTAAAAGAACAATCGGTGACGCTAAAAATTTTGTTTTTAATAATCTTTATAATATATTAGATACTAAGGAGGGTGAAAAATATATGTNAGTTTTCTTATACACTGAGGTTAGACTTGCTTAATAGACTTATTCTAAATTTATACTATGAATTTTCTGAGGCAAAATTTGTGTTGATTTTGATGAAACTCACTCCCTCAAATTAAATAAATTTGGTATTAGAGTGGTGGAAGACTTCAGATATACTCATGGTGGCTACAGTTTTGGAGTAACTAATGAAGAAGGTAGAACTATTTTAGATTTTGCTTTAGCGTGTGATTTTGTTATTACTAATACTTTATTCAATAAAAGAGATGAGCATCTTATTACTTATAATAGCGGATCTAATAAAACACAAATTGATTATTTTCTTATGAGAAGAAGAGATCGTCGATATTGTAAAGATTGTAAGGTCATTCCAAGTGAGAATTTATGTACCCAACATCGTTTATTAGTTCTAGATTTTAAGATGAAGTGTTGTAAAATAAAGAATACTAGGACTCATCATCGTAGAATTAAATGGGGGAACTTAAAAGACAAATAAAATTATTTTTATGAGTAAAATTCAAGAATTTAAAATTTGAGATGTTCATGAAGAAGCAAATGTTATGTGATTAAAGTAACAACACTATTAAACAGGTAGCAAAAGATGTGTTNATGTTGTAAAATAAAGAATACTAGGACTCATCATCGTAGAATTAAATGGGGGAACCTAAAAGATAAATAAAATTATTTTTATGAGTAAAATTCAAGAATTTCAAAATTTGGGATGTTCATGAAGAAGCAAATGTTATGTGATTAAAGTAACAACACTATTAAACAGGTAGCAAAAGATGTGTTTGGAGAATCAAAAGAAAAAGTTTTTATAAATAAAAATAGTTGGTGATGGAATAATAATGTGCAAGAAAAAATAAAATATAAGAAGTTATGTTATAAAAATTAGTTTAAATGTAAAAGCTTAGAGAACTGGGAAAAGTATCAAACGGTCCGCAGGGAGTCTAAAAGAACAATCAGTGACGCTAAAAATTTTGTTTTTAATAATCTTTATAATATATTAGATACTAAGGAGGGTGAAAAATATATGTATAAACCAGCCAAACAAAGAAATGAGAAAAATAAAGATTTAACTCAAGTAAAGTGTATTAAAGATAAAAATCAAAAAGTATTTTTCTTAGAAAAAGATATTCAACATAGGTGGGTGAGTTATTTTGATAAACTTTTTAATAAAGTTTCTAAAATTACGATCGACTTTAGTAATCTTAATATCGTGAATAATAATAAAACGTTTCATTTTTACCGTCACATTAGTAAAAAAGAAGTTGAGGAGGNTTTTTTAATAAAGTTTCTGAAATTACGATCGACTTTAGTAATCTTAATATCGTAAATAATAATAAAACGTTTCATTTTTACCGTCACGTTAGTAAAAAAGAAGTTGAGGAGGCTTTAAAGAAAACCAATGGTGGAAAGTCTGTGGGACCTGATGATATCTCAATTGAAGTGTGGAAATATTTAGGAGATTTGGGTGTTTTTTGGCTATCTGTAGGACTTGATGATATCCCAATTGAAGTGTGGAAATATTTGGGAGATTTGGGAGTTTCTTGGCTTACTATAATTTTTTTAAAACTAAAATGATGTCTGAGGAGTGGAGGAAGGGTATTTTGGTCCCCATTTTTAAGAATAAAGGAGATGCACAAGAGTGTGCAAATTATAGAGGATTAAATTGTCGAGGAGTGGAGGAAGAGTATTTTGGTTCTCATTTTTAAGAATAAAGGGGATGCACGAGAGTGTGCAAATTATAGAGGAATTAAGTTGATGTGTTTTACTTAAATTTATGGAAGGAGAGTAGAACATAGGTTAAGACGCATCACAAACTTTTCTCATAATCAATTTGGATTTATGCCGGGCAGGTCTACTATGGAAGCTATACATTTATTGACGCATTACAAAAATTTCTCATAATCAATTTGAATTTATGCCGGGCAGATCTACTATGGAAGCTATAATGAGAGTTTTGATGGAGATGTTCAGAGATAATAAGGAGAATCTACATTTAACTTTATTGATTTAGAAAAAGCTTACGATAAAGCTCCAAGAGATATCCTTTGGAGAGTTCTTAGAAGAAAGGNAGGCAGGTCTCCTATGGAAGCTATAATGAGAGGTTTGATGGAGAAGTTCAGAGATAATAAGGAGAATCTACATTTGACTTTATTGATTTAGAAAAAGCTTACGATAAAGCTCCAAGAGATATCCTTTGGAGAGTTCTTNAGCTTAATAACTGAACAATCAAACATAATAATAACACGATGTCCTAACAAAATACTTATAGGCATGTTAAAAAGAAAGTTTGTGGATCAAAAATCAGACATCTTTTTAAGATTCACTATGCTCCATCTAAGGTCATCTTATTCAAACAATATGGCATAAAATGGTCAGTTGGCTATGTGTGTCATGTCCATCTTAGTAATTGATGGGTGTTGCAATTTGTGATATTAAAGAGGGTTGGCTTGCTAGGCCAACCCTAACAAAAAAAAAATCATGTGACATGCCTATGAGAATAACAATAGACAATCTCGGCTTGGAAGTCAAGCTCAGCTTGATGACTTCTATATCCAAGAGATACATAAATCAAAGGGGCACCTATGAATGCCTGATCTTAAGCTAGAAGGGCGTCAGATGATTCTAACTAAGGTGTTATTCAAGTTTTACATTTTTTAATATGCTAAAAATTAAGTTTGGGGAGAGAAAAATCTTTTAAAAACTTAAATTTAATTGTCCTCAGTAACATGTATTAAAATTGTTATGTTTTAAAAGGGATTTGAGGTATGTGGTGTCAACTTGAAATAACTTTAGTTTTCAAAAAAAAGAAAAACATTATTTTTTATTTAAAATTCTATGTAAATGATACTAGACTAGTTTTAATTTAACTTGTAATTCAACGTTAGAAAAATGGTTTCCCTAATCATTTCTTAAAAAAGTTATATATTTGTAAAATTAGGTATCATTAAATATACACTTTATAAGAATTGAGCTTCTATTAAAATCATATTTTCAACTAATATATTAAATTTTGAAAAGTTTAAAAGTAGAGGAATGTGAAATATTTTACTTTAGAAGATGATAGTGGAATTCAAAATAATTAAAGGGTTATCCAGAGATAGTAATCCTCCTACGATTATGCTAATGGTTGAAACACATATCCTAAAGCAAGAAAAATAGTGATTAAAAGAAAATATTGAGTGAGAAGAAGTCTCATCAAAAATTGGTTTTGCTAAATTCTTTTTAAAGTTGAAGCTATATTACATTCCTAAGCTACTTGTATATAAGATGTATTAGTAAGTATATTTAAATAGAAAGCTTAAATTATGTTTTTCCATCATCTAAGGTACCTTAGTTAACATCTATTAATTATTTTTTAAAGTAAATAGGAAATCAAGTTTTCATAGTTGGATGAAAGGTTTTCTTATACACTGAGGTTAGACTTGCTTAATAGACTTATTCTAAATTTACACTATGAATTTTCTGAGGCAAATTTGTTGTTAATTTTGATGAAACTCACTCCCTCAAATTAAATAAATTTGGTATTAGAGTGGTAGAAGAATTCAAATATACTGATGGTGGCTATGGTTTTGGAGTAACTAATGAAAAAGGTAGAACTATTTTAGATTTTGTTTTAGCGTGTGATTTTGTTATCACTAATACTTTATTCAAGAAAAGAGATGAACATCTTATTACTTATAAGAGTGGATCTAATAAAAGATAAATTGATTATTTTCTTATGAGAAGAAGAGATTGTCGAGATTGTAAAGATTGTAAGGTCATTATAAGTGAGAATTTATGTATCCAACATCGTTTATTAGTTCTATATTTTAAGATGAAGTGTTGTAAAATAAAGAATACTATGACTCGTCATCGTAGAATTAGATGAGGGAACCTAAAAGACAAATAAAATTATTTTTATGAGTAAAATTTGGGATGTTCATGAAGAAATAAATGTTATGTGCGATAAAGTAACAACACTATTAAACAGATAGCAAAAGATGTGCTTGGAGAATCAAAGAAAAAGTTTTTATAAATAAAAATAGTTGATGATAGAATAATAATGTGCAAGAAAAAATAAAATATAAGAAGTTATGTTATAAAAATTGGTTTAAATGTAAAAACTTAGAGAACTGGGAAAAGTATCAAACGGTCCGTAGGGAGTTTAAAAGAACAATCGGTGACGCTAAAAATTTTATTTTTAATAATCTTTATAATATATTAGATACTAAGGAGGGTGAAAAATATATGTATAAACTAGCCAAACAAGAAGAAAAAAGTAAAGTATATTGAAGATCCAAAAAGTACTTTTTTCTTAGAAAAGTATTCAACATAGGTGGGTGAGTTATTTTGATAAATTTTTTAATAAAATTTCTGAAAATACGATCGACCTTAGTGAATGTTGGCCTTTAAAAGAGAAGCATAATAATAAGTTAAGCGTTGTCAAGATGAGAATGATTAGGTGGATGAGTGGCTTTACACTTAGAGACAAAATGCAAAATGAATATATCCGGGACAGGGTTGGTGTAGCTCTTGTGACAAAGAAAATTAGAGAAAGTCGTCTTAGATGGTTTGGTCACATTAAACATCGATCATCTGATGATTCGATTAGGATAGTAGATGTTTTAGATTTGAATTGTGTTAAGAAAGGCAGAGGTAGACCTGGGAAGATTTGGGCTTATTGTATAAAAAATAATCTTAATTTACTATAACTAATGAAAATATGACACTAAATAGGATACAATGGAGAAAAAGAATTCATGTAGCCGACCCCACATATTGGGATTAAGGCTTTGTTGTTGTTATTGTTGTATTAATATTTTAGTGTTACATGTCAGGGCAACTAACGTTTAAGTTTGAGGATTTTGATGTGTAGAAAGATATGCTTAATTTTTTTTATATTTTGCATATTTTTATGGATGAAATTGCATTTTAAAGAAATGTATCTTTATGTTTTTCTTGCAGTTACAACATGTAGTAGAAGTGGAGCAAAGTGAAGAAGAAATGAAGCAAAGTGGATGGGAATTAGAGCTAAGGANCATGGATAAAATTGCATTTTAAAGAAATGTATCTTTATGTTTTTCTTGCAGGTACAACATGTAGTAGAAGTGGAGCAAAGTGAAGAAGAAATGAAGCAAAGTGGATGGGAATTAGAGCTAAGGAGGACCCAAGTGATTGATGCCTTGGCGCCATATTTTTTTGGCGTCCAAGCGCTAGTCCCAACCTAGGAACCCGAGAAGCTGGTTCAGAGAGTCTTGGGCGCCTCGGCGCCCACACCAGCTTGGCAGACAAAGAGCCCGGCGCCTAGTCGCCTGCGCCATGGCTCCAAAAACTGTCTGGGTAGTTTTCAGTTGTTCTCCTACACTATGTGGGGAGATATTCAGCACAATAAAGAGGTTCTTTGTTGAAGGATAGGGAGTCTTCTTTCAGTTCTTTTGAAAATCTTTAGTCAGTGCTTTGTTGTAGGAGAGAGTAGGAGAGCATTTATGAGTAAATTGGAGAGAAACTCAATTGCTAAGTGAGGAGAGACTTGAGGAGAGCAGCAAAGGGGATTAGGAGATCCTTTGGGAAGTATTCTCAAAACTTTGTATAGGGAAAAGCTAAGTATTGTGTATTCTTGTTATTGTATTTCTGTAAACACAATTNTTCAATTGCTAAGTGAGGAGAGACTTGAGGAGAGCAGCAAAGGGGATTAAGAGATCCTTTGGGAAGCATTCTCAAAACTTTGTATAGGGAAAAGCTAAGTATTGTGTATTCTTGTTATTGTATTTCTGTAAACACAATTCTATAATGGATTTACTTGTTTTCAAAGATGTTTTATGGTGCTTTCTCAATGCTTTCTGAGTAGTCTATCTACCTTTCCCTTGTGGTGATTAAGTAGGAAGTGTAAGAGCTAAAGAATACTTTTAAATTTGTTTTTTAAATTTATAATGTGATGAATAACCTTCAAGTTTTCATTCGTTTTTCTTTCAGGTCAAATGATTAATTAAGACGTGTTGTGATCCATAATAACTCGGGAGAGCTATGGTAGAACAATTAAGTTATTCACATTGATCTATAGGGCATGGTGAAGTACTTTGTAGGGAGATGCAAGTGTTAGGGATATAATCTTTGATGGGTTCAAATTGAGGTTTAAGGAATTAAGAAAACCAATTTACCTTATCTTCTTTATGCACTCGGGAGAGGTTAAAGAAGAGAGTTGCTCCTATTTGTCACTAGTTTCATTCACAATTTGCATTTTTTTATTCCATTCACTCCGCTTAGATCATTGCAAGGGAATGTAGTTTTATAACGTGATTATCATCAATCCAAATATATCAAGTAAAATTTTAGTAGGAGTAAAGCTTTTAGGAGTAGTTTGTAATTCAGTAGGACTAGTTAGCACAACATTCAACCAATTTAACTTCCAAGCTAAGAATTATTTAGTAGGGTAGAACTTTTCTTAAACTTAAACACTGTGGGTTCGATAACCTGGAATCAAAAGTCGTATATTACAAAAGCAATACGTACACTTACGTAAGGCCCCCAGAGTGCAAGTGCACCAAGATTTAAATTAAGGCTGCATCAATGGTGTGCCCTTTTCATGGTTATAAGTATGGTTCATTAATATTCCTCATTTATCTCCCCAACTTTATTTAGATAATCATCATGATAATGGTTTTCTAAATGAATGAGATAATTAACTAAACTAATTTTTATCCGATATGTTTCTAGTTAAGAAAGAAGATACGTCGAGGAAGGTGGGAATGAGGGTTTTAACATACACTGGCTTTACAGAAACATGAGAAACTAACTGAGGGAGCAAACCACTTAGCATAATTTTTTTAGTAAAAAATAGTGAAACTTTAACAATATTACTTGAGGAAAACAATAAAAAAGGTTAAGAAGGCTCGCCCAAAGTTAAAATTGATGGAATGATAATAGCTTCTTATTATAAAGATTGAGTGATTTTGTTGTTTGCAAATATTCCTCATTCCAAAGATATTAATCTCCTCACAATCAAACCCTAATGTTAATCTCAAAGTTACTCAGTCAATTCGAGTGCAAACAACATCAAGCCACTATACAATCTCACAAGTTTGAGCCAATGAACCAAAGTTAGCAATCCTTAGCAGCACAGAAGAGCTAGAACCAAAGATGTTTCCTTTGAAAAACTAAAGATCACCCCAAGGAGCGACTAATAAGCGAGATGAACTGGCACTAAAAAACAATGGCAAATTTTTTTAAGGAAAATAGATTATATTTTCTTTTATTCATCTACAGCTTTTGATAGACTTTGCATAAATAACTGGTTAGTAGTTCCTGTTAATGTCCAAAGAATTGTCAAACTGGCCTACATGCAGATAACAAGTGGCCATTCTTTCCTAGAACCTCTACATAAAAAAAAGCATAAATGTCATTCCTCTACTCTCTGCCACCATAATAGTTGTCAATAAATAGCCACCTTGACCTGAAAACCAATTAAAATCATTTCCATGAAGCCCTTTCCCTAGCCTCCTTCGAAGCAGTCAATGGAATAAACTAGTCTTATCGAAGTTGGGTTGGATGTTTGCCTAAGCACACTAGAGAGGCAACAAGAGATGAGGCTCTAGCATGTCCAACACCTCATAGGCCTAATGACTCATCGTTTCAGACGAAGGTGGCTTTAACTCTCATGTATAAGAAGGTGGCCCGGTCAAGGAGTGCTAGAACTCATCTCTTTATAATATCCCTTATGGCAATGATGAAGAACTTCTTGGCCCCTTTAGGGTCCAAGTCATCTCTGAAAGATCATTAAGAAAAAACACCAAAAGCTAAGTGCTCCAAATGTAATATTTTCAACAAATGAAAAAGAGAAAATGACAAGTCATCTCCCCAACAATATGATTTCCTCACTTTCTTCCTACTCCATTTTCTCTTTTTGTTTTTTTAAGTTTCATCTCAATTACTACCTCTCCAAGACATACACTCAGCATCAAAAAAATTGACAGTTAACAACAATAAGCAAGGTGTGGACAAAAGACCTGAATCGCCTCAAATGTTGTAGACAGGGAGTTAAACGGGTTGTCAATGGCATAGTAAACAGCTCCCAGAATGGTATCAATGCAGCATNATGCTTCATGTGGGTTCGATAACCTGGAATCAAAAGTCGTATATTACAAAAGCGATACGTACACTTACGTAAGGCCCTCAGAGTGCAAGTGCACCAAGATTTAAATTAAGGTTGCATCAATGGTGTGCCCTTTTCATGGTTATAAGTACGGTTCATTAATATTCCTCATTTATCTCCCCCACTTTATTTAGCTAATCATCATGATAATGGTTTTCTAAATGAATGAGATAATTAACTAAACTAATTTTTATCCAATATGTTTCTAGTTAAGAAATAAGATACGTCGAGGAAGGTGGGAATGAGGGTTTTAACATACACTGACTTTACAGAAACATGAGAAACTACCTGAGGGAACAAACCACTTAGCATAATTTTTTTAGTAAAAAATAGTGAAACTTTAACAATAATACTTAAGGAAAACAATAAAAAAGGTTAAGAAGGCTCGCCCAAAGTTAAAATTGATGGAATGATAAATTTTCCTCATTCCAAAGATATTAATCTCCTCACAATCAAACCCTAATGTTAATCTCAAAGTTACTCAGTCGATTAGAGTGCAAACAACATCAAGCCACTATACAATCTCACAAGTTTGAGCCAATGAACCAAAGTTAGCAATCCTTAGAAGCACAAAAGAGCTAGAACCAAAGATGTTTCCTTTGAAAAACTAAGGATCACCCCTAGGAGCTACTAATAAGCGAGATGAACTAAAACTAAAAAACAATGGCAAATTTTTTTAAGGAAAATAGATATTAATTTTCTTTTATTATCATCTACGGTTTTTGATAGACTTTGCATAAATAACTGGTTAGTAGCTCCTGTTAATGTCCAAAGAATTGTCAAAATGCCTACATGCAGATAACAAGTGGCCATTCTTTCCTAGAACCTCTACATAAAAAAAAGCATAAATGTCATTCCTCTACTCTTTGCCGCCATAATAGTTGTCAATAAATAGCCACCTTGACCTAAAAACCAATTAAAATCATTTCCACGAAGCCCTTTCCCTAGCCTCCTTCGAAGCAGTCAATGGAATAAACTAGTCTTATTGAAGTTGGGTTGGATATTCGCCTAAGCACACCAGAGAGGCAACAAGAGATGAGGCTCTAGCATGTCCAACGCCTCATAGTCCTAATGACTCATCGTTTCAGACGAAGGTGGCTTTAACTCTCATGTATAAGAAGGTGGCCAGGTCAAGGAGTGCTAGAACTCACTCTTTATAATACCCCTTATGGCAATGATGAAGAACTTCTTGGCCCCTTTAGGGTCCTAGTCATCTCTGAAAGAACATTAAGAAGAAACACCAAAAGCTAAGTGCTCCAAATGTAATATTTCAACAAATGAAAAGTAGAAAATGACAAGTCATCTCCCCAACAATATGATTTCCGCACTTTCTTCCTACTCCATTTTCTCTTTTTGTTTTTTTAACTTTCATCTCAATTACTGCCTCTCCAAGACATACACTCAGCATAAAAAAAAATCGACAGTTACCAACAATAAGCAAGGTGTGGACAAAAGACCTGAATCGCCTCAAAGGTTGTAGACAGGGAGTTAAACGGGTTGTCAATGGCATAGTAAACAGCTCCCAGAATGGTATCAATGCAGCATTCAATAATGAAGCCATCTAATTGCTGAATCGAAAAGCACCAAACTCCCAAATTACAGATAGCCTGAAATCCAAACAAAACCAGTCAGCCATAAATTAAAAACTGACCTACATCACACAATATCGGTAACAACCAACCTTCATTTTCGTGGTCACAATTAGCCTCGCAAGGGAATCCAGAGCAGATCGAGATGTATCTTCTGGTTGGACCGCCAGTAACAAAATGGATAAAAGTCTTCAAATAGGTTTTTAAACATGAAACCACTGAAAAAAAGTTCGTTGTAAACCTGGAATGGAGGACACTAGTGATGGGTGGTACATCATGAAACCTAAGCATTTCAGAGCTTGAGCAGCACTGGAAAACGAAGGAAAACCTATAAATTATGGGGAAATGCGTATAGCAACTTCGATCGATATATTACATTTCAATCATCTTTGGGGCCTTACATCTCCTCTTCTTGGTGGAAAATGTCAGAGAGAATGGCGGGAAAGAGAGGAGGGGAGCAGAGTGTGAGGGCTTCCATGGACAAGGTATCCCCGGCAGAGTTCCGCTGAAGCTGCAGAAAGGATGAGTAGGCGAGAGACTTGTCTGCAGATATTAGGGTTTTGATTTCTTCGATCTCTTGCTTGACGGCTTCGGCCATGGAACACGAAGAGCCAGCCAACCATTAGCGCCTAGCTTGAAGAATGAAGTAGTTTTACTCTTACTACTGTGTTAGGTGAGTTATAATCTCCTTTTTCGCGCCAAAGAGGAAGAGGTGGGTGGCCATGTACGTGTTTAAGCCAAATGAAAATTTATATTTACATATAACCTTTTCCTATTTTTTTAAGTGATAGTATGATAATTTAATGTCTTGATATTAAAAAAAGATCTAACACGTAAATAATAGAGAAGTAACTAGAGTAAACATCATAACTTTTAGGTGATAAAACCTAGGAAAGGGAAAAGAAACTATAGTTTAACTCAGTCAAAACAGTACACTATGTAATTTTAAACATACATGTCTATTAAATTAGAAAAGATAGAATTACAAAGCCGATAATCATGGATATATAATAATTATAATTAGGCTACATTAATGTGGTTCTTGATTATAAATGGCAATAATCAACCACAAAAGTCACAACTAATTGCTATGAATACAATAAATGGTCATATAGGATGTAATCGGTGGTTACAATAGTGGTACTTAGTCACAAAGGTCGTAGTTAGAGGCTTTAATAAAAGTAGTTTGTCGCAAAACCTGTAGTTGGTTGCTACAAAGGCAGCAGTTGAATGTAAAAATTGTAATTAATAATGACAGAAGTTGGTCACATTATTCATAGTTAGAAACTGTAAAAGCAATAGTTGGCTACAATGGGCATGATTGGCTGCTACAAAAATATTTATTAGTCATAAATGTTGTAGATTGTGGCAACAATAGCAACAATTAACCAAATAGGCTATATTTGGAAACTGTGATAATAGTAGTTCGCCAGAAAAGTTGTAGTTGGTTGCTACAAATGCAATAGTTTGTTATAAAAGTTGTACTTAATGACTAAATAGTGACAGTTGATCACAAATGTTGTAATTAAAAATTATAACAATAGTTGTTGTCTACAAAACCGTAGTTAGTTACTACAAAGACGGAAGATAATCATAAAGGTTATGGTTGATGTTTTTAATAGGAGCGGTTGGCGACAAACGTCTTAGCTGGAAACTACAATAGTAGTAGTTTGCCATAAAGATTGTAGTTTGTTGTTATAAAGGCAATAGTCTGTCATAAAGACTTTAGTTGGTGGATATAATAGCAATAGTTGGAAATATTAACAGTAGTAGTTGGCTGCAAAAAACATAATTGATTGCTACAAAGGGAGTAGTGGTCATAAAGACTAAAGTTAGTGGTTGTAATAGCAATAGTCGGCTCATTAAAGAAATTCTCATTAATCTCATTATTGTTTGACTCAAACTTTTCTTGTACAAGTCTAGAAAAGTCATATTATATTGGATTTTTAGTGTGTTTTGTATCATAGATATCATCTAACCCGGAGCTTTCTTATTTCTCTCCTCAAAAAATGCTTGAATAATCAACTGTGAAAATATTGCATCCACATCACTAGAATGAGTAACTTCCAACTCCAACTTCTCAATCTATTGAATTGGACTCTCATCAGATGTGATAAAACAAGTTGACATCCCAATAAATTTTCTTCTCAAAGCATTGGCTACCACATTTGCCTTAGCGGGTTGATATATAACATTAAGATTAAAATTTTGGATCAACTCCAACCACCTTCTCTATCTCAAGTTCAGCTCCTTCTGAGTAAAGATGTACTTCAAGCTTAGATGACATGCATAAATCTCACATCTCACTCCATATAAATAATGTCTTCAAATTTTCAATGCAAATACAATAGTTGTCAACTCCAAATCATGAGTAGGAAAATTCTTAGGTCGTTTAGGTTGGGCATTCTTTAAAGTTGATTTTGTCATGTCTTCCATGTGATATTTTTTTCTTTGTTTTTTTTAAATTTTTAAATCAATTTTTTTTATTTTTAGATCAAATTACGGTAGTTTGTAGTACGCTATCCTAGACGTATAGCCACCCTAAAGTAGTAGCGATGACTCTATAATGATATTAATCATAATAAATGGTAACAAAAATCATAATGGAATAAGAATAATAGATAAAACAAAAAATATCACAAATAAAATGAAAACGTAAAATGGATAAAAGATGTTATAGTGCTATTGCAATGTGTTATGCCTCTAGATGAATAGTGCTATTCAAAAGATTGCACAAATGTGAGTAAATAGTAGAATTGACTACAAATAAACTATACAATTACCATGTAACACAAAATTGATGACAATAAAATATAGTTTAGATAAACAACAAAAACACAATAAAATATAAAAGCCTAATATTTTCAAAATAAACATTAACTTATGGCCTGGTTGAGATTAATTTCTTGTTTTTTGTTTTTTTAAAACAAAAAATAGAAAATAGACAAAAAAAAAAATTTGGTTTTTTTTCTTCTAGTTTTAAAATTGCTTTTAAACATAAGTGGACTATTTTCAAAACCCATAAAACACCTCAAAATGTGCTTTTTGTGCTTAAAAAACAACAAAAACATGTTGGACCCTTATTAATTATTTAATTTAAATAAAAATTTTAATTAACTAACTTAATAATTATAAACTTTTAATAATAAATCTGCTTGATTAACTTAATAATTAATCAATTAAATTCATAATAATTCAAATAAAGTAATAATCATTTACATAATAACTTAATAATTATAATTTAATTAATTAATTAACTTAAAAAATTAATAAATTCATTATTTAACATAATAATTTTAAAATTCAATTAATTAACTTAATAAATTTTTTTAAATTTAATAGATCGACATAATTAATAAAAATTTTATTAGTTAACTTAATGATTGTAAAATTCAATTAATTACTAATTTAAATTAGTAATTTAGTTAATTAATATAATTAACTTACTGATAGTAAACTTATTAGTTATTTAATTTCAATTAATATTTTTAAAATTAATTTAATTAACTTGATAATTATAAAATTAATTAATTTGTCATTTCAATCACTAATTATTTAATTAATAATTATAAAATTAAATTTATGTTAATAAAATGTTAATGATTTAATTAATTAACATAATAATTATAAATTTAATTAATTATGATCATTAAATTAATAATTATAGCCTTATTAATTATTTAATTTCAATCAATAAAAAAATTAATTAATTTAATAAACATAAATTTAAGGAATTAATAATTTCAATATAGTATAAAATTATTATTTATTTAATCTCAATTAATAATTGTAAAATTTGATAATAAAGCTTCTAAATTAACTTAATAATTAATCAATTCATCCCATAATATTTTTTAAAAAATATTAATCATTTAATTAATTAGCTTAATAGTTATAATCTGATTAATTAGTTAACTTAATAAAATATTTAAAATATAATTAATTAACATAATAAATATAAATATTAATTAATTAGCTTAATTATTTATAAATTTAATTAATTAATACTTTCAATTAATAATTTAATTAATTAGTTTAATAATTATAAAATTATTATTCACTTAATTTTTGTTAATAATTATAAATCAAATCAAATTACTTAATAATTATAAATTTAAGGAATTAATAATTTAAATAATCAACTTATTTAACTAAATAAATTAAAACTTATTAATTATTTACTTTCAATTAATAATTTAATTAGTTAACTTTTAAATTATAAAATGTAAGTAATAAATCAACCTAATTTTCTAAAAATATATTTTTTCATTTAAATAAATAAAAAATATACGACCAAACATGTTATATATATAAGTATAATATATATAAGATTAATTATAGACACCATGAAAGCACAAAATAATCTTATATTAAAAAAAAAGATATAATTTTTATGCGTTTTAATTACTTAATGACACCAAACATCATAGCATGTGATAGCCATATTATCAGTGTAATTGAAAGCTCTTATAAGACGCATAGAAAAGGAGAAGTCTTCTTTGGTAGTTTACATTTCTGACTCTTCTTATCATCATTTTTTTTTATTTGCTCTCTTATAAAGGTCAAGATTGTTGCTTATTTCCACTTGATGAAAAAGGTACAATTATTACATGATTATTTTTTTACTATAAATAAAATGTTGTGTTAAAGAGTAAAACGAATAAAAATAATCAAATATGTTGAAGAAAGTAGGTTGCATTAAGGTTCACCTTACTTTAGGCAATTAAGAAGATGATGTCCCAAAACATTATAAAAGTGATGTTATATGCTATATTGCTTCATATTTGAGGCATTAAATCATTATGAAATCTAATAGTATAAAATATCAAATTTATTATTCATTATAAGACTTAAATCACAACTTGTAGGGTTAAGTGGGAGTGTAGAATGTGTTTAACAAATGAACTATTAGGAGCCATTCTAGTATTCATATTATATGGAAACATATCAATTCATTTGTTTCCATTTAAGAATAGAGGTGTCAATGATGAGGAATGCCTACTTTGAGTAAGACCTGGTGATAATGGTAAGTAGATGAGCTATCCATGAGAATATAAAGATAACATGGATACATAAGATATATTATCTTTCAACAAGAACTTTGACATAAAAAAATATATAATTAATATTTCTAATGAACTCACAAGAAACTCTAATAAGGGGAATTAACATTTCCAATGAGCTCACTAAAAATTCTAATAAGTGGAATCAACCTAGCTTCACCTTTCATTTCATACAAGTAACAATTTATGCTATTCGATCTAATATAATTTTTTAAAACAACTCGATATGTCCTTATAAATATTAAAGTAAACATTCATCTATAAGTTTTGTAAGGAAAAAAAAAAATTCTTAGAACTTCATAATTCCATTGCATAATTGATGTTCATCTTCTAATCTAAGATATATTCTAGATTATAAAACATCAAATGCTTCTCTATTTGCATAAAAGGAAAGCAGAGAGATAGGCATGGGAGCCTGGTAGTTATATCTTTGCTTAAAATTTTGAACGTCTCACCTTGAAAAAAGAATCTATTCAAATAAATATTTTCATAATAATCAATATCTTTCTTCATTGACTCCACCTTAATTGAAGTTATTGCTGGTAATATTTCTTTTCATATTTAAACAGTAATGTTCAGTTAAATCTTTTTAAATCCAAATGGTAATCATGATGGTAAGTATTCTCTTCCATAAAAAGGTTTTAAGATGATTTGATTGGCAACAAACAGAGTGAAATTGGATTGCATGTATTTTGTTATTTAATGTAATGAAAAGTTATTGAACTGACTGACAAATATTGGATATTTCCAACTTATTGTTTTTTTTTGCATAGTGTGAAATGTGACTCAATGGAAAATTGATTAGTATAAACTTTAAGAATGTCCTCATAGAACTTATAAAAAGGTGTTACTATACTATTTATTTTCTCATTGAAATTTATGGCTTATCTAGGAACTTGTTATTGTGATATCTGCATTTAATATTTTTTGCCATTGTCTATTATTTGCGCTTTGGAATTAAACTTTATGAACATAACTTTTATTTATATGCCACACAAACAAATGTCTCAAATGATAAACACGTACAAAATGATCTAGATGACAACTGAGTAACTGGCTTATGTTGACTTCGAAGAGGAATTCTATTTTAATAAATTTAGAAATAGCTTATTTGATTTACTAATAAAAGATATATTTTTTAAAAATAGTTTCCTTTTTAAAGTTTAAGCTATAAAAAATTGAGATGATAAAAAATGACAAAATCTATGATGATATATATTCGAGGAGGCTAACTATAAAGCTGTTCATCTATTAAAATGATCCTTTTTATGAGCTATTTTGTTTTTATGTTTCTTGAAAAATTCTTAGGTTTGGATGTCTCAGTTAAAATTCGTTAAGTTGAAGTTGCCTCATTAGATTTGCTTCGAGATAACAACAACATAACTCATGCAAGGAATGCATTGATATCAAAGCTAATCCAACATCTTTGAGCTACATTTTGATAAAAAAAATTAGCTAGATATCCTAATTTATTTATTTTTTCTTTTGAATGATGAGTATAAATTTTGCGAAAAAAATAATTTTCACTACGATTGCTTTTTATGCAGATGTTTTGTTTGTTTGGATAAAATTGAAAGATTGAGTTGATCTTTTTTAATTGATTTGTTTCATTTATTAAAATATTGACACACAATTTATATGTTTTTGCACATCTAATACTTAAATTATAATATTTAATTACACAACACTAAATAAATAAAAAAAAAACAATAGTATTAAATATTCTTAAGTGTAATGTAATCTTTTGTGTATGTTTTGATGTTATTGCAACACTAAAGTGTTATTTTAATAAATATCTACTTTAAATTTTATACATGAACTTGCCTAAGAATTCCACTGTGTATATTTAAATCCCTCATTTTGATTTTAATTTTTGTTTAATGTAGCATAAGATTATTAGTTAATTTTGTTTTTTCAAGTACAATATGAAATAATTAAATAATATAAATAATATAAATAAACAAATGCTTTAAAGATAAACATGAAATTATTTATTCTATAAATTAATATTATAAATTATGATAAATATTATTTAAAATTATTGTTAAGTTAAAATATAATAACTACATAAAAACAGCCCAAAACATTGATATTTATAAACCAATCAGCGAGTGATCTTTTTGAACTTCTAAATTTATGTATTTAAATGTGACCGTTGGGACTTTTATAAAAAAAAAATATAACTTGAAGCTTAAATGAATTTTAATATTGAGCGATAATTTGAAAAATTAATTGAAAAAGGTGGTTATTTTGTAAAGTTTAGGGGCGGTACATGAATCTCTTTCACGAAAAAAATATTGCATCAAGACTCTGAAAGTAGAGTTAAGTGCGAAGTTCAATGAAATCACGTTACATGGAGGTTATAGAAAAAAAATTATCTCTCCGGTAACACGAGAGAATATTCTCCCGTGTTATTATGTGTTATTTAGACGTAATAATATATTGTTTAGGTGTTATTATATTTTAGAAATATTCCTGATGTTATAATAATATAATATCATGCAAAAAAAACTATTCTCTTATATTAGAAGAAAGATTTTATTTTAATTTTTATTTCATTTCACGGTCTTTCTTTGTAAGCGAGAGAGTTTGGTTAACCTAGAAACAATTCCAATCCCCGNGTTTTGTAAAGTTTAGGGGTGGTACAAGAATCTCTTTTACGAATAAATATTGCATCAGGAATCCGTATGTAGAGTTAAGCTCGGAGTCCAATGAAATTACGCCATGTGGAGGTGATAGAAAAAAAAAATCTGTCCGGCAGTATGGGAGAATATTCTCCCGTGTTCTTATGTGTTATTCAGACGTAATGATATATTATTCCGGTTTTATTATCTTCTGGAAACATTTTCGATGTTATAATAACACAATAACATATCAATAATACTTGAATAATATATAATGACACATAATAATACATAAAAAATATTATCTTATTTTAGAATAAAAGATTTTATTTTATTTTTTACTTCATTTCACGGTTTCTTTGTAAGCGAGAGTGTTTGGTTAACCTAGAAACAATTCCAATCCCCGGGGAGGGTTCGACGAACATAAGCCTGCACTCGGCTTCTCGTTCTGGCTCGAAACCCTCGACCATTAAGGGCTGCTGGATGCAGTTCTTCGATGATGGAAGAAGTGTCATGCATCCAAGTTTACCCCTTAATCATCGTCCGCGTTATTTATTCTTACCTGATCTGGAGTGAATAAGTACCAGAGTTAAAATCGAGTTGAAAACGACCGTGCATCGGGCATTCGGGAAGTCCGATAATCTCGTTTCCCTTCGGGCAGGTAGAACTCACAAGCATCCCTTTTTCTTGAAGTATCTTGCTTTGATTTAACTTGATCCCGAAGTGTATCGATTAGGTTTAACAATGCGAAGAGATTTAGCCTTGATTTCGTAAGGATTAATCTCCTTTGATTTTAGCAATTGTGGATTTCGTAGGTGGTGTTCAGAAAGACATTGGATTGAAGATTTTTCAATTTAGAAAAGAAGAAGTCTTTTTAAAAGTCATTTTTCAAACTTTATTTTTTTGTATTTTTAATAAATGCATTCCATTGCCGCGCTGTATGTTTTTCAGATCATGATGCCCTAATCTTTTGGTTTTTAGCTTTATTTTCCAGAGTTTGATTGTGGCTTCTGTTCCGTGCCACCCCAAAGTTTGAAAGCAATGTATTGTTCGTTGCTTAATTTACGCTAAATTTATCCATTTGATGCTATACGCTCTTTCTCTGTAGATGTTGTACTAAAATACTTGAAACTTCCAAGGGCATTTCTCTTGCGGCAATGAACATACAAATTTTTTAGGATTAGCTCGATCTGGAACTTCTTTGAAATGAGGATGTTTGATTCANGCTCTTTCTCTGTAGATGTTGTACTAAAATACTTGAAACTTAACTTGAAACTTCCAAGGGCATTTCTCTTGCNAAAGTCTTTTTAAAAGTCATTTTTCAAACTTATTTTTTTTGCATTTTCAATAAATGCATTCCATTGCCGCCCTGTATGTTTTTCAGATCATGATGTCCTGATCTTTTGGTTTTTAGCTTTATTTTCCAGAGTTTGATTGTGGCTTCTGTTCCGTGCCACCCCAAAGTTTGAANCATTTTCAATAAATGCATTCCATTGCCGCCTTGTATGTTTTTCAGATCATGATGTCCTCATCTTTTGGTTTTTAGCTTTATTTTCCAGAGTTTGATTGTGGCTTCTGTTCCGTGCCACCCCAAAGTTTGAAAGCAATGTATTGTTCGTTGCTTAATTTACGCTAAATTTATCCATTTGATGGCTCTTTCTCTGTAGATGTTGTACTAAAATACTTGAAACTTAACTTGAAACTTCCAAGGGCATTTCTCTTGCGGCAATGAACATAAAAATTTTTTAGGATTAGCTCGATCTGGAGCTTCTTTGAAATGAGGATGTTTGATTCAATATTTTTATGATTTAAATGATGTAATGTAAAGCAATTTTTATGCTATGAATAATTTCAGGTGGAACAGTGGGAAGTCTTTAGAATTAGCACTTTTGGTATGCCTTCATTCTCTTACATAATGACTAATTTTACATAATAAGACGCNTTTCTCTTGCGGCAATGAACATAAAAATTTTTTAGGATTAGCTCGATCTGGAACTTCTTTGAAATGCGGATGTTTGATTCAATATTTTTATGATTTAAATGATGTAATGTAAAGCAATTTTTATGTTATGAATAATTTCAGGTGGAACAGTGGGAAGTCTTTAGAATTAGCACTTTTGGTATGTCTTCATTCTCTTACATAATGACTAATTTTACATAATAAGACGCTCTCTCTTACCAAAACATTCTTATATGGTTTTCTTCAATAATTATAAATTATTTTCCTGCTATCTATATTATTTATACTTTTTTTTTCTAAAAGGCCTTTGTTTTGAGTTCTGTTGAAGCTTTTTTGTTGAGAAGTTATTCACTAATTGATGTGAGATAACTTTTTGAGCTAAGTATAAACACCATCAGCTACTATCAGTGTAAGAAGTGATTTTATTATCACTTAATTTAACTTATAAGGGCTATTTTGAAAACTTTGCATTTTATTTATGATTGAACTCTCGAGTTTTTCTTTTTTTTTTCAATTTTTAACTGATTTTTGGGCTCTTATTGCTGTTATAGATCTGTATTTAGTTTGTTTCAATATGGCGCTAAATCTATAGGAATTTGAATTCGACTTGANCAGGAAAATTCTTAGGTGGTTTAGGTTGGGCATTCTTTAAAGGTGATTTTGTCATGTCTTCCATGTGATATTTTTTTGCTTTGGTTTTTTTAATTTTTTAAATCATTTTTTTTCTATTTTTAGATCAAATTACAGTAGTTTGTAGTACGCTATCCTAGACGTACAACCACCCTAATGTNACAGGAAAATTCTTAGGTGGCTTAGGTTGGGCATTCTTTAAAGGTGATTTTGTCATGTCTTCGATGTGATATTTTTTTGCTTTGGTTTTTTTAATTTTTTAAATCATTTTTTTCTATTTTTAGATCAAATTACAGTAGTTTGTAGTACGCTATCCTAGACGTACAACCACCCTAATGTAGTAGCAATGACTTTATAATGATATTAATCATAATAAATGATAAAAAAATCATAATGGAATAAGAATAATAGATAAAAAAAAATCACAAAAAAAATGAAAACATAAAATGGATAAAAGATGTTGTAGTGCTATTGCAATGTGTTATGCCACTAAATGAATAGTGTTATTCAAAAGATTGCACAAATGTCAGTAAATAGTAGAATTTACTACAAATAAACTATACAATTACCATGTAACACAAAATTGATGACAATAAAATATAGTTTAGATAAACAACAAAAACACAATAAAATATAAAAGCCTAATATTTTCAAAATAAACATTAACTTATTGAAAGAATAAGTGGACTGTTTCAATTAAGTGAAACAAAATTGAGGCTCGTTGAAATCAATTTCTTATTTTTTTATTTTTTTTTAAAATACAAAATAGAAAAAAAAAATGTTTGTTGGTTTGTTTTTTCTTCTATTTTTAAAATTATTTTTAAACATAAGTGGACTGTTTTCAAAACCCATAAAACACCTGAAAATGTGTTTTTTTTTGCTTTAAAAATAGCAAAAGCATGTTGGACCCTTATTAATTATTTAATTTAAATAAACAATTTANGAGGCTCGTTGAAATCAATTTCTTATTTTTTGTTTTTTTTTTAAATACAAAATAGAAAAAAAATGTTTGTTGGTTTGTTTTTTCTTTTATTTTTAAAATTGTTTTTAAACATACGTGGACTGTTTTCAAAACCCATAAAACACCTGAAAATGTGTTTTTTTTTTGCTTTAAAAATAGCAAAAGCATGTTGGACCCTTATTAATTATTTAATTTAAATAAACAATTTAATTAATTAACTTAATAATTATAAACTTTACATAATATATAAACTTGATTAACTTAATAATTAATCAATTAAATTCATAATAATTCAAATAAAGTAATAACCATTTACATAATAACTTAATAATTATAATTTATTTAATTAATTAACTTTTTAAAAATAATAATTTCATTAATTAACATAATAAATTTAAAATTCAATTAATTTACTTAATAATTTTTTTTAATTTAATTGATCGACATAATTAATAAAAAATTAATTAATTAACTTAATGATTGTAAAATTCAATTAATTACTAATTTAAATTAGCAATTTAATTAATTAATATAATTAACTTAATAATTGTAAACTTATTAGCTATTTAATTTATACTTAGCTAAATAAGTATAAATTAAATTAATTAACTTGATAATTATAAAATTAATTAATTAGTAATTTCAATCACTAATTAATTAATTAATAATTATACAATTAAGTTTACCTTAATAAAATTTTAATGATTCAATTAATTGACATAATAATTATAAATTTAATTAATTAAGATCATTAAATTAATATTTATAACCTTATTAATTATTTAATTTCAATTAATAAAAANATAATTATAAATCAAATCAAATTACTTAATAATTATAAATTTAAGGAATTAATAATTTAAATAATCAACTTATTTAACTAAATAAATTAAAACTTATTAATTATTTACTTTCAATTAATAATTTAATTAGTTAACTTTTAAATTATAAAATGTAAGTAATAAATCAACCTAATTTTCTAAAAATATATTTTTTCATTTAAATAAATAAAAAATATACGACCAAACATGTTATATATATAAGTATAATATATATAAGATTAATTATAGACACCATGAAAGCACAAAATAATCTTATATTAAAAAAAAAGATATAATTTTTATGCCTTTTAATTACTTAATGACACCAAACATCATAGCATGTGATAGCCATATTATCAGTGTAATTGAAAGCTCTTATAAGACGCATAGAAAAGGAGAAGTCTTCTTTGGTAGTTTACATTTCTGACTCTTCTTATCATCATTTTTTTTTATTTGCTCTCTTATAAAGGTCAAGATTGTTGCTTATTTCCACTTGATGAAAAAGGTACAATTATTACATGATTATTTTTTTACTATAAATAAAATGTTGTGTTAAAGAGTAAAACATATAAAAATAATCAAATATGTTGAAGAAGTAGGTTGCATTAAGGTTCGCCGTACTTTAGGAAATTAAGAAGATGATGTCCCAAAACATTATAAAAGTGATGTTATATGCTATATTGCTTCATATTTGAGGCATTAAATCATTATGAAATATAATAATAAAAAATATCAAATTTATTATCCATTATAAGACTTAAATCACAACTTGTAGGGTTAAGTGGGAGTGTAGAATGTGTTTAACAAATGAACTANCTAATAGTATAAAATATCAAATTTATTATTCATTATAAGACTTAAATCACAACTTGTAGGGTTAAGTGGGAGTGTAGAATGTGTTTAACAAATGAACTATTAGGAGCCATTCTAGTATTCATATTATATGGAAACACATCAATTCATTTGTTTCCATTTATGAATAGAGGTGTCAATGATGAGGAATGCCTACTTTGAGTAAGACCTGGTGATAATGGTAAGTAGATGAGCTATCCATGAGAATATAAAGATAACATGGATACATAAGATATATTATCTTTCAACAAGAACTTTGACATAAAAAAATATATAATTAATATTTCTAATGAACTCACAAGAAACTCTAATAAGGGGAATTAACATTTCCAATGAGCTCACTAAAAATTCTAATAAGTGGAATCAACCTAGCTTCACCTTTCATTTCATACAAGTAACAACTTATGATATTCGATCTACTATAATTTTTTGAAATAGCTTGATATGTCCTTATAAATATTAAAATAAACATTCATCTATAAGTTTTGTAAGGAAAAAAAAATTCTTAGAACTTCATAATTCCATTGCATAATTGATGTTAATCTTCTAATCTAAGATATATTCTCGATTATAAAACATCAAATGCTTCTCTATTTTCATAAAAAGAAAGCAGAGAGATAGGCATGGGAGCCTCGTAGTTATATCTTTGCTTAAAATTTTGAACGTCTCACCTTGAAAAAAGAATCTATTCAAATAAATATTTTCATAATAATCAATATCTTTCTTCATTGACTCCACCTTAATTGAAGTTATTGCTGGTAATATTTCTTTTCATATTTAAACAATAATGTTCAGTTAAATCTTTTTAAATCCAAATGGTAATCATGTGGTAAGTATTCTCTTCCATAAAAAGGTCGTAACATGATTTGATTGGCAACCAACAGAGTGAAATTGAATTGCATGTATTTTGTTATTTAATTTAATGAAAAGTCATTGAACTGACTAACAAATATTGGATATTTCCAACTTATTGTTTTTTTTTGCATAGTGTGAAATGTGACTCAATGGAAAATTGATTAGTATAAACTTTAAGAATGTCCTCATAGAACTTATCTAGGAACTTCTTATTGTGATAATAAACATAACTTTTATTTATATGCCACAAAAATAAATGTCTCAAATAATAAACACATACAAAATGATCTAGATGACAACTGAGTAACTAGCTTATGTTGACTTCGAAGAGGAATTCTATTTTAATAAATTTAGAAACAGCTTATTTGATTTACTAATAAAAATTATATATATTTTTTAAAATAGTCCCCTTTTTAAAGTTTAAGATATAAAAAATTGAGATGATAAAAAATGACAAAATCTATGATGATATATATTTGAGGAGGCTAACTATAAAGCTGTTCATCTATTAAACTGATCCTTTTTACGAGCTCTTTTATTTTTATGTATCTTGAAAAATTCTTAGGTTTGGATGTCTTAGTTAAAATTGGTCAAGTTGAAGTTTCCTCATTAGATTTGCTTCGAGATAACAACAACATAACTTATGCAAGGAATGCATTGATATCAAAGTTAATTTAACATCTTTGAGCTACATTTTGATAAAAACAATTAGCTAGATATCCTAATTTATTTATTTAAACGATGAATACAAATTTTGCGAAAAAAATAATCTTCATTGCGATTGCTTTCATGCAGATGTTTTGTTTGTTTGGATAAAATTGAAAGATTGAGTTGAATGAATCTTTTTTAATTGATTTGTTTCGTTTATTAAAATATTTGCCACACAATTTATATGTTTTTGCACATCTACTACTTAAATTATAATATTTAATTATACAACACTAATTAAATAAAAAAACAATAGTATTAAATATTCTTAAGTGTAATGTAATTTTTTATGTATGTTTTGATGTTATTGCAACACTAAAGTGTTATTTTAATAAATATCTACTTTAAATTTTGTACATGAACTTGCCTAAGAATTCCACTTTGTATATTTAAATCCCTCATTTTGGTTTTAATTTTTGTTTAAAGTAGCATAAGATTATTAGTTAATTTTGTTTTTTCAAGTACAATATGAAATAATTAAATAATATAAATAAACANTCATTGTTTATTAATTGCATTTTGGAATTAAACTTTATGAACATAACTTTTATTTATATGCCACACTAATAAATGTCTCAAATAATAAACACATACAAAATGATCTATATGACAACTGAGTAACTAGCTTATGTTGACTTCGAAGAGGAATTCTATTTCAATAAATTTAGAAATAGATTATTTGATTTACTAATAAAATAAATATTATTTAAAAATAGTCCCCTTTTTAAAGTTTAAGCTATAAAAAATTGAGATGATAAAAAATGACAAACTTTATGATGATATATATTCGAGGAGGCTAACTATAAAGTTGTTCATCTATTAAAATGATCCTTTTTATGAGCTATTTTATTTTTATGTTTCTTGAAAAATTCTTAGATTTGGATGACTTATTTAAAATTAGTTAAGTTGAAGTTTCCTCATTAGATTTGCTTCGAGATAACAACAACATAACTCATGCAAGGAATGCATTGATATCAAAGTTAATCCNGTTTGGATGTCTTATTTAAAATTCGTTAAGTTGAAGTTTCCTATTTGCTTTGAGATAACAACAACATAACTTATGCAAGGAATGCATTGATATCAAAGTTAATCCAACATCTGTGAGCTACATTTTGATTAAAAAAATTAGCTAGATATCCTAATTTATTTATTCTTTCTTTTAAACAATGAGTACAAATTTTGCGAAAAAAATAATCTTCACTACGATTGCTTTCATGCAGATGTTTTGTTTGTTTGGANCTTTCTTTTAAACGATGAGTACAAATTTTGCGAAAAAAATAATCTTCACTACGATTGCTTTCATGCAGATGTTTTGTTTGTTTGGAATAAATTGAAAGATTGAGTTGAATGATACTTTTTTAGTTGATTTGTTTCATTTATTAAAATATTGACACACAATTTATATGTTTTTGCACATCTAATTCTTAAATTATAATATTTAATTACACAACACTAAATTTTAAAGTAAAAAAAAAAAACATTAGTATTAAATATTCTCAAGTGTAATGTAATTTTTTATGTATGTTTTGTTGTTATTGCAACACTAAAGTGTTATTTTAATAAATATCTANTTTAAAATAAAAAAAAACATTAGTATTAAATATTCTTAAGTGTAATGTAATTTTTTATGTATGTTTTGTTGTTATTGCAACACTAAAGTGTTATTTTAATAAATATCTACTCTAAATTTTTTACATGAACTTGCCTAAGAATTCCACTGTGTATATTTAAATCCCTCATTTTGATTTTAATTTTTGTTTAATGNACAAATGCTTTAAAGATAAACATGAAAATTATTTATTCTATAAATTAATATTATAAATTATGATAAATATTATTTAAAATTATTGTTAAGTTAAAATNCTTATTAGTTACTTTTGTTTTTTCAAGTACAATCAAGCAAAAAATAGAGTTAGATTAATTTTTCTATATGAAATAATTAAAGAATATAAATAAACAAATGGTTTAAAGATAAACATGAAAATTATTTATTCTATAAACTAATATTATAAATTATGATAAATATTATTTAAAATTATTCTTAAGTTAAAATATAATAACTACATAAAAACCGCCCAAAACATTAATATTTATAAACCAATCAGCGAGTGATCTTTTTGAACTTCTAAATTTATGTATTTAAATGTGACCGTTGGGACTTTTATAAAACGAAAAATATAACTTGAAGCTTAAATGAATTTTAATATTGAGCGATAATTTGAAAAATAAATTGAAAAGATGATTGTTTTGTAAAGTTTGGGGGTGGTACAAGAATCTCTTTCACGAAAAAATATTGCATCAGGACTCTGCAAGTAGAGATAAGTGTGGGGTCAAATGAAAACACGTCACGTGAATGCGATAGAAAAAAAAAAATCTGTCCTGCAATACGAGAAAATATTCTCGTGTTATTATGTGTTATTCAGACGTTATGCTAGAATAAAGATTTTATTTTATGTTTTATTTCATTTCACGGTCTTTCTTTGTAAGCGAGAGAGTTTGGTTAACCTAGAAACAATTCCAATCCCCGNGCAATTAGCGAGTGATCTTTTTGAACTTCTAAATTAATGTATTTAAATGTGACTTTTGGGACTTTTATAAAGCGAAAAATATAACTTGAAGCTTAAATGAATTTTAATATTGAGCGATAATTTAAAAAAATAATTGAAAAAGATGGTTGTTTTGTAAAGTTTAGGAGTGGTACAAGAATCTCTTTCATGACAAAATATTGCATCAGGACTCTGCAAGTAGAGGTAAGTGTGGAGTCAAATGAAAACACGTCACGTGAATGTGATAGTAAAAAAAAAAAATCTGTCATGCAATACGAGAGAATATTCTCCCGTGTTATTATGTGTTATTCAGACGTTATGCTATGTTATTCAGTTGTTATTATGTTCTGAAAATATTTTCGATATTATAATAACACAAAATCATTGATATTAAAAAAAATACTTTGTATCAAAAGGAAGATTTTATTTTATGTTTTATTTCATTTCACGGTCCTTCTTTGTAAGCGAGAGAGTTTGGTTAACCTAGAAACAATTCCAATCCGCGGGGAGGGTTCGACGAACATAAGCCTACACTCGGCTTCTCCCTCGTTTTGGCTCGAAACCCTCGACCATTAAGGGCTGCTAGATGCTGTTCTTCGATGATGGAAGAAGTATCATGCATCCAAGTTTACCCCTTAATCATCGTCCGCGTTATTTATTCTTACCTGATCTGGAGTGAATAAGTAGCAGTTAAAATCGAGTTGAAAACGACCGTGCATCGGGCATTCGGGGAGTCCGATAATCTCGTTCCCCTTCGGGCAGGTAGAACTCACAAGCATCCCTTTTTCTTGAACTATCTTGTCTTTGATGTAACTTGATCTCGAAGTGTATCGATTAGGTTTAACAATGCGAAGAGATTTAGCCTTGATTTCGTAAGGATTAATCTCCTTTGATTTTAGCAATTGTGGATTTCGTAGGTGGTGTTCAGAAAGACATTGGATTGAAGATTTTTCAATTTGGAAAAGAAGAAGTCTTTTTAAAAGTCATTTTTCAAACTTTATTTTTTTGTATTTTCAATAAATGCATTCCATTGCCGCGCTGTATGTTTTTCAGATCATGATGTCCTGATCATTTGGTTTTTAGCTTGATTTTCCAGAGTTTGATTGTGGTTTCTGTTCCGTGCCACCCCAAAGTTTGAAAGCAATGTATTGTTTGTTGCTTAATTTACGCTAAATTTATCCATTTGATGCTATACGCTCTTTCTCCGTAGATGTTGTACTAAAATACTTGAAACTTAACTTGAAACTTCCAAGGGCATTTCTCTTTCGGCAATGAACATACAAATTTTTTAGGATTAGCTCGATCTGGAACTTCTTTGAAATGAGGATGTTTGATTCAATATTTTTATGATTTAAATGATGTAATGTAAAGCAATTTTTATTTTATGAATAATTTCAGGTGGAACAGAGTCTTTAGAATTAGCACTTTTGGTATGCCTTCATTCTCTTACATAATGACTAATTTTACATAATAAGACGCTCTCTCTTACCAAAACATTCTTATATGGTTTTCTTCAATAATTATAAATTATTTTTTTGCTATCTATATTATTTATACTTTTTTTCTAATAGGCCTTTGTTTTGAGTTCTGTTGAAGCTTTTTTGTTGAGAAGCTATTCACTAATTGATGTGAGATAACTTTTTGAGCTAAGTATAAACACCATCAGTTACTATCAGTGTAAGAAGTGACTTTATTATCACTTAATTTAACTTATAAGGGCTATTTTGAAAACTTTGCATTTTATTTATGATTGAACTCTTGAGTTTTTTATTTTTTTTTATTTTTAACTGATTTTTGGGCTCTTGTTGCTGTTATAGATCTGTATTTAGTTTGTTTCAATACGGCGCTAAATCTATAGGAATTTGAATTCGACTTGAACCATTTCCATCCAAATCTTACCAAGCAAATTTTTTTTTACGTTTGCTAATGTCAGGGCTATGGAGATGTTTTATTGGTGAGAAGTACACTTTATATTTACTTATCCTTGTTTATGCGTACATTTCAGTATCTAAATATTTGCTTCATAATTTCTTTCATCTACTAATTATCCATGCGAAGTTCAAAGTAATTTCTTCTATCATTAAATAGTTGGACAAATTTCTCATCATTTATTATTGTTACCTTACTAAAAAATGATAACCAAATGCGAGGCATGAAAAACAATAAATTTGGGCCATATCGATGGGTTTTGGTTCATAAGACTTAATTTTATCCTTTTTAAGGGTTTTTGTTTTCAAATTATTTCATTTGGGAATCTAAACTTGCTACCAGTCTGCATTCGAGAGTTCAACAAATCAATTGGACCATTTTTTCTAAGCTTGTTTGATCAAATCTGTTAGTAAGACCATGGCTAGGTAGATTCCAACTAACAAATTGATGCAAACATGAAGTTCAATAGTAGCACTAGGCAGCTAGGCTCTGAAGATACTGGAAGTGCTAGGCTTAGTGTTAGCTAAAGAGAAAAATAAGAAAAAAGTTTCACATAACACAATTACCCAAATTGAAGTTCCCCACCATTGCCAAAGGGGTCTCTTCACATGCATCTAATGTAATGGTATTCATCTCTTGCAATCAATCAATTAGATAAAGGGGGCCTATAGAACCAAGCCTCATTTCACCAAGCCTTCATGCATTAGCCAGTACTAAGTATCGAGCAATCACCAAGCCTTTTGAAAAAAACCATCAATATTTCTTTTGAAGTAGTTCGCCAACACCTATGGGTTCTTAAAATGCGTCTGGTGTAATTACATCCATCTCATTCACACTGCCAACACCTATTCCCAAGTGAAAGAACTACAACAATACATTTGTTTTTGCACCAGGAAAAGAAGCAAATGGTACTATTCTGAGCTTTTCACCTCTCATAACTCTTCCAGATAGGAATAACTGAGGCATCAACTATATAACCAAGCACAGTTCCCAAGCTGAAACAATATGCCATCATGATGAGGTCTTTTCTGATGCACCGGATGTTAAAGAGCAATTAGGCCATCCACTAAATTGCAAGGACACCCTTCCCACTATCTGTTATAGCATGGATGAAATGAAATGTCACCACCTAAAGGAGATAACGTGTTGTCAGCCCACAAATGGATACCATCACCTACTACCAAATGTGCTTATCATATATATCCTCTGAAAGAGCATTTAAGGCACCCGATCTTTCGTCTATCTCCAAAAGAAATCAACAGGGACCAAAAGAACCAATCACCATTTATTTCTTTCATAGCTTCCACTTTTATCTCAGATGGTTGTGTGGAATGAGTATGGCATTGGTTGAAAATATTTAAGCAAAGGAAATAAGGATATTCGATTGAAGAATCGAGGAAATTAGGTTAATCTCCTTATCTGCTTGAGAGGAGAGATGATAAACTGGTTTTCTGTTGCCTTTAAGCAAGTGCTCTATGCTGTAACAAATCTTGGATGTCATGATAGTGTAGAGGAAAGCGGGAGTGCCAAGTGGGAGCCTTGTTTGAAACCTAAAAGAGAAGAATTAAGGATGAAAGTAATTCAATTTCTTTTGTTGAGGTTCTGAATTTTATATTCTAAAGGCCTCCTATTTATATAAAATGATTGAATTTTAAATATTCTATCGATTAAAAAAACATCATCCAAACTTAGAACTAATCAGTCACCATCATTCTAACTCAAGCATATAATAAAATCTAAACATGTTTTACCAAGTTCATAAATATTCCTAAATTTTAAGCATAGTTAATGCATTAGCTTTATTGATTACTGGTTTTAAGGTTGCTCTTCTCCATGATTACTTAAAATTTATGTTAATTACCTGACCTTTTTTCGATTAGACATGAATGAAATCCTTTTTCAATTCCCTTTTATAAATTAAATCAATATCATGTCTTTATAATTAACTTTGTCTTTATAAGTAACTTTGGCTTCCAACCCTATTGCTAGTTGAAGGGTAGGAATAGTTACTAGAAAGAAGGCAATTGCACTTGCTAGCAGTCTACAATTGACAATATTTTATGTAAAGGAAGGGATGATAAATTGTAAAGAGAGGCTGGGCAACGAGTCTATAATTAGCTTTTTTTTGTTAAATGATTTCACTTTAGTTTTTTTATTTTTTTATTTTATCAGTTTATTTTAATGTAAGCATCTCAATTATAATTATCCCTATAGAGAATGAACCGTTCCCTAATATTTGTGTTGGTTTGCTTTGATTCC
>JXCR01146207.1:70146-95916 GCA_002079205.1 Phalaenopsis hybrid cultivar
CAAATATTTTCCTTTAAAAATCCGAATAACTCAATACAAATATAATGATAAACACTTACTATTTGAGAGACCCAATTCCTACAATTCAAGAGGTAATAAATCTCCCCCAAAATCTAATCATAAGACTCATAACAACAATCTCATGCATAAACCTAACCCTAAACATAATAACCTTATTTATAACCAACAATAATACTAATGGAATGCTAAATTGCCTTTAGTTGTTCAAAAAACCGAATTGCCCTTAGGCTATGCACTGTTGTCCCCAAAAAAACACATTGTCCTGAAGATGGGAAAACATGAGTGTTCCTCCACAACTATCTCTATTTCTTCCTCCTCTTCCTTCTCGACATGCACTATAAGAACATGTAATTTTTTATCCTTGCAACAATATCTTGGGTAAACTTCTCATCACACGAAAAACATTATCCGTTGGCTTGCTTCTCTTGAAACTTTGTCTATGTAAGGTACTTGAGTGTCGCTCTCAGCGTAGGCTCGATCATTTTTTTGATGCGGTATGCTTTCCTCATCGTGTTCCTCTAGTTCGGTCACATTCCCTTTTGATCTGGCCATGAAATCTTTAGTAATCCCTTGGTTAGGATTTGCAAATTAAGCCATCGACAGGGTCTTAGATTGCATCTCAATGAGCCTCCTTAACATCTTCTTCAAGCCCCTGAATCAACCCTAAAATCGATTTTCCTTTTAGGAAAAATTTCCTTTTATGGTGGAGAACCTTTCCTCCATTCTAGATTTGATTTGACTCACCTACTCCAACATTTTCTCTATATCATCTACTTTCTTTGCTCCCATCACTTCTCAAAAAGTTTTCAATCACAAAGAACATAAACACTTGCATGCTGAAATTCCGTTTATATGTTCGTAAATTTGTATTGCAAGGTTGTATGCCCGTTGTCAATCTTAATAGCGTTAGTACCAAGTAAGCTGAAATATAGTAGCTTCACATGTTGAAATTGCATCTGCAAGTTCGAATTGGCCGTAGAAATCCCATTCGATAAAATCAAGCACATATGAGCGTCGGAAGAGGAGGAAGATGGAAGATCTGAGTTTCTGTCGCAAGCCCCGTTCCTTCTCTTCTCCAATAGCTTGAATCACGTCATTGTTGCCTCGATCTCGCTGTAAGGCTCAGATGCCGTGTGACAAGAGAAAATTGGAGTTTTTGAAGTGTGGAAGCCGCGATCGCGCCTTTGCTTTCTCTTCGCAATCACACTTCTTCACACAAACTTTTAGCAGTCGAGGAAGATGAGAGATTTGGGTCTCTGTAGGCCTCAATTCTGTCCCCAACACACTCAAATCACGATTGTATCACCACTCACAATCTTTTGTACGCCGTGATCCGGCTGTTGCTTCCACAGGTTGCAAGTAGAATCAATATTGTTTCGGTACTGAACGTTGTGATTTGGTAGAGATGACGAAGGCTCTAGACCCAACAACTCTTAGCATGATTGTATCGCGATCCCATCAACGATTTCGTCGTTGCTCATGCTCGTGCACTTGTGCGTGGAACCTTTCGGCTTTGATTAGGGCAAAATGAGTTCAAGCCTTATTCATCGGGATCCTGACTGTGGTCTCCCATAAATAGATTGCCCTGATACCAATTTGATAAGATTCAATATAGATATCGACACAAATTTTTATAGAAATTTGGGCAAAGCAAATAATTTTCTCTAATAATCTAGACAACTCAATGCGAATACAAAGATAAACACCTGCAATTTGAGAGGTAGGCGATCTCTCCCAATTCCTACATTTCAAGAGATATGAAATCTCTCCCAAACTCTAAACCTAAGATTCACAATAACAATCTCATGCATAACCTAATCCTAAGCATGATAAACTTATTTATACCCAATGATAATAATAACATAACTCTAAATTATCCTTGGACATACAAAAACCAAATTGCTCAAAGGCTAGGCACTAGTAACAGAATCACATTCTGGGAGGACTCGCAAGACAATCTCACAACAAACTCACACGCCAAATCCCAAGAGGACCTGTCAGCTAAATTCAAGGTAATTGAAGTGAACTCACTAGTCAACCACTGGGAATACATGATTAAGCTCAAAAAGAACTCGCCTATCACTACCAAAAGAGTTGTCAGACCAACTCAACTCCGACAACCACTTAAGCTTGGAGAGCTACTTGGTGACGATCACTTGAAGAGTCCTTAACATCCCCAAATTTGATGGCGACTACCAGTTTGAGCTTGAGTGTTTATTTAAGCTACATGCCTCTTGTACTTTTTTTTGAATTTTTTGATAGTCCACTATTTAAGTAATTTTGGACCCTACTTTATTATTTCTCATAGAACTTATGTTGAACCCTTTTTTATTGGTTCTACTCTTTATTCCCCTCTTAAACATTATTTATTTTTCTTGTGATGGTAAGGTTTAAGCATAATCCATGGACAAACAAAGTAGTTTCCAACATCTTAAAAGGTTCTTTGAGCGTAAATATATGCTTTGAATCGGAAGTGACACACAGTGATATGCAAAAGTTGCAAACAGAGAACTAGCCGAATGCACCATTGCAAGATAATTGTTCTCTAACTGAGAACCAAGAATTGCATTAAGAGTGCAATTTTCTGATGAATTTATTGACTCGATACTGGGGAGAAATTCTAGAGCGAGAGTGGTGCCATCTCTTGCCAACAAAGAGGGGTCTGTCCCTTGAACATTGTTAATTAGAGGGGTGAATAGAAAGAAGGCGACCATACCCAAGAAATGCTTTTTCCAAATAAGTTTTTGAAGCTAGGCCACCAATTAAAATTTAAGTCGAAGCATGGGCAATTTTTCTTGATCAACAACCAAAATGCCATTGATCAGCATCAAGGTTGTCTATCAACCACTTAATATAGATAAGAGAATAAGGCCAAATGAGAAAAAAAAAAGAAAAGAAAAATGACCAACCATTGTGACATTTGTTAGGCTAACTCCTGAGGAAGCTGACAAATTGATTTAAATTGGATTCGTAAGAGAAGCCCAACATCCAAAATGGTCTTTAATGTTGTGATGGCTCAAAATTTGAATGATGAGTGACAAATTTGTGTTTAATTCATTAATTTGAACTCGACCTGCCTAAAAGATTGCTCTCTACAACCAAGAATCAATACCCTTGTTGTCTTTGCAGCTGAATACTCCATTATGAGTTTTATAGGAGCTTTTTTAGACTTTTATCAAATAAAAATGCACTCCACCGACGTTGAAAGTATAGTTTTTATTTTGGTGGATGGAGTATATTGTTATAACAAACTGCTGTTTGTGCTGAAGATTTTTGCGTCAAATTTATGCGGATGGATGGATTTTGTCTTCTAGGAGCAATATTGAAGTCTAGATGGACGAATTGCTTATGAAAAGTAAAAACCCCCAATAACACATAAATGACCTAAGGAAGATTTTTTATGCTTAGAAAAATTTTAATTTGGCCTAATCCCTTGAAGGGCATTTTTGGAGATAGTTCATGCAAACTTTAGTGATTTCTATTTATGCATGATTGGCTTTAAAATGCATCATAATAAAGTCGGGGCGGTACTCGTGTCATCATTGAGGGCATAAAGAGTTGTAAAAGCTAAACAAATGCATAATCAACTTAGGTTGATTCAAATTGAAGTTGAGAGGGAAGTGCACACTACTGCTTTAGCCATTGAGAATCGTCAAATGATTTAAGTGGAACGAGGACACTTCAGGAAAGCGTTTTAAGATTTGAAGTTACTTTTGTTATGTCATCCATGCCCCAAAGCTTGCATCTTAATACAAGCCTTTTAGTATATCTTGGAATTAGAAAAAAAAATCCATTAGCTTTATACTAATTAGTATAGAGGAGGAGAAGTAATGATTGATCTATTATATCTATTCGTATTAGAAAAATGCTTTGGGGGTTTGAGTTGTGCTACCCAATCTTATAAAAACTCGCCTTAGTACTAATCATAACGCTCACCGAATATGACTATTCTTTCAAATGCACTCTGTACAAGTTTTCATTGATCACATATTGAAGTTGGTCCAAGTAAAGTCGGGCCACTTGGAGCAACAAGTTAAGCGCTCGATGGAGCTCTGTGAATTTCTGACCCGTGTACTTGCTGCCTTTGGATCGGAGCAATCCAACCCTTCATTGGACCGGTCGGTCCACTCTACTTAATTTGCACCCGCCTCTTCCCTTATTGATCCCAATCCCGATCCCAACCCGATCCCATCCCGATCCCGATCCTGAGTTTGCCACTCCTTTCCTAGCCCGTGCCCTAATATCCCGCAGTTGACCATTTTTTCCTAGCCATTGCTTGCCTCTTCAAGTCCCTTCCTTTTCTTCTCCTCCTTCCTTCCTAGGTTGTCTCTCTTCTTCCCTATTTTTACACATCCATTCTCAGGTCTAAGGCAGTGAATTTTCTTGGTGATTTAGGTTCCATGTTTGCCTCACGACGTTCCCCTCCTGAGGGGCTACATCCGACAGCGAGAGGTGCTTCGGCTCAATCTCGCTTGAGATGGTGATAACCCCACTCTACCATCGCTGCCCACTGCTCCTACATCTCCTCCAGCAGGCCGCCGCGCCCTCCGTTTACTTCCAGTCTATCTCCAGTTGCGCCCGACCTCCCGACGCCTCCTCTAGTCAGTTGCCGCACCTCCAGACTTCTGGACAGCTCCCTCCACGTGCTGCCCCTTCTTTCTACAGTTATCCAAGAAACTGCAGCACTCCGCAACCCTCATCCTGTCGCTATCACACTCACCGACGCCATCTTCTGCAGACTGTAGGCCTCTCTAGGCTCTCCCAGCACCGCTTTAATCAACGCCGGTCACTCCGATGTCCGCCTAGCTGCTGCCAGCTCTTCCCCGACCTCCTTGGTGACTCTCAAATCGAACGCCGACGTTGTCTAGGGCTGTTTCTTACCTATGCCAGTCTATTTTCTGCATTTCACTATTTCTCTTTACTGTTTTAGTGTTGTTTTGATTGCTGTTCATGTATTTGTGTCACTGTTTATGCACTCTTGCTAGGAGTCGTTCTTGTACTCATATTATAATTTAGTAATAAAATTTGTCGCTTATGAGTCGTGATTTGAGTGAACTCCAGTATCATTTGGTATCAGAGCTAGCCCAACTCTATTCCTACTCTAGGTTTCCTTAGCATCTGTCCTCGCCCAATCCACCATTTTTTTTCCTACTCTCCTTTCCCTTTTCAGTGCTTTGCTTTCTCTTCTTGATTTCTCATTCCTTCTCTCGTCTCTTTCCCAAAACACCCCCGATCATGCCACCACGTTGATCCACACTGAACCCAACACAGGAAGAAATTCAACTAGAGATTTTTTGCTTTCAACAACGATTGGTCGAGATGGACGATGGGACTCAAGGCGACGTTACTCTTGATCGGGACATTAAGAGTTGAAGAGGAGAACACAACGACGACTTAAATCCGTTTCACCGCGATCATGTCAACAATGGCGAATAGTGTCCACGCAGCTTTGGCATTCACTATCACAGGAGACCACACGAGGAGCTTACGTTCGACACCCATCACAATTTCGACATGAAAATGGACCTTTCGGAATTCAACAGGGGCATGGACCTCGATGATCTCATCAACTGGTTGCAAGAGATCGAACAAATCTTTAATTACAAGCAGGTACTTGAGGACAAACGGATTAAGCTCAAGTTCACCGCGATCAAACTAAAGAAAAACACGTCATTATGGTGGGGCTCAATTTGAAGATTGTTTAGAAGAAGCATTGCCCCTCCTTGGAGACGAAGACGAACTATTGGTCATACAGAGGATCCTTCAATCCGAGCTCGACATAGATCCTTCATGGCTATGACACATATCGTTCGTGCTACATGAACTGCCAAAGGCAAAATCTGCTGTTTAATCATCGATGACAGTAGTTGCGAAAACGTCGTATCCACCATAATTGTCTAGAAGTTAGACTTGGCTACCCAAAAACCACACGATATTATTCTCTCACTTGGCTCAAAAAGGGGAACAAGATTCGCGACGATCGACAATGCTTAGTTGAATTCTCCATCGACAATCAACTATAAAAACAAGGTTGGTGTGATGTCGTCTTAATGGATGCATGTCACATTCTTTTGGGACGACCTTGACAATTCGACCGAAAAACGCAGCACTACGGCTTCAAATACACCTACAAATTAAAGAAGGATGGAAAACACATCATGTTATTACTTGTAAAAGATGCGCTACCCACGATCGACACAAAGACAAATTAATTTCACAGGCCACCTTCCTACAATTAGCTCGCAATGCCTCGATCGCACTAGCATTGGTCCTCCTAGAGGGTATTGGCCCAGATAATGAGATACTCACGATCACTATCACCCTCACCGTGCGCCACCTCTCGTGAATCGTAGGCCTCTCCAGGTTCTCCCAGCACCACTCCAGTCACCGCCGGTCACTCCGACGTTCGCCTAGCCGCTGTGCGCTTTTCCTCGATCTCTCCGGTGACTCTCCAACTGCCCGCTGACATTGTTCAGGCTTCTGACATGTGCTAGTCTATTTTCAACACTGTTCTTTTTCTGTTTACTGTTTTAGTGTTGTTTTGCTTGTTGTTCATGTATTCGTGTCACTGTTTATGCACTCTTACTTGCTAGGAGTCATCCTTGTACTCATGTTATAATTCAATATAAAATTTGTCACTTTTGAGTTTTGGTTTGAGTTAACTCTGGTATCAATTTCAAATTTTGTACATGCCGATGACATTTATCAGAACATAAGCCTTGGCCAATTTGCTGGCCGAATTCACAATTGGATTAGCGGAAGAGGAGGCGTCTAGTGAGGACGACTTGCTCTAGACACCATTGATGGCATTTTAAGCGACTTGGGTGTTGGAGTTTAAATGGTTTTGAAGAGCCCCATAGTTTTATTAACCAATGGGCACGGATTAACCTCCTAGTTATAAATAATTAACTTATATATGAAGCTTTAATAGCCATCTTAAGATTCATGTTTGGAGTTGGAGCCAAATATTTACGAGTGTAATTTGGATTCTTATTGCATCCATCAAATCAAAGGACTATCAACGCAAGGGAAGATACATTACTTCTATATTTCTTCAAAATTGAGATAGAAATTGACAAATTCGAGTACTACAAAGGTGAACAAATTACTAGAGAGCAAAGTAACTCGCAGACATGCTTGCCATGAATGGGAACTTGGGTTGGATACCTTCTATTGAGCTTACATGGCCCATAATTGACAAAGAAGAAATCATGGAAGCCAAGTTCGCAATTGATCGATTTGGGTTGGCCCTTTCATAAAAAAATGAAGATAGTTATAATTTTTGCTAGCATGAAAGACCCTAGGAAATTCAAGGTCAATGCTGCAGTTTCATTAAAAAAAATGAAGATAGGTATCATTTTTGCTAGCATGAAAGATCTAGGAAGTTCAAGGTCAATGCTGCACTTATTTGCTAATACATTATGATTTGCACATGACGTTAGGTTTGGCGAAGTTGTAAAGATACCGAGAACTTTTCCAAGTGATCCCTACATGCTAAAAACCCATTTATATGGCGCTTTAAACAGCACACAAACTACATCTGATTTCAAGTACGTGCCCATCTGCCTTTTAGGGGTGTCCTTACTAACTTGTTATTATTAACCATTGGACACAATAGAAAGTCATAATCGTCGTGATCGACCATTTTACTAAATGGATAGTCTAAGGATTTTACTGAGATGACTGTAGAGATTATTTGAAATTCTATATTGATCGACATATTTTTTAATGCGGAGTGCCCTTGTGATCATCACCTATAATATTCCACAATTATCTTAGAAGACTCTCAAAGATTTTGTTAAAGATTGGGAATTCACATCAAGTCCACCTTAGTACATTATCTAAAAACAAATGGTCAAGTTGAAGTGGCCAAAAAGAAAATTCTGAATTTGTTTAGTAAGAAGATTGAAAGTGCTAAAGGCAATGTGTGAATGTCTTGCCCTCAGTTCTATGGGCACTTGGATGACTCTTTAATTAGCAACTCAACGAAAACACCTCACTTGGATGACTCCATAATTTGCGACTCAACAAAACCTTTCATGCTATCACATGAAACTGAAGCACTACTGATTGAACATAGCTTACATTGCCAAACGGTTGCAACCACTTATATTTATGAAGAAGGTGAATTTGGTGAAAGTCAAGTATTGAATGAATTATTAGAAATTGTAAGTGACCTACTAGAGTTGCATAGAATTTAATATGTGATGAAGCATGAAGAAGAGGAGGGCAAGCAAATATTACAATTTCAACGTTTTAGAAGAAGATATTTTATGTAGGAAACTTAGTTTTGAAGGAAGCTGGTGGTGTCTCATCAAATCATACTCTTCAAATTTGGATAAACTTGGCCATACATTATCAAATAATAAGTTAGTTTAGGAGCATATTGACTTTAGACCTGCATAGGAAATGTTGTCCAAACTTTCTTTCCTTGAGATTCATTTTTTGTTTTCATTCTAGTACATTTCATTTTATCCAAAAGAAACCTTAACAAATAAATAAAGTTTTATAAGAATGGTTCATTAAAACAAACTAATCGTCTTAGGATGAGCTCTAAAAGACAATTGGGGAATTTATTCAATCAATGAAACTTGGGGACCTCGCCCAATACAAGCGAGCTCTTGAATGAAAATTAAATGAGAAACTTATAAGAATTTTTGATAAGCGCACTAGACCTAAGTTTGACAAACTTCAACGTAGAAATATAGGTTGATGCATGAATAAACTCTTTTTCTAATTATAATTTGATTAGTAAAACGAATGTTGGTCAACTTAAAAATTAAAGATCATTATATTTTGGCTTAAGTAAAGTTGTCAAGTTGTGATAACCACTCTCTAATAGAGATCTATTGCCCTTAAATGAAGGACAGTTCGAACTTAGTAAGATTGGCATACTACTTTTTTGCCTCGAGTTGCAATCCAAGGAAAAAAAAAGGTTATTTATTATCTCTATAGAGCATAAATTCTTATTTTTTTCCTTGCAATTGATTTTGGCCCAAAATTAAAACAAATATTTTCAATATATTTTCCATGTTGACTAATAACACTTAGTGAACTTGCTCCCATATGACATGTTCAAAGTGGGTAAAGAGTAAACTAGAAGAGTGCGATGACATAGCTCCAATGATTGACCTAAGCTAACAAGTAGGAGTTAGCTTTAGGTTGATATTAAAAAGTCACTTTTTCTAATTAGAACTATGCGAACAAGGGAGGAACTTGCCAACTTAGGAAGAAAAGACCATGGGATCTTAGCCAAAGCAAAATCGATAAGGAGAGCCATGGCCACAGACAAAGGCGAGTTTGAGCTTAAAAAGTTTGACGTACTTTTTTCTCACCTTGACTTTTAATACATAGAAAAAAGTGAATATAATGAACTAAAGAAGTGAAACCCTTGTATTTCTTTCATAACAAAATTAAATTAAAAGCAAAATACGATAAACAAGTCTTACAGACAACTATTGATTTATGTTTTTTCAATAATATTTCAGACACCATTACAAGTATTCAACCTAAAATCTGCAACCTAAGAGCCTAATCAAACTTCATTCACAGCCTAAGAGCCTATCAGAAGATCTGAAATTTTCTAATTAGCTTAAAGGGTTTATTTGTTAATTTTACTTAAGAAATTTTTATACTCAATAGCTAAACCCGACTTACTAGCATTACAAAAAGATTGCACAGGAGAGACATCAAAGGTATAATTTTTTTAACACTTGTCTTTATGGGAGATTCAAGAACAAAGAAAAGAAAAATACATGTTAAGTTGTCTTCCCCCCATTTGATTTTGACGAATTCTTAGTCGCCACATAAAAAGTCTCTTAGTCTACTTAGATTGTTGGGAACAATTGCTTTTCAGTCAATTTATTCTGGCAAACCCTTCTTGAATTATTGAGTAGTTTGATATGTATGTAAGCATCTTAGACAAAGAATTAAAAACTTTTCGAGGGACTTTAAGCTTACTCATTTTTGTTGGGTAACTTAAAAGCTCATCCCCCATTTTCTTTATTTCGCTCCATAGCAAGGCTTCCTCTTAGAGCATAATGTCGACATCTTGTTACCTCTTCTCAGCTTTTTAAAGATGTCATTGCAATGACCTAGTCCTTTTTCAAGATAGGACCTTTTAATTCTTCACTATGTTTTAACATTGACTGCTTATCTATCTTTTCCTTTTTCATGAATGAATTTATATTACATTTGTTATCTTATTGTTGCAAGTTTTTTGCCCTTGATCTTTTAACATTTGGTTTGATTGTTGTAGCAGTTCGCCAAGTTACATACATGCTATCAATGGATGATTATAGACTTCACTACGAGCTTCAACTTATGTGGTGAATAAGATTAATCTCCTTATGTGTTTTCTCGAAGAAAGTTGCAATGTCAAGCTCGTTTATAGTAAGGTTGTCATCAGGTCGAATAAGATCAGTATTATGCTCGGCTCACCCCAAATAGGAATCCTCATCTAACTCATAGGCCTTCCTCGGTCTACCAAGGTGAGCTTATCCTTTTTATTTTTATTTTTTTTTTGGTCGCTTGACCACCTTTTTCCTTGTGGATCACTGTCCACTTCTCTCTCTCCTCAACTCCTTTGGTCACCAACTTTNTTATTTTTTTTTGGTGGCTTGACCACCTTTTTCCTTGTGGATCACTGTCCACTTCTCTCTCTCCTCAACTCCTTTGGTCACCAACTTTATATAATAATGCCAACCTGCCAATCCTTTAGTTGGCTTGATAGTTAGAGCAACTTTTGTTGGGACTTTTTTGGGAGGAGTGGTTAGGGATCACCAAGAGAGGAGGGCCCTCGATTCAAGANGAATAAGATCAGTATTATGCTCACACCAAATAGGAATTCTCATCTAACTCATAGGCCTTCCTCGGTCTACCAAGGTGAGCTTATCCTTTTTATTTTTATTTTGGTGGCTTGACCACCTTTTTCTTTGTGGATCACTGTCCACTTCTCTCTCTCCTCAACTCCTTTGGTCACCAACTTTATATAATAATGCCAACCTGCCAATCCTTTAGTTGGCTTGATAGTTAGGGCAGCTTTTGTTGGGACTTTTTTGGGAGGAGTGGTTAGGGATCACCAAGAGAGGAGGGCCCTCGATTCAAGAGACTCACACATCTTAGAAGATCAGGGCGCCGCCTTCACGGAGCTACTTTTGTTGCTTGTTGCTTGAAGCCATAAATTTGACCTCGGTACTTGTCCGTCTTCGTTAGGTTTTGTTTTTTAAAGCTCCCCTCTAAAATTTTTCAATATCTTAGGGTCTTCTGAGATCAAATATGCACTGGGATCCATAAAAATGAAAAAANCGGTTAGAGCAGCTTTTGTTGGGACTTTTTTGGGAGGAGTGGTTAGGGATCACCAAGAGAGGAGAGCCCTCGATTCAAGAGACTCACCCACCTTAGAAGATCAGGGCACCGCCTTCACGGAGCTACTTTAGTTGCTTGTTGCTTGAAGCCATAAATTTGACCTCGGTACTTGTCCGTCTTTGTTAGGTTTTGTTTTTTAAAGCTCCACTCTAAAATTTTTCAACATCTTAGGGTCTTCTGAGATCAAATATGCACTGGGATCCATAAAAATGAAAAAAAGTGAAGTTATGACTCGCATAAACTACTACTTATATAAAAACAAAAAGATTGAATAAGAAATCAACGCATGTATCTCTTAACATTCTCAAAATAACCTTCTCGCCTCCATGAGATCGAGCATGGAGGTTATGAATCATGGTTAGCTTGGTCTTGATTGGCCTAGTTCGAAAACCCTTCAGAAAGCAAAATCACCTCTTGCAATTATTTATTTTGTTCTGTAGTCTGAACATCTTTATGTGGTTTGATTGGAAAGCATCTATTGAACTTCCTTCTTTTGCGGATAGAAAATAAAGGAGACCATGCTGTGATGGAGTTCAACAAAATTTGGGTAGGCATGATGCCGAATATGAGTAGTGATTATGTTTCTTCAAAGATGAATAAATATTTATATCACACTTTCAAATAAAATACAAAGAATTCATGTATATTAGTTGTATATGAAAAAATAATACTTGTTTATTACATTACTATTGCAAAGCCTTTTCAAAGATAAATAAAGATTAAAACTTCATGGTCAGTTTAGCGTTTCACCAAAATCTTTTATAGGGATACCATTAAAAAAATTAAAGATGGGTTTGCTCCTTGCCAAATATTATAGAATGAACTCATCTGGAGCTAAGAATTAATTTGATTAAGAAACTTTAGAGTCCTCTAATGAATGTTGATTTCAACCCTTAACTCTTGAAGCTCTGTGACAATGTTGTTGATGACTTTACTCGTAAAACTTAGGCAACTCTTAAAGGCACACACCTTTTGCAGTGCCTCTATCTATGCCATCTACATTTTCATTGCTAGAAGAAAGTTAAATTTAAAAATTGCCTCTTGCTGGTGGCAATATTTCTTGCTGGATTATTAGGGATGACTTATNTACATTACTTCTATATTTCTTCAAAATTGAGATAGAAATTGACAAATTCGAGTACTACAAAGGTGAACAAATTACTAGAGAGCAAAGTAACTCGCAGACATGCTTGCCATGAATGGGAACTTGGGTTGGATACCTTCTATTGAGCTTACATGGCCCATAATTGACAAAGAAGAAATCATGGAAGCCAAGTTCGCAATTGATCGATTTGGGTTGGCCCTTTCATAAAAAAATGAAGATAGTTATAATTTTTGCTAGCATGAAAGACCCTAGGAAATTCAAGGTCAATGCTGCAGTTTCATTAAAAAAAATGAAGATAGGTATCATTTTTGCTAGCATGAAAGATCTAGGAAGTTCAAGGTCAATGCTGCACTTATTTGCTAATACATTATGATTTGCACATGACGTTAGGTTTGGCGAAGTTGCAAAGATACCGAGAACTTTTCCAAGTGATCCCTACATGCTAAAAACCCATTTATATGGCGCTTTAAACAGCACACAAACTACATCTGATTTCAAGTACGTGCCCATCTGCCTTTTAGGGGTGTCCTTACTAACTTGTTATTATTAACCATTGGACACAATAGAAAGTCATAATCGTCGTGATCGACCATTTTACTAAATGGATAGTCTAAGGATTTTACTGAGATGACTGTAGAGATTATTTGAAATTCTATATTGATCGACATATTTTTTAATGCGGAGTGCCCTTGTGATCATCACCTATAATATTCCACAATTATCTTAGAAGACTCTCAAAGATTTTGTTAAAGATTGGGAATTCACATCAAGTCCACCTTAGTACATTATCTAAAAACAAATGGTCAAGTTGAAGTGGCCAAAAAGAAAATTCTGAATTTGTTTAGTAAGAAGATTGAAAGTGCTAAAGGCAATGTGTGAATGTCTTGCCCTCAGTTCTATGGGCACTTGGATGACTCTTTAATTAGCAACTCAACGAAAACACCTCACTTGGATGACTCCATAATTTGCGACTCAACAAAACCTTTCATGCTATCACATGAAACGGAAGCACTACTGATTGAACATAGCTTACATTGCCAAACGTTTGCAACCACTTATATTTATGAAGAAGGTGAATTTGGTGAAAGTCAAGTATTGAATGAATTATTAGAAGTTGTAAGTGACCTACTAGAGTTGCATAGAATTTAATATGTGATGAAGCATGAAGAAGAGGAGGGCAAGCAAATATTACAATTTCAACGTTTTAGAAGAAGATATTTTATGCAGGAAACTTAGTTTTGAAGGAAGCCTGTGGTGTCTCATCAAATCATACTCTTCAAATTTGGATAAACTTGGCCATACATTATCAAATAATAAGTTAGTTTAGGAGCATATTGACTTTAGACCTGCATAGGAAATGTTGTCCAAACCTTCTTTCCTTGAGATTCATTTTTTGTTTTCATTCTAGTACATTTCATTTTATCCAAAAGAAACTTTAACAAATAAATAAAGTTTTATAAGAATGGTTCATTAAAACAAACTAATTGTCTCAGGATGAGCTCTAAAAGACAATTAGGGAATTTATTCGATCAATGAAACTTGGGGACCTCGCCCAATACAAGCGAGTTCTTGAATGAAAAATAAATGAGAAACTTATACGAATTTTTGATAAGCGCACTAGACCTAAGTTTGACAAACTTCAACGTAGAAATATAGGTTGCTGCATGAATAAACTTTTTTTCTAATTATAATTTGATTAGTAAAACGAATGTTGGTCAACTTAGAAATTAAAGATCATTATATTTTGGCTTAAGTAAAGTTGTCAAGTTGTGATAACTACTCTCTAATAGAGATCTATTGCCCTTAAATGAAGGACAGTTCAAACTTAGTAAGATTGGCATACTACTTTTTTGCCTCGAGTTACAATCCAAGGAAAAAAAAGGTTATTTATTATCTCTATAAAGCAGGAAATTCTTATTTTTTCCTTGCAATTGATTTTGGCCCAAATTAAAACAAATATTTTCAATATATTTTCCATGTTGACTAATAACAGTTAGTGCACTTGCTCCCATATGACATGTTCAAAGTGGGTAAAGAGTAAACTAGAAGAGTGCGATGACATAGCTCCAATGATTGACCTAAGCTAACAAGTAGGAGTTAGCTTTAGGTTGATATTAAAAAGTCACTTTTTCTAATTAGAACTATGCGAACAAGGGAGGAACTTGCCAACTTAGGAAGAAAAGACCATGGGATCTTAGCCAAAGCAAAATCGATAAGGAGAGCCATGGCCACAGACAAAGGTGAGTTTGAGCTTAAAAAGTTTGACGTACTTTTTTCTCACCTAGACTTTTAATACATAGAAAAAAGTGAATCTAATGAACTAAAGAAGTGAAACCCTTATATTTCTTTCATAACAAAATTAAACTAAAAGCAAAATACTATAAACCAGTCTTACAAACAACTAATGATTTTTGTTTTTTCATTAATATTTCAGACGCCATTACAAGTATTCAACCTAAAATCTGCAACCTAAGAGCCTAATCAAACTTCATTCACAGCCTAAGAGCCTATTAGAAGATCTGAAATTTTCTAATTAGCTTAAAGGGTTTATTTGTTAATTTTACTTAAGAAATTTTTATACTCAATAGCTAAACCCGACTTACTAGCATTACAAAAAGATTGCACAAGAGAGACGTCAAAGGTATAATTTTTTTTAACACTTGTTTTTATGGGAGATTCAAGAACAAAGAAAAGAAAAATACATGTTAAGTTGTCTTCCCCCCATTTGATTTTGACGAATTCTTAGTCACCACATAAAAAGTCTCTTAGTCTACTTAGATTGTTGGGAACAATTGCTTCTCAGTCAATTTATTCTGGCAAACCCTTCTTGAATTATTGAGTAGTTTGATATGTATGTAAGCATCTTAGACAAAGAATTAAAAACTTTTCGAGGGACTTTAAGCTTACTCATTTTTGTTGGGTAACTTAAAAGCTCATCCCCCATTTTCTTTATTTGGCTCCATAGCAAGGCTTCCTCTTAGAGCATAATGTCGGCATCTTGTTACCTCTTCTCAGCTTTTAAAGATGTCATTGCAATGACCTAGTCCTTTTTCAAGATAGGACCTTTTAATTCTTCACTATGTTTTAACATTGACTGCTTATCTATCTTTTCCTTTTTCATGAATGAATTTATATTACATTTGTTATCTTATTGTTGCAAGTTTTTTGCCCTTGATCTTTTAACATTTGGTTTGATTGTTGTAGCAGTTCGCCAAGTTACATACATGCTATCAATGGATGATTATAGACTTCACTACGAGCTTCAACTTATGTGGTGAATAAGATTAATCTCCTTATGTGTTTTCTCGAAGAAAGTTGCAATGTCAAGCTCGTTTATAGTAAGGTTGTCATCGGGTCGAATAAGATCAGTATTATGCTCGGCTCACCCCAAATAGGAATCCTCATCTAACTCATAGGCCTTCCTCGGTCTACCAAGGTGAGCTTATCCTTTTTATTTTTTTTTTGGTGGCTTGACCACCTTTTTCTTTGTGGATCACTGTCCACTTCTCTCTCTCCTCAACTCCTTTGGTCACCAACTTTATATAATAATGCCAACCTGCCAATCCTTTAGTTGGCTTGACGGTTAGAGCAGCTTTTGTTGGGACTTTTTTGGGAGGAGTGGTTAGGGATCACCAAGAGAGGAGAGCCCTCGATTCAAGAGACTCACCCACCTTAGAAGATCAGGGCACCGCCTTCACGGAGCTACTTTTGTTGCTTATTGCTTGAAGCCATAAATTTGACCTCGGTACTTGTCCGTCTTTGTTAGGTTTTGTTTTTTAAAGCTCGCCTCTAAAATTTTTCAACATCTTAGGGTCTTCTGAGATCAAATATGCACTGGGATCCATAAAAATGAAAAAAAGTGAAGTTATGACTCGCATAAACTACTACTTATATAAAAACAAAAAGATTGAATAAGAAATCAACGCATGTATCTCTTAACATTCTCAAAATAACCTTCTCGCCTCCATGAGATCGAGCATGGAGGTTATGAATCATGGTTAGCTTGGTCTTGATTGGCCTAGTTCGAAAACCCTTCAGAAAGCAAAATCACTTCTTGCAATTATTTATTTTGTTCTGTAGTCTGAACATCTTTATGTGGTTTGATTGGAAAGCTTCTATTGAACTTCCTTCTTTTGCAGATAGAAAATAAAGGAGACCATGCTGTGATGGAGTTCAACAAAATTTGGGTAGGCATGATGCCGAATATGAGTAGTGATTATGTTTCTTCAAAGATGAATAAATATTTATATCACACTTTCAAATAAAATACAAAGAATTCATGTATATTAGTTGTATATGAAAAAATAATACTTGTTTATTACATTACTATTGCAAAGCCTTTTCAAAGATAAATAAAGATTAAAACTTCATGGTCAGTTTAGCGTTTCACCAAAATCTTTTATAGGGATACCATTAAAAAAATTAAAGATGGGTTTGCTCCTTGCCAAATATTATAGAATGAACTCATCTGGAGCTAAGAATTAATTTGATTAAGAAACTTTAGAGTCCTCTAATGAATGTTGATTTCAACCCTTAACTCTTGAAGCTCTGTGACAATGTTGTTGATGACTTTACTCGTAAAACTTAGGCAACTCTTAAAGGCACACACCTTTTGCAGTGCCTCTATCTATGCCATCTACATTTTCATTGCTAGAAGAAAGTTAAATTTAAAAATTGCCTCTTGCTGGTGGCAATATTTCTTGCTGGATTATTAGGGATGACTTATTTTCTATCACGACTATTATTTTTTTGATCCTTGTCAACAACTTGGTCGATTTGCTCTAGTGTGGCACCTACACTCTAGCAAGAAGTTTGGGAGTCCGCTCACCTTCAAGACCCTCTATTGGAGGTGCGAGATACAATGATAACTTGATATTCACCTACTTTAGTCTCCTTAGTGGCCTCGACAAAGCTAACATCGTCCCCTTCTCTCAATGTGGCAGGAGCACTTGCCTTCTCGCCATATGAGAAGAGAGACTCAAGTTGCCTTCCCATGTCATGGGCCCAAGAACTCATTGAAGCTTGAACATGATTGACTTTAGCATAACCCTTATCGTCTCCTAAAAGTACGCTCACTAAATGACATTATATAAATCATTTTAGGGAAAAAAATCGGGTAAAAAATACATTCAGATTCACAAATGAAGGATTTTTTTTAACTATAAATCTTTTGCTTTTTGGCTTTAGCCTGTTCCTTATCATCTCTTAAAAATTCACTCACTAAATGACATTATATAAATCATTTTAATTAAATAAATCGGATAAAAAATACGTTCAGATTCACAAATGATGAATTATTTACTTTTTTAACTATAAATATTTTGCCTTTTGGCCCCTCCGCCTTTAGGGAAACTCCATCGTTCGAGATTACCATGGTTACTGGGGCTTGGTTAAAAACAAAAACTATCATGATATTAATTGGCCGGCTAAAAAAGTTTATAAAACAATTTTAATATTAACCAACACTAGAGGAGCCTCATTATGTGCTCCGGGGTGACTACTATTTGGGGTGACTTGTTGATGTTGATCATGCTATAGACACCTCAAAAGAGGCGATCAGCCCACTCTTTTTACTTGTTTCAACAAGTTTCTTAGTCTTATTCTAACTCTTAGAACTTTTTGGCTTCCACATTTTCTTGATGTTTTCTATCAAAGCATCTCGGAAATTTCAGGTTTAGCTGGTGAAATTTTTTATTTTCTATAGTTTCCGAGCTATAATAGCGAGAGAACATAAAGATTCCAGGGCCTTATAAATATTTTTTTTTTTCTGACAAAACTAGAGGGTCCATTTATAGCAAGGCAAGGATATGCTAATTTGGATTGCCAAAAAGATCATATCTATGACAATATTACATTCCTTAAATTTAGTCACCTACTCTTTTAATGTACATTAAACTCCAATTAGTGCTCTAAATCAATATTTTTCAGGATTAAAACAATTAACTTAGCACGAGAAAGCATGGAATTTGTTCAGAGAAGCAGGCTAAATATTGGCTTCATTTATATATAAAAATCACATTTTCTANAATCTCTATATAAAACATGGGGATCATGAGCATAGCTAGGGGTTCCACTTTTTTAGATGATCACAGACTCTGCTTTACTGTATTATTGCTTGTTGAGCTAATAGTATATTTCCCCCCTTTTTTTCTTAGTTTTCCTCTCATTTATTCTCACCCCAAAAATAATCAAAAACATAATCCCACATTTTTCATAATATTTTCTTTGAGTTTTTTGTTTTATTTTTATGCTTTGGAGTTGATTGAATGTGAATTATTTTAGTGTACTCAAGTAGCAACTACATATATTTTGGGAAAGTCTTCTCGTTATATTGGCCTGAGACTTGTATTTCTTTATTTTGTGATCTTTTTCTTTCTTATCTGAGCTTGAAATTAGTGGTTGTTTTGCTCGAGTGATTCAATATTTTCCGAATCTATTATAATTTTGAATTTTCAATTGTGGTATGAATTTTTGATTACTGTTGATTTCTATCGATCCTGGTTTTTTACTTGGTTGATCGTCATTTTATCCAAAGTTTTTGTTTTACAATTTTTCATCAATGCAGTTGAAATTTTGTCCAAGAGAATGAATATAATCTTTTGTGCATGTTTTTGTACGTCTATCTTGTATATTGGGAACAAAGGATCCTTGCCTTAAATAATTTGCATTATTAGGGCATTCTTACTTGGAACACTTGAGCTCATCACTGATGACATCTTTCTCTTCCAGTTCGTTCACATCAGTATTTGCCACCCTTTTGTCACACGCTTCCCCTCTCATCAGTGATGACAGTCTTGCTCATCTTATTCTTTATTTGCCTCGGCCTGTTCCACTTTCTCTCATTGTCTTTCTCTTTTTTTTTTCCCGTACCCAGTCATCCCTTCTACACTAGTCCCAATTCATGGCAACGTGATGTGATTGGATTGCGACATTTCTGACTGATCCACTTTAAGCCATTTTCTTTTTTTGTTTTTAAAAGGGTATTACAANAATTCTTACTCATCTTATTCTTTATTTGCCTCGGCCTATTCCACTTTCTCACATTGTCTCTCTCTTTTTTTTTCCCGTACCCAGTCATCCCTTCTACACTAATCCCAATTCATGGCAACGTGATGTTATTGGATTGCGACATTTCTGACTGATCCACTTTAAGCCATTTTCTTTCTTTGTTTTTAAAAGGGTATTACAATAGAAATGTTTTTTTTTTGCTAAATACTCTAATCATGTCTTTGCTAGCTCGGCTTCTACAAGAATCCTACGGGCAAGCTCTTTTCAAACAAAATGGGACATCATGTGATGGTTTATTCAAGCCATAACGAGCTTTACAATCTGCAGGAAAAGTTCAAGCATTTGTTTCTCTGTCAGCTGGAGACAATAGCCTATTTTTGCAGCCAGTGATTCTTTCTTGAATCTTTTTAAAGTGCTCATCATGCAATGAACTTCATTTCAAATCTTTAAAGATGTCGGATATTTAGAGGAACTTGTTGATTAGTGAATCCAGTGATCTGAGTGATTAAATAAATCTGCAAGATGAAAATCTTTGGAACCTCAAANTAAGTTCAAGCATTTGTTTCTCTGTCAGCTGGAGACAATACCCTATTTTTGCAGCCAGTGATTCTTTCTTGAATCTTTTTAAAGTGCTCATCATGTAATGAACTTCATTTCAAATCTTTAAAGATGTCGGATATTTAGAGGAAGTTGTTGATTAGTGAATCCAGTGATCTGAGTGATTAAATAAATCTGCAAGATGAAAATCTTTGGAACCTCAAATTCTCTTTTACCATTGTTGATACTAAGACCTAAAATAGCCTCAAAACCGAAAAAATTCCAGGCGCTTTATTAAATAATACTCTCTCCCATTTAATAAGGTTATTGTTTCATCTGCAAGGAAAGATGTGAAATGATAATTCAGCTACAATTGTAATACCTCATAGAAAGGAATCTAGGGTGTCTGTTTGTCTTAAGAATTCAAGTTGGTTTGAAATAGCCACACACTTTAAAGTAGTCACATTTTTTTAAGTAGTTGAATGCTTATTGGAATGCGCACATTAAAATTTGATTTTGATGTTTTAGAGCACCTATTAGATAAAATGAATGCTTTTCAATACATTTGCATTACTCGCGTTATAATTAAGTTGAAATTTATCATGTAGTACACATATGATATGAAAACCGTCCAAGTATAACTATTTGTGCTTTTGCTGACCGATTTAACATCATTAAAATGTTTACAGATCCTTCATTTTAATTTATTGCTCTTTTTTTTCCGCTTGCTTGTCTTTCTGTTCAATTCAGTTGTGATAATTACCTATTAAAATTTATTATATGTTTATGGTAACATAATTTCATTTGCATTCAGTCAGCATTTTGTTCAGGTGGATCCGATATCGGTCATTGTTTTATTCTATAAATAAAGGTGCTTCTTCGGGCTTTTTTATTCAATTTTTATTTGTTTGTTGTTTTGACGGTCGTGCGTGCTGAGAGAATGGTCTGTTCGGCATAGAAATTCTTTGATATAATAATATCTTCTTAAATTGGATGCAGTCAAAACTTTTAGTTTTTTGGACATTCTATGAAGTCTTTTTGTGCCATCACACTTCTTGTTTGGGTGTATATCATGGAACCGTAATTGTACCACCATCATCAAGTCATTTGAGTAAATTTTGTGCCTTTCTTGCTGAACTTAGTGGCTATGCATATTTTGTGTTCTTAGTGTCTCTTTGCTATTTACTATATGTTCTTGTATTGAGAAGTGGCTATGAAAGGGATAGACGGAAGATGTTTTTTGAAAATAAAATCGTAGAAAATATAATTATGTGTATGAAATGTAGAAGATGCGCTTATAAAATTGGTAAATAAAGGGCTATGGAGAAGATGTCTTGGATTGACATGAAATTATACTGAATTTATGTAAGAAGANGTGGAACCGTAATTGTACCACTATCATCAAGTCATTTTAGTAAATCTTGTGCCTTTCTTGCTGAACTTAGTGGCGATGCATATTTTTGTGTTCTTAGTGTCTCTTTGCTATTTACTATATGTTCTTGTATTGAGAAGTGGCTATGAAAGGGATAGACGGAGGATGTTTTTTGAAAATAAAATCGTAGAAAATATAATTAAGTGTATGAAATGTAGAAGATGCCCTTATAAGATTGGTAAATAAAGGGCTATGGAGGAGATGTCTTGGATTGACATGAAATTATACTGAATTTATGTAAGAAGATTTTTGCGAAGAAAATTTATCATTTCATGTAAAACTCAGCTGGAATGAGTAAAGAATGAAGATTTATAGAGCTAGCTCCCAATATTTGGGTAAGCTATTGATGATAAGGATGGCATGATTTTATATTATCGTACTGTAATTTTTTAGTGTGTGTTGATTTGCATTCATCCCTGCAGGTCTAGATCATATTTTTTTCTTGTTAAGAGCTACCTTTCTAGGAAAATGTTGGACAAGAAGGAAAGAAACACGCCTTTTCGTGATCATCGTCTGAATTTCAGTTCGGCTGGTCCTGGTGCTCATTTGCAGAATACTGATTTGACACCCAGTTATTTTATCAACATGAATACTCTTGAAGAGACATCAACGAAAAAAAAATTTATGAATTTGGATGGTAAAAATTATCCATGTGTTTCTTCAGTACTTTCTGGAAGTAATCAGTATTACGATAAGGATAATTTTCTCTTGGGGCAGCTGGCAGAGTATGAAAAATTCAACGAGGTGCTGTTTTCTAATCCAAGGCAACCCTACTTTCAGCAGAAGAAATCTTCCCTTTTTCGTGAAATTTACATGGAAGAAGTTTCCAATTTTGGAGAAGTTGATCACATTGGATGTGCCAGACAAGCGAGTGGATTCCCTTCAGAATATAGCTGTGATCTGTTAAGGACTTTATCGCATTCCCAAGATAAACAGCAGTGTAGCATGGTCATTCCTCGTTTGCCTGTAGTCTTAGAATCTTCTAGTTTTGAGGAAGCTTGTTTGGGTAAGGAGAAGCCGAAGAACAATGCGTATACTTCAAAGGAACTTGAAAACATTTATTTGGGAAAACAGTATGAACCCACCATCGAACTTAATAATAGATCTCTAGTGGAGAGAAGTTCATGTGTAAATGCTACCTCAAATAGTGAAAGACTTGCTGAAATTGGTGATGAGGTCTCTGCTGACATGTATGAACAGAACAAGCCTACAAATAGGGGAGTATCCCCAGTAATTTCTGAAAAAATCTGGGGTGGGTCACTTAAGCTCAACACTTCCACCACAGTGTCTGCAGTTGCCTTCTTCAAGAGGTTTTATTATTTCTACATCGACTTATTTTCTTATACATGTTCTATCTTTCATTATTTTGTGAAATATATTGTTACTTTTAATTAAAAATATAGATAGTTTGATACGCTTATTAACAAATAGATGCATATGCAATTCTCCAATATTTGTGTCAAGCTTTCTTTTTTTTCCCCTCAATGTCACGGGGATTCAATATCTACGCATGCTTGTTTTAGATCTTAATGTTTAATTCTTAAAATTGATTAGTGAGATAGAAAGACTATGGTTAGGATGAAAAAGTAACGAGTTTATGGTGAGCTGGATAAACACTATATGCTAGGCGGGTTATTTTGAAAGCAAGAAATAATTGGTACATTGGATAGGATCAATGTTCAAAATTACATAATTAGGTATTGAGGTATTTTTTGTTTGTGAGGCGAGGCGTAAGACTCTAGTAGGTATGAGGCGCAAGCCTCGTAGTTTAAAAATTGCATAAATCAAAATAAAAGAGTAAAAAAATAATATATTTGTATGATAACTTATAAATATATTAAAGAAAGACTTATTAACATTCTAGCATAATAAAAAGTGACAAATTGCATTTATATGAAATAGCGAATTGCATAAGCCTCAAAATATCATGTAACCACTACACAACAACAAAAAATCTTTATCCCACTAAGTGGGGTCAGCTACATGAATCCTTTTTCTCCATTTAATTTTATTGAGTGTTATATTTTCATTTAATTCTAATAAATTAAGATCATTTTTTTATACAATATGCCCTAGCTTAGGTTTACCTTTGCCTTACTTAACTTAAGTCGAATCTAAAATCTCTACTCTTCTAATTGGATCATCAAATGCTCAACGGTTAATGTGACGAAACCGTAATTCTCTCTAATTTTGTCCACCACTGAAGCTACACCAACCCTATCACAGATATATCCATTTCACAAATTGTCTCTAAGTGTAAAGCCAATCATCCACCTAAGGATTCTCATCTCGATAACACTTAACTTAGTTTTATGCTTCTCTTTTAAAGGCCAACATTCTGCGTCACAGAGCATTGCAGGTCTCACCACCATCTTATAAAATTTTCCTTTCAGTCTAAGCGATACTTTCTATCTGACAATAGACTTGAAGCATTCCTCCACTTTAACCAACCAACTTGAATTCTACTAATAACATACCCATCTATANCTCTACATGGACTTATTTTCTTATACATGTTCTATCTTTTATTATTTTGCGAAATATATTGTTACTTTTAATTAAAAATATAGATAGTTTGATACCCTTATTAACAAATAGATGCATATTCAATTCTCCAATATTTATGTCAAGCTTTCTTTTTTTTTTCCCCTCAATGTCACGGGGATTCAATATCTATGCCTGCTTTTTTTGGATCTTAATGTTTAATTCTTAAAATTGATTAGTGAGATAGAAAGACTATGGTTAGGATGAAAAAGTAACGAGTTTATGGTGAGCTGGATAACACTATATGCTAGGCGAGTTATTTTGAAAGCAAGAAATAATTGGTACATTGGATAGGATCAATGTTTAAAATTACATAATTAGGTATTGAGGTATTTTTTGTTTGTGAGGCGAGGCGTAAGACTCTAGTAGGTATGAGGCGCAAGCCTCATAGTTTAAAAATTGCATAAATCAAAATAAAAGTGTAAAAAATAATATATTTGTTTGATAACTTATAAATATATTAAAGAAAGACTTATTAACATCCTAGCATAATAAAAAGTGACAAATTGCATTTATATGAAATAGCAAATTGCATAAGCCTCAAAATGTCATGTAACAAATACACAACAACAAAAAGCCTTTATCCCAGTAAGTGGGGTCAGCTACATGAATCCTTTTTCTCCATGAATTTTATTGAGTGTTGTATTTTCATTTAATTCTAATAAATTAAGATCATTTTTTTATACAATATGCCCTAGTCTAGGACTACCTCTGCCTTTTTTAACATAAGTCGAATCTAAAATCTCTACTCTTCTAATTGGATCATCAAATGGTCAATGTTTAATGTGACGAAACCGTGATTCTCTCTAACTTTGTCTACCACTTAAGCTACACCAACCCTATCATAGATATATTTATTTCACAAATTGTCTCTAAGTGTAAAGCCAATCATCCACCTAAGGATTCTCATCTCGGTAGCACTTAACTTAGTTTTATGCTTCTCTTTTAAAGGCCAACATTCTGCGTCATAGAGCATTACAGGTCTCACCACCATCTTATAAAATTTTCCTTTCAGTCTAAGCGCTACTTTCTATCAGACAATAGACTTGAAGCATTCCTCCACTTTAACCAACCAACTTGAATTCTACCAATAACATACCCATCTATATCACGATCATTTTGAACAATAGACCCGAGATATGTAAAACATTCCTACCTTTTAATAATTTGATCACCTATAATTACAACTCTGTCAATAGAGCTGCTACTACTACTACTAAACTTACATTCCATGTATTCAGTTTTAGTTTTACTCAAATGGAGGCCTTTAGATTCGAAAGTAGACCTCCACGATCCAAGTTTTTTCCGAGCTCTTTCTCTAGTTTTATCCACAAGAATGATATCATTAGTGAAAACATACACCAATGTACATCCTCCAATAAATGTCCGGTAAGAGCATTCATACTAAAGCAAAAAGATATGGTCTTAAAGCCGATTTCTTATGTAATCCAACTGAAATAGGAAAATATTTGGTCAATTTTCCTCCTGTTTTAACACAAGTAACAACTCGAGTATACATAACTTTAATGACTTAAATATAAGTCATATCAACACCTTTTCTCTCTAAAAATCTTCGAAGGATATATCTTGGAACCTTATTGTAAACTTTTTCTAAATCGATACAAATCATTTGAAGATCCTCCTTATTTTCTCTGTACTTTTCCATCAAACCTCTCAATAAATGTATAGCTTCCAAAGTAGACCCGCACGACAAAAATCCATATTGATTATGAGAAAGCTTTTAGTATATCTTAAC
>JXCR01146207.1:103653-120932 GCA_002079205.1 Phalaenopsis hybrid cultivar
ACCACTCTTTTTTTTTGTTGTTGGTATATTATTTATAAGATTGGAATGCATGAACAAGCTATGCTATGTGGCTAGTGGCACCTGAATCTAGGATGTGCAAGAAAAAGAAGTATTTTTTGAGGCATTAAAAATATAAGAATTAGAAATTTTCCTATTCTGTGCTAGAGAGCAAAATTCAGATGACTTTTCCAAGAAATTGAGAAAGCCTTTTAGGTTATCAATCTCTTTTTGGTTGAGCTTTTTTGACTCTAGTAGGCAACCAACTTTTTTTTTTTTTAAAAAAATTCATCTATGTTTCCTCATTATTCTTGGACTTTTCTATTGATCTTCTAGCATTCGTCTTTGGTGTGTCATTTTTTTTTTTGCAGCAGTTTGCACTAAATATTTCTTTTGAAAAAAATTCATCCTTTTCTAGAAGGTTTTATAACAAAAAATTTTATCTGGGGATGCAAAAAGTGCTGACAAATATTTCAAGGGAGAATACTTCATTATTATTCTTTCTTCAGCTATAACAAGAGAGGATACTTCATTTAGAGGAGTGATTTTGTTTGCTTGTGATCGGGATTTGAATTATGTCAAATTTATTATTAAATCCGGCCAAGAACTCAAAGATTCTATCTGACTTTAGGAATTGTTAGAGATCACTTCATCTTCACAGTATGACATCTTGAGATATTGGTAATAGTCCAACTCCACCAAGTAAATTTTCATGGCATTAAATTGTAGAATGATAGGAAGATTATCTTGTTTAGTAGTGTTGAGTTTTATCTTGATTTTGCAGATGAGTGCAACATATTTCACATTTAAGCAAGCTTGTTTAACTCCATCCCTAATCTCCTTTGCGACATGTTTGTTCCATAACCATGTCATGATTATGGAATTAACTTCTTCCCAAATTACAAACTTTGGAATTTTAGGTTTCAAAGGTTAGATCCATAAGGTATAGGATCATTCCCTTTCTGTTCATAAATGTCTTTATGATTTGAAACTATTTAAAGTATTTGTTCCCATTCAAACAATAAGTTGCTTGAAATTCTTGGAATTTTCCTTTTATCTGATTTTCATTATTATTGATTGTAGATTCTTTTAAATGGAAACAAAAGAACCCAGACATAGTGATAAAAATGAGGATCCAACAAAAAAAGAAATAATATTGGAAGTGGGAAATCTAACCTTTGAAAAAGAGAATAAATGTTGGAAAGTAAAAGTCCTAACCTTGCTTTGATACAATGTAGAAAATAAAAGAATAGAGAATTCCTTCCGAATGTTATTTTAATTATTTTGTATAAGTGAGGAGGTATATATGTACATCATTAAGAGACATTATAAAATAAGAATAATTAAAAAAGAGAACAATAAGGGATTAGCAGCCCCTTATTGGAAAGCAGAAAATAGAACACAACTTAGGGTCAGAGAATTTGATCTAATGATCCAAAGCGCCTTGATCTATGCACTTGAATTTTTTTGCTATGATTGGACAGTGAGTGAACCTGCGATGGAATATATATCAAGAAATTCAGCAAGAATTTTTCCCCAAAGTTGATGAAATTGAAGCATTACTTCTGAAGGTTGCTCTGTACAACATAGAGTTGACTCGTTTTGCCTTCATGTTGAGTTAACGACCAAACATATTTTGAAACTTTAGGGATCCTAATATATCTAGAAAGCTTGTATTCTACACCTTAGAGAGCACTAAAATATATCAAATTCTTTCTTAGATCTAGTATATATGTCTTAACTCCTACCAATGTTTGCCATCTTACATGCTAAATTGTTTCCTATGCAAGACAACCATTAGAACATTTTACAGTAATGTAAAAATAACTCTTTCCTAGATATGATATGAACAAGCTGAATTCATGATACATTTCACTGCATATGTCTCCATTTGTTGAGAAAAAAAATGCCTATTTATATCATAACAAATTCAATCTGCAGGAACACTTGAACTTACTGACTTGTTTCTTTACAATTATCATCTCCATGTTGTCCGTCCTTCTCAAATCATGGCACTATCTCGTAATGTGACACTTATGTAATAGAAGCAAGTGACATATATGAACTTTCGATGATTTGATTGTAAATCGCTTCTTTCTCCAACCAATAGTTCTCGTGCCTAGCTTTGACTTTGTCAGAAAGAAGTGAATTCTTCACATCCTTAAAAGCTAACTGCATCTCTACTATATGATACATTTTCATAAAAATTATTATAAGGGGATAAAGTGTGCAATAATACTAAAGCTCTATCCTCTTTATGAACAGTTATATCAATATTCTTCAATTCTCAAATAATGAAGTTGAATTCATTTTATTATTGTACTCCATGAAAGCAAATGCAATCTATGCTTATGACAAAGTTTGCTAAAAAACTATTGTTTATGCATAAAGGCTCCAGCATAAGCCACAAACCTTTCACAATTATTCCTTCTATAAGCTTCTTATCTGCCAAACATGGTTGAACCGTCAGGAGGGTTTTCTTTTTCCCGTCCTTGCCTTACCTTTCAATTCATGTTTTATACATATTTACATGCCCTATGAGTGCCTTAATAAAACCCCGATGGACTAGAGCATTATGCATCTTGTTTCTCCTATCTCCAAATTTTTAAGCCATCAAAATTCGTTTTTTTAAGCTTCATTATTATTTTATTCCTAATTGACCTTCTCTAGGAAAACTCTCACTTTTATATGGAAGCACCAACCGAGAGTGAATATAATGAACAGCCAAGCCATGCCAAAGAGATCAAGCATTTCAAAGTGCATAAAGATTTACATGGCTTAGTTTGAACAAAACTCACGTGCATGGGTGAGGAGAGAGAGAGCGAGGATCAAATTACTGACCGTGTACAAATATTAGTACAGTTAGAAATGCCTCCCAAAATTTGAGTGTCCATTACTCTCAACAAGGAAAAATATGCTCAAATCTGTCCAGATCAATACGAGAAATAACTTAAGAAATATAAAAATTATGACTAAACTAAGACCTTAAATTACTTGCTTCAAAATTCAGCGAAATGGCATCTTTACATTTTCTATTATAGATTTGATTCTGAATTTGTGGTGTAACAATTCTTTCAGCCCGTTGATATAATATTCTGAGTTCATAGCAATGAAATTTCTTTAATATATTTTTTTTCGTGTTTTTTTCTTCAATTAAAACTATAGGTTTGACTTCAAGACCTTCCAAGTTCCAACAAAACAAGACATGCAAAATTCATCTAAAGCTCTTACAATCTGTTACCTTATACATTTTATTTATGAAAATTTGAAGAGGTTATATGAAAACTAAATTTAGCTCAAAATTTGACTTTGTATTTGCCCAAAATAACACATTATCCTAAAATCTTCTCAAATAAGATGTTATTCTAAAAGCAATTTTTCTTTATTATCGTGAAAGACTTTGTTATAAATTTTTAATAAATTATAGAGTTTAATAAGACTGCCACTTACAGTTGCAGACAGTTTTGACAAATTAAACCCTTGCCCATCTTCTCTGAATGAATCAAATATATGGTGAATAATTTTCTTGTTGGAGGTTAGTTGATAATTAAATTTGCAAAATAATGTTACTTCTAAGTTTTACACAGTATTTTGCTTTGTTTGATTGAAGGAAGTTATTTTGAAGACTTTGGCAGTATTTGCTCGAGTTATTTTGTTAGGTTTAGATTGTGCAAGAGAAATTATCTTCTATTTTGGTTGTTCTAACATATGATTCATTGTATTGTCCTCAGAAATTATAGTGAAGGATGTTAAAGACCAATATTATTGCTTGTATAATTTAAGTTGCAGTTTCCGCTTAAAATTCCTCAAGCTGCAAGCATGACGCCGCTTTGGAATGAACTAAAACAACTATGATGAAAAATGCCCATGTTGAGGATTTGACAGTTATTAAGTTCGAAAAATAATGATTTTTTTTTTTTGAAGTTTTGTTCTGTTTTCATAAAACTGTTCTCTTGGCTTAGATTATTTTCATTGTGTTTAGGTATGATTCACTAAATTTTCCTTGGGAACTTTCATGGTTTTAGTTTAGTATGTATACACTGGAAGTATTGCTTAGGAACTTAAAATGTAGTTTCGAGGCATTCTTGAATGGTATTTTCTACTGGTCCAATGATCTGTCATTTCTGATTTTTACAAAATTAGAAACCTTTGTTTTATTTTTATATGATTTCTCATTGGAGTATAACCACACCTCTGCATGCATTGTCCTATTCTATTGAAGTAATGTTCACTACACGAACATGAATTTAAAGGCTAATTTTTCATGCCATTTCATTAGAAAATCCGACGGAAACAGTTCATGAATATCTGAGAGTTGTGGTTTTTGATTTGTGAAGGAATGGATGATATTTATTTGTTGTGCAGATTTCTAGCTAAACTTGAAATTTTCTCATGCATGGCTTTAATTACAACCTAATAGGACTTGATTCAAAAAATGCCGAAAAATACCGAGTTCTTCATTGCCTTTAACATATTATGAAAATGAAAGAATATTGCTGTTTAAAAGCTGTTTAAATTTTTAAATGTATTCCTGGATTGTGTTTTGTTAAGAATGTGTTACATACTTCACATAATTTGCCCTTCTACCTTTGTCCCAACTATAGCTCCACATTACTCATTGTAAATATTTTTATCTACCTATTTTTTTGATTTTGTGCATAGCCATGGAAAGAATATTCATTATCTCTCTTCTATTTTTTTCGTGGTCTCTGCTATCCCCCAAAATATTGCATAGATATTTTTTGAACTGTGTGATCGTTTTTTTGAAGGATAGTTGGGGATTGCATTTGTGAGTATAAAAAATTTGCATTACCTATGCTCCTTATATCCCCTGCTGTCTTTGTTCTAACAATGCGCTCCACCATTGATACATATTTCCAATATTATTCTTAGCTTCTGTGTAAAGCCATGTCTGACATATTAATTTTTACTTTCTTTATTTTCGCTTTACTTCCCACCCTGTGGTAGTATTTTTTTTATCTCAATTTTCTTTCACTTTATCACCAGGAAAAAATTATTCTATATTCCATTCACAATGCAATTTATTGCCATTATAAATTTCCTATGGTTTCAATTTGTATCTTCTAGCTTTATATGTTATATGCTAGATTATTTATACTTAATGATGAAATGCTGAAACCAAAATATTTGAAGGGAAATTCTTTGATTTATATCCCATTTAAGCTTGTTAAATTATGGCTGGTTTGCATGACTAGCTATCTAATAAGAGTGCTTTAATTGCAACCTTTTGAAGCTTTGGTGGTCATACTAACCTTCATAGTGCAGCCTGAGTGCTCACTTTCATCAATTTAAAGGAGCAATTTAACTGTCTTTAATGACAACAGATAACATGATTACTTGCCAATTATTTTAAGTTTATTTTTTTAATGATCAACAAGATTTCAAGGTGTTTGATTAATAAGCCAACTCTGCTCAGAATGTCTTCAAACATTCTTAGTCAGCCGTGTAATTGCGAACATGCAACTAGGCATTTTGTGACCGACAGATATGGGTTGGCTTCCCTAGCTAAGGATCATGACTAGAAAATTCTTTAATGAACTATCTTTCTAGATGCCGCGATATCTTATATTTGTCTGCCGAGGGCAAATACCCTAATTTGTTAAGAAGAAAACTGTCATTGGAGCGTTCCTGCCACATTTTTTAAGTAATAAACAAATCACTCTAGTCTCTGCTGGGTCTTGACCGTGCACTGCCTGCAACAATGAACCTAGGATGCTCAGATTGCCATCATTATCCAGCACAATCTTCATTTCAGATTTCGCCTTGATGCTCAGATTTCCATCAACTAATGTTTTTATGAAGCTACCTAAACATAAGATGCTATTTATATGCTTAATATTGCTGATTCTCTTGTTTGCAGAACTGTGCCATGGGCGATTACTGAAGTTTCTCTCATATCAAACAAAATTTTTCGTCAATCAAAAATATTATATTTATTTAATGAGAGAAAGTCAACCTAGATTAGTTAGGTTAGGAAATGCATCCTTCTTGAAACTTTCTTTCCAATATTTTAAGTATAAAAATCACTGTATTCTGGCGATTACTGAAGTTTTCTCATATCAAACAAGATTTTTCGTCAATCAAAAATATTATATTTATTTAATGAGAGAAAGTCAAGCTAGATTAGTTAGGTTAGGAAATGCATCCTTCTTGAAACTTTCTTTCCAATATTTTAAGTATAAAATTCACTGTATTCTGGGGATCCATCCAAATGCACCTCCCTAGTATCCTGTTAGTCACTAATAAAAAGAAGCATGGAAATTAAGCTAGCAGAATTATATTAGCTTTTTGCTCAAGCAATCTAAACACAAAAAGCTGTTTACATGCTCTATTTAGCATTTGTTACTGTGATTCTAATGCATGCAGAACAATGTTTGCCGCATATGGCCCCTATTGAGAACAAAATGTTTCTGCTGTTAGGAAAACTCACAAGCTAGTCCTTTCTCTAACAGGTACATGTTATTGGGAAAATGACTTATCTGCAACATATTCTTAAGAGCTAATCGTGGCAACTTCAATATTTTTCCTGTGGGTTAAATATTCGATCCTCACCTCTTGAAACTGATAATAAAACCTATCATTACTAGAATGCCATAACATATGATCATTTTCAGGCATGATATGTACGGAAATTTTATTGTTTGCCTCTGTAATGGCATTTCAAAAACTATCTTATTAACTGAGTGCATATATATATATATATATATATATATATATATATATATATATATATATATATATATATATATATNTGGGTGTCATAATATATAATGATTTGTCTAGATAATGTCAGTAGCATAACACTAGATCTTGATCTTCTAGAAANGTTTGTATTAATTTTTCTAGGTCATTCGAAATTTTTTTTTTAAAACCTACCTACCTACTTGGGGAGCATAAACACTTATAATATTAAAAATCTTAGTATCAACAACAATCTGAAGGAATATAATTCTCCAACTCTATTAATTTTTTTCACAATATATTTCAAACTTTCATCTATATTTACACCTATACCATTTCTAGTGTGACTCTTACATGAGTACCAAAGTTTAAAACATAAACTATCAATTTCCTCAATCTTTTCTCCAACTCATTCAGTTTCTTGAATCCATAATATATTAATTTTTCTGTGAATCATAATATTAACTAATTTCATTAATTTACCTGTGAGAGTACCTATATTCCATGACCCTATCCTAGTTTTAATTTCGTGGACCAACATCTTTACCCACATTCGTCCGTGATGTGGGAACCCTTGGGCGTCAGTTCAACAGCTCTTTTACACTTTTTACTGTATTCAGGTCATACAACACATCCCTTCCAACGGATGCTTTAACATTTACATAATGATAAAGAAGATTAATGTTATGATTTTTTGACAAATTTTATGCTAGTTGTTGAGTACCTAACACAAACCTCTACTTTTCACATCCGGGGCCTCGGACCTGGCAATGACAGTGTAACAAATAGTTCAAAATAATAATATAATATTAATATCAACTAATCAAGTCATCAAACTAACATAAAATATCAACGTAAAGATGTAGGATGAGTTTGTTATAATAAATTTCTGTCACTTATATTTTCCAATCAATAAAATAACATCCGTATATTTAAAAAAATATATAATAAATAATCAAAAGCCATAGTAATAAGCGTGGTGGCTAATGTAGCAAATGCAACAAGTAGAAACGACAATGCTTGCAGTGAAAGTAGTAGGTGGTGATGCCGCAAGTAGCAAGCATTAGCGGCGGCGTCAACAACAAAAGCAATAAGGGCGATGTTGGTAAGCTTGATTAGGTAGATGGAGCTCTTACACATGAGAGTGCGGCTTTGGCTCATTTTTAAACCTAATATACGGGAAAAATAACTAAATGTGAGAAGTGCACACCTCAACAAAGTTGAGGCGAGGCACGCTCAACCAATGTGAGGTGCACTCCTCGCTCAAGTTGCTTGAGGTGCACGTCTCAAAGCGTTTTCTTTCAGAATAGCGTTGAGGCACTCCGTAGATTGCACAATTTTAGGCAGTGGGTAGGATTTAACTAACCGATCTTGTGTTTAAAGCTCCATCTTTCCCCTATTTGAAATTGTTTATGAGCATAAAATTAGGTTTTTTTTGGTTGTGTTAAATCAGCAATGAAATCCGCATTAAGACGAGAAGCATTATATAACAAATATAACTTTCGATAATGCTCTTCAATAGAAATCTTTTGACAGAATGAGTCACATCAAAATTGTCACTAGTTAAGATTAAAAATCACCGTTCATTAAACTCTTGCAGTCTATATTTGTTTTATATAAGTGATTGAGAAGAATTACCGAAGTTGTCAACTGCATTATTCTGTTTGCATTTTTCATCACTGCCAAACTACATTGAACATGTCGTAAACCCATCATTCAGCACAATAACAATTTTCAAGTCCCATGCATAACAGAAGTTTACATTCTGGATGTTGTTTTATTTATTTATTTATCAAAGATATACTTTGTTTGCTTCAGCAATTCCTTTATATCTAATTTCCGTTCTCCTTTTTAGTCCATCGATAGTTTGGATGATTCGACTCCCTGCTTACCTATATTCCTAAATCTCATAACAAAATGCATTGTGTTATAGTCCAAGTCCAGCCCTTTTCAATTGATTTTTATTTCATGCATCCCTTTTCTGTTCCCTCCGTCCCTCCTCTCCACCTTCTTTTCCATTGTCAACTTTTCTTCTTCCCTCTTTCCTCTTTTTATTTGCTCATTTCTCAGTACTCTGGCTATGCTGCATTACCTTTGCTACGTCTTACCTTTTTATGGGCCTGGTTAACCTGACATGCATTTTGGAGTTGTTAGATCTGTGAAAACTGTGTCCTCTGCCATACTTGAGTATCATAAATATTTCTGGTTCATCTTTTATGTAATAAAAAGGATTTCATGATGTAGCAAGTAACAACATGAGTCTCTTGGAATAAAGAAAATCAGCATGTCACACAAAGGGTAGCAATTGGTACAAATGAAGTAGCATTTTGGTGAGCATTTGATATTTTATTTACTTCTTTTACACTTTAATAGGCTGTTTATTTTTTTGTTTTTTTGCTGCTTGCATATTTTTTGCTGGAGTTCATTTACTTATTCGTGAGACATTGTGTTCAATTTAAATTTTTTTTTTTCTTGGTCCATTTTTTTTTAGCTTATTTGATTCTTATATATATATATATATATATATATCTATATATATATTCACGTGAAAAGGGTTGGGTATATATGAACCACAATGAATCACAAACAATTATATATAATTAATATCATATGACTTTTTTGGTGTAGTTTAGGGATTCGTCTAAGAATTCTATTTTTTTTTTCATTTTTTTTCTCTAGTCCTTTTTTGGTTCTATTTGGATTGTATAAAAGATGTCGTTAAAGAAATGATTTGATGTTTAATTTGTGTTATTTTTTAATTGGAAAATGCTAATCATGAATCTGTTGAATCATAAAGTAATCACAACGGGATCAAGCATTACAAAGAGAACAGTTTAGTTTGTGTGGTTTGTCTTGAATAAAACTTGGGTACACTGGTTTCACACCCTGGTTAGCCCTCCTAGGGTTAAATACTGGTGTAATGAAAGAGGAATACTCAATTTCCCCCAACACTTATTTTGACTTCAATAAGCAGGACCAAGCGGGCGATGGATTGATTTCAGTCAATCGTTATAAGAATCATCAATTCATACCAAATCATCCTAGAAAGAAAAAAAAAAAAAACCTAAACATATATAGGGTTGTTAAACACTTAAATATAAATTCTACGTAACTGGAAGTTTTCATAAAACAATTCAAAATCTTTGCAATGATTCACTTGACTGTCCATCTTCTTCCCACCCCTCTTTGAAATGCAACAATATAATACATCATTAAATATAGCAAAGCTAATGGCTCATGAGATATTGCAAATTTTAGATGGTCTTCATCTATCAGAATGAATTAAATCAAAAGAATAGGATCATTTATGATTGCTCTTAGGAAAAGAAGCATGATGGTATTTAGCAATTTCACAATTTTCGCAATAAAAATATTAAATGTTTTATTTTTTGAAATTAGAAAGAAATAAATATTGAATATTTGTAAAAGAGGGTGTCATAATATATAATGATTTGTCTAGATAATGTCAGTAGCATAACACTAGATCTTGATCCTCTAGAAAGTATCAGTCATCATTTTCTTTAGCTTGCCCGATTATCTTCTCGATACGGAGATCTTAGAAAACACAGTAGTCAATAGAGAAGATAATTTTACAATTATGATTTTGATAAATTTGTGGATTGATAAAAGTTCAACCTCAAGGTATAGGACGTATTATGTTAGTGAGGGTTTAGTAGGCAGAAATTGAGATGTCTTATGTCCTGCAACAATTGTTAAAGATCCATTCACCACTCTTTTTTTTTGTTGTTGGTATATTATTTATAAGATTGGAATGCATGAACAAGCTATGCTATGTGGCTAGTGGCACCTGAATCTAGGATGTGCAAGAAAAAGAAGTATTTTTTGAGGCATTAAAAATATAAGAATTAGAAATTTTCCTATTCTGTGCTAGAGAGCAAGATTCAGATGACTTTTCCAAGGAATTGAGAAAGCCTTTTAGGTTATCAATCTCTTTTTGGTTGAGCTTTTTTGACTCTAGTAGGCAAACCAACATTTTTTTTAAAAAAAATTTCATCCATGTTTCCTCATTATTCTTGGACTTTTCTATTGATCTTCTAGCATTCGTCTTTGGTGCGTCATTTTTTTTTGCATCAGTTTATACTAAATATTTCTTTTGAAAAAAATTCATCATTTCCTAGAAGGTTTTATAACAAAAAAATGTCTTGGGATTCAAAAAGTGCTGACAAATATTTCAAGGGAGAATACTTCATTATTATTCTTTCTTCAGCTATAACAAGAGAGGATACTTCATTTAGAGGAGTGATTTTGTTTGCTTGTGATCGGGATTTGAATTATGTCAAATTTATTATTAAATCCGGCCAAGAACTCAAAGATTCTATCTGACTTTACGAATTGTTAGAGATCACTTCATCTTCACAATATGGCATCTTGAGATATTGGTAATAGTTCAACTCCACCAAGTAAATTTTCATGGCATTAAATTGTAGAATGATAGGAAGATTATCTTGTTTAGTAGTGTTGAGTTTTATCTTGATTTTGCAGATGAGTGCAACATCTTTCACATTTAAGCAAGCCTGTTTAACTCCATCCCTAATCTCCTTTGCGACATGTTTGTTCCATAACCATGTCATGATTATGGAATTAACTTCTTCCCAAATTACAAACTTTGGAATTTTAGGTTTCAAAGGTTAGATCCATAAGGTATAGGATCATTCCCTTTCTGTTCATAAATGTCTTTATGATTTGAGACTATTTAAAGAATTTGTTCCCATTCAAACAATAAGTTGCTTGAAATCCTTGGAATTTTCCTTTTATCTGATTTTCATTATTATTGATTGTAGATTCTTTTAAATGGAAACAAAAGAACCCAGACATAGTGATAAAAATGAGGATCCAACAAAAAAAGAAATAATATTGGAAGTGGGAAATCTAACCTTTGAAAAAGAGAATAAATGTTGGAAAGGAAAAAGTCCTAACCTTGCTTTGATACAATGTAGAAAATAAAAGAATAGAGAATCCCTTCCGAATGTTATTTTAATTATTTTGTATAAGTGAGGAGGTATATATATACATCATTAAGAGACATTATAAAATAAGAATAATTAAAAAAGAGAACAATAAGGGATTAGCAGCCCCTTATTGGAAAGCAGAAAATAGAACACAACTTAGGGTCATAGAGAATTTGATCTAATGATCCAAAGCCTTGATCTATGCACTTGAATTTTTTTGCTATGATTGGACAGTGAGTGGACCTGCGATGGAATATATATCAAGAAATTCAGCAAGAATGTTTCCCCAAAGTTGATGAAATTGAAGCATTACTTCTGAAGGTTGCTCTGTACAACATAGAGTTGACTCGTTTTGCCTTCATGTTGAGTTAACGACCAAACATATTTTGAAACTTTAGGGATCCTAATATATCTAGAAAGCTTGTATTCTACACCTTCGAGAGCACTAAAATATATCAAATTCTTTCTTAGATCTAGTATATATGTCTTAACTCTTACCAATGTTTGCCGTCTTACATGCTAAATTGTTTCCTATGTAAGACAACCATTAGAACATTTTACAGTAATGTAAAAATAACTCTTTCCTAGATATGATATGAACAAGTNGTCATAAAGTAATTACAACGGGATCAAGCATTACAAAGAGAATAGTTTAGTTTGTGTGGTTTGTCTTGAATAAAACTTGGGTACACTGGTTTGACACCCTGGTTAGCCCTCCTAGGGTTAAATACTGGTGTAATGAAAGAGGAATACTCAATTTCCCCAAACACTTATTTTGACTTCAATAAGCAGGACCAAGTGGGCAATTGATTGATTTCAGTCAATCGTTTTAAGAATCATCAATTCATACCAAATCATACTAGAAAGGAAAAAAAAAAGAAAAAAAACCTAAACATATATAGGGCTGTTAAACACTTAAATATAAATTCTACGTAACTGGAAGTTTTCATAGAACAATTCAAAATCTTTGCAATGATTCACTTGACTGTCCATCTTCTTCCCACTCCTCTTTGAAATGCAACAATATAATACATCATTAAATATAGCAAAGCTAATGGCTCATGAGATATTGAAAATTTTAGATGGTCTTCATCTATCAGAATGAATTAAATCAAAAGAATAGGATCATTTATGATGCTCTTAGGAAAAGAAGCATGATGGTATTTAGCAATTTCACAATTTTCGCAATAAAAATATTAAATGTTTTATTTTTTGAAATTAGAAAGAAATAAATATTGAATATTTGTAAAGGAGGGTGTCATAATATATAATGATTTGTCTAGATAATGTCAGTAGCATAACACTAGATCTTGATCTTCTAGAAAGTATCAGTCATCATTTTCTTTAGCTTGCCCGATTATCTTCTCGATACGGAGATCTTAGAAAACACAGTAGTCAATAGAGAAGATAATTTTATAATTATGATTTTGATAAATTTGTGGATTGATAAAAGTTCAACCTCAAGGTATAGGACGTATTATGTTAGTGAGGGTTTAGTAGGCAGAAATTGAGATGTCTTATGTCCTGCAACAATTGTTAAAGATCCATTCACCACTCTTTTTTTTTGTTGTTGGTATATTATTTATAAGATTGGAATGCATGAACAAGCTATGCTATGTGGCTAGTGGCACCTGAATCTAGGATGTGCAAGAAAAAGAAGTATTTTTTGAGGCATTAAAAATATAAGAATTAGAAATTTTCCTATTCTGTGCTAGAGAGCAAGATTCAGATGACTTTTCCAAGGAATTGAGAAAGCCTTTTAGGTTATCAATCTCTTTTTGGTTGAGCTTTTTTGACTCTAGTAGGCAAACCAACATTTTTTTTAAAAAAAATTTCATCCATGTTTCCTCATTATTCTTGGACTTTTCTATTGATCTTCTAGCATTCGTCTTTGGTGCGTCATTTTTTTTTGCATCAGTTTATACTAAATATTTCTTTTGAAAAAAATTCATCATTTCCTAGAAGGTTTTATAACAAAAAAATGTCTTGGGATTCAAAAAGTGCTGACAAATATTTCAAGGGAGAATACTTCATTATTATTCTTTCTTCAGCTATAACAAGAGAGGATACTTCATTTAGAGGAGTGATTTTGTTTGCTTGTGATCGGGATTTGAATTATGTCAAATTTATTATTAAATCCGGCCAAGAACTCAAAGATTCTATCTGACTTTACGAATTGTTAGAGATCACTTCATCTTCACAATATGACATCTTGAGATATTGGTAATAGTTCAACTCCACCAAGTAAATTTTCATGCATTAAATTGTAGAATGATAGGAAGATTATCTTGTTTAGTAGTGTTGAGTTTTATCTTGATTTTGCAGATGAGTGCCACATCTTTCACATTTAAGTAAGCCTGTTTAACTCCATCCCTAATCTCCTTTGCGACATGTTTGTTCCATAACCATGTCATGATTATGGAATTAACTTCTTCCCAAATTACAAACTTTGGAATTTTAGGTTTCAAAGGTTAGATCCATAAGGTATAGGATCATTCCCTTTCTGTTTATAAATGTCTTTATGATTTGAGACTATTTAAAGAATTTGTTCCCATTCAAACAATAAGCTGCTTGAAATCCTTGGAATTTTCCTTTTATCTGATTTTCATTATTATTGATTGTAGATTCTTTTAAATGGAAACAAAAGAACCCAGACATAGTGATAAAAATGAGGATCCAACAAAAAAAGAAATAATATTGGAAGTGGGAAATCTAACCTTTGAAAAAGAGAATAAATGTTGGAAAGGAAAAAGTCCTAACCTTGCTTTGATACAATGTAGAAAATAAAAGAATAGAGAATCCCTTCCGAATGTTATTTTAATTATTTTGTATAAGTGAGGAGGTATATATATACATCATTAAGAGACATTATAAAATAAGAATAATTAAAAAAGAGAACAATAAGGGATTAGCAGCCCCTTATTGGAAAGCAGAAAATAGAACACAACTTAGGGTCAGAGAATTTGATCTAATGATCCAAAGCCTTGATCTATGCACTTGAATTTTTTTGCTATGATTGGACAGTGAGTGGACCTGCGATGGAATATATATCAAGAAATTCAGCAAGAATGTTTCCCCAAAGTTGATGAAATTGAAGCATTACTTCTGAAGGTTGCTCTATACAACATAGAGTTGACTCGTTTTGCCTTCATGTCGAGGTTACGACCAAACATATTTTGAAACTTTAGGGATCCTAATATATCTAGAAAGCTTGTATTCTACACCTTCGAGAGCACTAAAATATATCAAATTCTTTCTTAGATCTAGTATATATGTCTTAACTCCTACCAATGTTTGCCGTCTTACATGCTAAATTGTTTCCCATGTAAGACAACCATTAGAACATTTTACAGTAATGTAAAAATAACTCTTTCCTAGATATGATATGAACAAGTTGAATTCATAATACATTTCACTGCATATGTCTCCATTTGTTGAGAAAAAAAATGCCTATTTATATCATAACAAATTCAATCTGCAGGAACACTTGAACTTACTGACTTGTTGCTTTACAATTATCATCTCCATGTTGTCCGTCCTTCTCAAATCATGGCACTATCTTGTAATGTGACACTTATGTAATAGAAGCAAGTGACATATATGAACTTTCGATGATTTGATTGTAAATCGCTTCTTTCTCCAACCAATAGTTCTCGTGCCTAGCTTTGACTTTGTCAGAAAGAAGTGAATTCTTCACATCCTTAAAAGCTAACTGCATCTCTACTATATGATACATTTTCATAAAAATTATTATAAGGGGATAAAGTGTGCAATAATACTAAAGCTCTATCCTCTTTATGAACAGTTATATCAATATTCTTCAATTCTCAAATAATGAAGTTGAATTCATTTTATTATTGTACTCCATGAAAGCAAATGCAATCTATGCTTATGACAAAGTTTGCTAAAAAAACTATTGTTTATGCATAAAGGCTCCAGCATAAGCCACAAACCTTTCACAATTATTCCTTCTATAAGCTTCTTATCTGCCAAACATGGTTGAACCGTCAGGAGGGTTTTCTTTTTCCCGTCCTTGCCTTACCTTTCAATTCATGTTTTATACATATTTACATGCCCTATGAGTGCCTTCATAAAACCCCGATGGACTAGAGCATTATGCATCTTGTTTCTCCTATCTCCAAATTTTTAAGCCATCAAAATTCGTTTTTTTAAGCTTCATTATTATTTTATTCCTAATTGACCTTCTCTAGGAAAACTCTCACTTTTATGTGGAAGCACCAACCCAGAGTGAATATAATGAACAGCAGATCAAGCATTTCAAAGTGCATAAAGATTTACATGGCTTAGTTTGAACAAAACTCACGTGCATGGGTGAGGAGAGAGAGAGCGAGGATCAAATTACTGACCGTGTACAAATATTAGTACAGTTAGAAATGCCTCCCAAAATTTGAGTGTCCATTACTCTCAACAAGGAAAAATATGCTCAAAATCTGTCCAGATCAATACGAGAAATAACTTAAGAAATATAAAAATTATGACTAAACTAAGACCTTAAATTACTTGCTTCAAAATTCAGCGAAATGGCATCTTTACATTTTCTATTATAGATTTGATTCTGAATTTGTGGTGTAACAATTCTTTCAGCCCGTTGATATAATATTCTGAGCTCATAGCAATGAAATTTCTTTAATATCTTTTTTTTTTGTTTTTTTCTTCAATTTAAACTATAGGTTTGACTTCAAGGCCTTCCAAGTTCCAACAAAACAAGACATGCGAAATTCATCTAAAGCTCTTACAATTTGTTACCTTATACATTTTATTTATGAAAATTTCAAGAGGTTATATGAAAACTAAATTTAGCTCAAAATTTGACTTTGTATTTGCTCAAAATAACACATTATCCTAAAATCTTCTCAAATAAGTTGTTATTCTAAAAGCAATTGTTCTTTATTATCGTGAGAGACTTTGTTATAAATTTTTTATAAATTATAGAATTTAATAAGACTGCCACTTACAGTTGCAGACAGTTTTGACAAATTAAACCCTTGCCCATCTTCTCTGAATGAATCAAATCAATGTATGGTGAATAATTTTCTTGTTGGAGGTTAGTTGATAATTAAAGTTGCAAAATAATGTTACTTCTAAGTTTTACGCAGTATTTTGCTTTGTTTGATTGCACAAGAAGGAAGTTATTTTGAAGTCTTTTGCAGTATTTGCTCGAGTTATTTTGTTAGGTTTAGATTGTGCAAGAGAAATTATCTTCTATTTTGGTTGTTCTAACATATGATTCATTGTATTGTCCTCAGAAATTATAGTGAAGGATGTTAAAAACCAATATTATTGCTTGTATAATTTAAGTTGCAGTTTCCACTTAAAATCCCACAAGCTGCAAGCATGACGTCGCCTTGGAATGAACTAAAACAACTATGATGAAAAATGCTCATGTTGAGGATTTGACAGTTATTAAGTTCGAAAAATAATGATTTTTTTTTTTGAAGTTTTGTTCTGTTTTCATAAAACTTTTCTCTTGGCTTAGATTAGTTTCATTGTGTTTAGGTATGATTCACTAAATTTTCCTTGGGAACTTTCATGGTTTTAGTTTAGTATGTATACACCGGAAGTATTGCTTAGGAACTTAAAATGTAGTTT
>JXCR01146207.1:132669-161857 GCA_002079205.1 Phalaenopsis hybrid cultivar
TATATATATGTATATATATATATATATATATATATATATATATATATATATATATATATATATATATATATATATATAGATGTTCTAGGCAGAATCAAGTGAACTAGTTTAGCATGAATATTGAATGATAGAGTATATACGCTTCATGCTTGACAAAGAATGGTGTGCGGTGAGCATAGTCTTCTTGTACATTCAAAGCAGATCTAATGCAGCAGAAGGATCAGTCTTTTCTAATATTCTGGATAGCATTTAATTTTCAAACTATACCTAAAATTATATCCTCCCATTAGAATAGATCTATAACAGAAAAAGTTAAATAAAGAAATTGTTTGAAGTTGGCTATGTTAAACCTTCCTTCGTAGCAGATTACACTAAACTGGAATGGACATATGTGAAAAACTCTAGTCATATTCATTTCCAGAATTATATATGTTTCCCCCAAAATCGGAACAGTCAATATAATTTGTAGATCAAAGCTAAATTAAATAGTTCTTATACACGGTGGATGTACAATAAATTTTCATTTGCAGAAATTGTGGAAGTTTACAACCTCAAGTTTTTACATCATAAAGACCATTCTATAGGATGCATCAAAACAGTTGTACTTGTACCTTAGTTGCAAAAGAATATTTTATCTATAAAAAATCAAAAAAAGTGCAATCTTCTGATTATTTTATTTTACCAGTTAATTTCCCTTTCCTGAAATTCTTTTTGAATGCAAATGCAACCACGGTGAGCATAGAGTATGCCATCATGTTATGTATTTTATGAAATGTTTTATGAATGATAATGTAAGCATTCCATTCACAATGTTTTCATAAAGATAAACCATCTCCATGAAATACAAGTCGTCAATGTGTGAAGCGTCTATTGATTTGTGGCAAGGTACAACCTGTGTTATCTTGGAGAAGCAATTTTATTACAACTATAATTGAATCTTTGCTTTATTGGGTACATTGGAGATGCACAATGAAGTCTATGCTTACATCCATTAATGACAAATATAGAACAGGCAACGGTGCAGAGACCCATATTCTGCCTTGGGTCTTAGCTAGATTGTATTATGCATTACCTGCCATGCTTTTCTTTATCCTGCATCAGCTTATTCCACTAAAATTCTCTTTCACCGAGTAAAGAATTGTTTCTGCCAGAATGTTTGGNTTTGCCCGATGGCAAAACCCAACCTTGATTCCTCCAGTTCCATTCCAACCCAACGACGAAGGGCTCCTTTGGTTTCGTCGTCTTCCTCATCTTCCTTTCGCAGTAAGGCTCTCGCACTGATATGACTTCGTTATTTCTTCAGCTTCGATTTCGTGACTTCGTCTGTTACGAATTTGTCCTCTCGACTTCGCGATTGCTTCCACTTTGTTCGCCTGTTACACCCGTGCCTTGACTGTCTATTTCTCCTCGTTCTTGCGGTGCAGCTTCTCGCGCTTCGTCCTTCTTCCTCACGTTGATTGTGTTCTGACATTGGATCTTTTTTCTCTGCTCGTCCCGTCCCTTTCGTCGAGTGTTCTTGTTGTCCTTCTCTGGCACTCGGATGGAGCAGAGTTACGCCGCTGCTGTGTTTGCGGGTTCGGAGCCTTGTTTTGGTATTGTAAGTTCTGCATTGTTCCACAATCCTTCCACGAGGCTCTTGAAGGTGGTGGTGATCACACTTTCATTAAAAAGCTTGGTTAAAAAAATTGGAAACATGCTCTTTTTCTCTCTGAGGTTGAAAACAGTAATCTTGCATCTTCTTGGCGTTTTGCTCTTGTGGAGAAATTCCTTTATGACCACCCTAAACTCGAGATCATTCGGAAATATTTTGATGCTATGAACCTATCGGTAGATGAAATATTGACTTACTTGACGACCGACATATATTCATCCAGTTATCTCACGATGCGGATTACACTCATATTTTTTCTGAAAAAGTAATCAAGACTGACAACCGTTTTATGAAAATCCTGAAGTGGACTGTTGATTTTGATCCAAAAGCGGAGTCCCCTATTCCTGTTTGGATAAAATTTCCGGGGTTAAAACTACATTTGTTCAACTTTAAAATTTTCTACTCCTTAGCACTTACTCAATGTTGATAGTCCTACGCTTGCTGTTATCAGACTCTCTGTAGCTTGTGTGTTAGTTGAGAGAGATATCACCCAACTAGTTCCGGATGGTATTGACAAAATGTTGAAATACAACCACACCTTATTGCTCTCATTGTAGTATGTTTGACCACAATCCTACTATTTGTTATCGCTTGCATCTTCATTTAAGACTGGATATTGCTAAAGATCAGCAACCTGTTCAGAAATCTGTTCGTACTAAGTTGGGGGTGGACGCTTTGCCACCTACCATCCCTACTGAGGAGATGCAACCCGGCCCTCTTTCTAACACCGCAACTTCCTCTGCTCATTTGACTTACGCTGTTCCTGATGGGAAATTTTCTGATGACCCACCCTCCTATTCAAACCTTTGTTGTTTCAGATGAAGAACATAATACCCAAGCCGTTCTACCCTGTATGCTTCTACTTTTGAACACTCTATTCCCACTGTTGGATTGGAGCATGGTACTTTGGAGTCTCATGAAACATCTCCCCATACTACTATTACTGATCCAAACATCTATATATCACTCATTGTTATTGAAGAAGACTCATTTATATGTCATGACACACGAGAGTGTTCCTTTGATCTAATAAAAGATCAGCTGGTACAACAAGTAGATGCTTTCAATGTTTAATAATCTACACATGTCTGACATAATTTAGGCTAATCCATTGATCAAATGAGTCAGTCTTCGGATGAGGAATGACGCGTTTATTACAGGAGGAAGAAGAAGAATGGAGGCCGACTCCTGCTCAGGAATTTATTGGACGATACATTTGTTACTACTGGCAATGACACTCATCTTACCAATTTATTAGTTGGCTACTTTCCTAGAACTAAAGGCAGGGGCAAGACAAAATTGGGCCGCTCTCTAGTACTTGATACTACATGTTTTGACACTTTTGGTTTGTGGGCTCTCATGTATTTTTCTGTATTTCTTTTTCTAGAACCATTTGCATGTGGTGTTTACTGTGTGGGTAGGGTGTCATGCTTGGGCCCTCTCATACTATATATTTGTATGTTTCTTTCTTTTTAAAATATTAACCCGTGGGCTTTCTAATATATATATATATATATNTAAATACACATTTATTACAAGAGGAAGAAGAAGAATGGAGGCCGACTCCTGCTCAGGAACTTATTGGACGATACATTGGTTATTATTGGCAATGACACTCATCTTACCAATTTGTTAGTTGGCTCCTTTCCTAGAACTAGAGGCAGGGGCAAGACAAAATTGGGCCGCTCTCTATTTACTTGATACTACGTGTTTTGACACTTTTGATTTGTGGGCTCTCATGTATTTTTCTGTATTTCTTTTTCTAGAACCATTGCATGTGGTGTTTACCGTATGAGTAGGGTGTCATACTTGGGCCCTCTCATACAATCTATTTGTATATTTCTTTCTTTTTAAAATATTAACCCGTGGGCTTTCTAATATATATATATATATATATAAAAGAATTGGTTGAAGGGCGGACCCCCCAACCAATCTCATGTGCAAATTCGAATCCCGTCTGGTCGAGGATTCGAACCCCGATCGAGCGGGGACTTACGTAGAGCAACTAACAACTCACCTATGCCCGATGCACAATGCATGAGACACACACACACACACACACACACACACACACACACACATATATATATATATATGATCTTCCCGTTCGGCTCTGCTAGCGTTGGCTTAACGACGAACCCTAGCAGCTTCGCTGCTTCTTCTCGCGTATCACAAGCTTTCCTGGCTCGACTCTGCGGATCCTCACCTGTGCGGCTCGTCTTGATTCTTTCGGTCTCGCCAGTTCCGTCTCGCGAATTATGTTCTCTGCTCTGCGTCTTCTCTACGGTGCGACTTGTATTCTTGTGATTCTTCCGGTCTCACGAGTTCTGCCGCTTCCCATCTAGCGAATTCTGCAGCTTCTTGTATCGCAGCTCCTTCCCATCTCGCGAGCGGCTCGGGAGTAGTACTCGGCTCTGCGACTCCCGTGTTCTCAGCTTCGGTCGACACCATCTTTCCTCTGTTTTCTTCTGTTCTCAGCTTCGGTCGACACCATTTTTCCTCTGTTTTCTTCTTAACACCACACATGGCTTTAGACAGATCGTATGCAGCTGCCCTCACGGGTGTTTACGCCTCAACTACACCTAAATCGTGCTCTTTTCCTCCTTCGTTTGTGTGAGAGGAGGATCAATAAACCTGGTAGGAAGAATGAGAAGCGTGCCATATTTTTTACAGAAGCTGAAGGTATTTAACTTAATTCCTCATGTTGTCTGAATTTGGTTGGGAAATTTCTATATGTACATCCAAAAATGGAGCTTATTCGCAATAAATTTGAACTTATACACCTTGTTGGGGAGTGGAAAATTGAACTATTAGATGAGAGCCACATTCTTATTCAAATTAATAATGAAGAAAATTACACAGGCTTATTTGCTAGAAGGATAATCTAAATTGATAATAGAGCAATGAAAATTCTGAAATGGTCTGTGAATTTTGACTCATAGATGGAACCCCCAATCGTTCTGGTTTGGATTCGCCTTCCCGGTCTGAAATTTCATTATTTTTCTTAAAAAGTGTTGTATTCTATTGCCTCAACTTATGGTAAGCCACTTAAGACGGACATTCATGCTTTTAATCTTTCTCGTCCATCTGAAGCTAGAGTACTTGTTGAAAGAGACATTACTTCTTCCGCTTCTTAGAAAATTTGGTTGGGCACACAACATCATAGATATTGACAGAAGGTAGAGATTGAGCATTTTCCTTTGTATTGTTCGAACTATCGTATGCTCGACCACTCCACTCCTTAATGTCATCATCTACATCCCCACCTCAAACCAAAAAGCAAAGTACTCCGCTAGAGGCAATGATTCCAACTCCTCTTGACCAGCTCCAAGTTATTGACACTATCGATCTTCAAAAGAATACACCTGAAGACGTCATTATTCTCGCAGGCAAGATATCAACCATTCAGTCTCCACACATTGCTGTAGCTCCCCCGTCTTTGGAACCTCCTATCGTGGAGGCGAGGCAGATTCTTCAGACCCCGCCTGCTCTTGAACCTATCATTGATATTATAGATGAAAATACCTCTGCTGCTTCGCTACCGCCTCATCAGGTCCAGAAAGATGTCAATGCTACTCATATTCAGGGGGATCATGATCTGCAACGTCTTACACCTGTTCGGTCACCTTTGGACCAATTCATTGATCAGATGAGTCAATCCTCAGATGAGGAATGAAAAATCTACACATCTAGGAGGAAGAAGAAGAACAGAGACATACTTGAGCTCAGAAATCTGATGGATGTTACTTTGGTTACTTCAGGTAATGGTACGTACCTTACCAATTTGTTCGCTGACTCCCTTCCGAGAACTAGAGGCAGAGGAAGAACTAAAGTGGGAAGTCCCTAGTACCTTTGCACCTGTTGGTGGATTTTGGGTTTTTTTATCTTTATGTATATTTGCTTCTTTGGGTTTTTGTGTGTTGTATTGTGTGAGTTGGGCCTTTTTTAAGTCATCTCATACAACCTATNAGAAGTATGTACACGATGTAAGAAAGTGACACTTCATCAAGCGATTATACAACCGCTCCATCCGAATAATTCCAAACATCAATTACTTTTGCTATAAACGGTCGTTTGAGAAATTTGATATAATATTTGGCGACTTAAGTACCTCAATTTTCGTACCCTCAGATTTCAACTGAGTTAATTTTATAAAATTTTACGCATCAAATCGATCAATTCGATATAAACTATTATATATTAATTTTGAATAGATTGAGAGATGTAAAAATTGGAAGTTATACATTAATTAACTTAATTAATCCTCCCTAATCCAGGTTATTGTTCCTAACCAACCTCCCACTTGATATTTTTTCTCGATTGTGTTGAATGGGGGAAAACCCATTCCAGAGCATTCAAACCCTCTCCTCCCCCCTTTAGCTTTCATTCTCACGGCCTCCCTCCCTCTTGGCCGCGCACGACAGCAGCTCCTGTGAGGAGTTACGATTGCAGCTTAGCCCGCAAACACAAACAGAAAGGGGCGAGCAGCCTAGTGGAATCACATGACCTACAGTAAGCCGCATTCTACTGCTTCCCTCGTTCGACCCTCCTCTCATTTGCCTCCTCGCGTTGTCCCTCTCTGTCGAGGGAGCCTGCGACTCCAGCTATAGTGTTGTAGTCGGGATTATTCACACATGCACGACAGTGTGCCGCTGGCTAGGTCTGCAAGTTTCGGGACGAAAGCGATAAGTGGTAATCCCTATTTCACACAATTTGAGACATTCTTTTCCTTCTTCACACTTTCTTTTTGAGATTTGCCATGATTCGTTACATATCTTTCATCTCCGATCACCGTAGTGGAGGCGAAGTGGCGTCGAAAGCGATGTAGTTGGTTCGTGGGTCTCCAAAAGGGATTTTAGCCGAATTCAAGAAGTTTAAGAGGGAGCAAGCAAAGTTAAGAAGAAGAGAGAAAAAGATTGAACAACTTTGGAGAATGATTGGTTGCTAAGAAGGCTGTTTAAGGTATGTTTTAACAAATCAATTATATTTTGAGTTCAATCATTTTATGAACTAAGTCATTTAGGATTTCAGGTTGTTTATTCATGGTGGTGAGTATAAGGCAATTGAGTAGAAGATCGTCGTAGGACGACTCCGTAACTTTCAGGTAAAATAATCCCATGCTAATTTAAGAAGAATAATTCGATTCACAGAAATCAATTGAATCTTAGTTTAATATTATGTTTTATAGGTTATAGGATTAATAAAAAAATTACTGCAACGTCCAACCAGTTATCAAAGATCAAGAATTTAGCGTAATCAATGTGAGTAATTACATTTCTAAATTTCAATAATCATCCCTATTTCAAAATATATGTTGATTACATGTATGCTGTAGTTCAGTGAGATTTATATTACAGTAGATTCTTTATATTAGTAGATATGAAATATATGCATAGAAGATATGTATGTGATATATGATATGTATGATAGATATGATGTGTGAGATAGACGTGATATAAAAGAAATGCATGATGAACACACACACACACACACACACACACACACACATATTGTTTTCCTCCTATGACGTCGGGTTGGTTTGCTAGGGTTTCGCCCGATGAGAAAACCAAACCTTGATTCCTCCAATTCTATTCCAACCCGATGACGAAGGGCTCCTTCGGTTTCGTCGTCTTCCTCATCTTTCTGTCGCAGTAAGGCTCTCGCACTGATATGACTTCGTTATTTCTTTAGCTTCGATTTCGTGACTTCGTCTGTTCCGAATTTGTCCACTCGACTTCGCGATTGCTTCCACTTTGTTCGCCTATTACATCCGTGCCTTGACTGTCTATTTCTCCTCGTTCTTGCGGTGCATCTTCTCGCGCTTCGTCCTTCTTCCTCACGTTGATTGTGTTTTGACATTGGATCTTTCTTCTCTGCTCGCTCCGTCCCTTTCGTCGAGTGTTCCTCTACCCCGATCCTTGTTGTCCTTCTCTGGCACTCGGATGGAGCGGAGTTACGCCGCTGCTGTGTTTGCGGGTTCGAAGCCTTGTTTTGGTATTGGTAAGTTCTGCATTGTTCCACAATCCTTCCACGAGGCTCTTAAAGGTGGTGGTGATCACACTTTCATTAAAAACCTTGGTTAAAAAAATGGGAAACATGCTCTTTTTGTCTCTGAGGTTGAAAACAGTAATCTTGCATCTTTTTGGCATTTTGCTCTTGTGGAGAAATTCCTTTATGATCACCCTAAACTCGAGATCATTCAGAAAGATTAGATGCTATGAAGCTATCGGTAGATGAAATATTGACTTACTTGACGACCGACATATATTCATTCAGTTATCTCACGATGCAGATTACGCTCATATTTTTTCTGGAAAGGTAATCAAGTTTGACGACCGTTTTATGAAAATCCTAAAGTGGACTGTTGATTTTCATCCAAAAGCGGAGTCCCCTATTCCTGTTTGGATAAATTTCTAAGGTTAAAACTACACCTGTTCAACTTTAAAATTTTCTACTCCTTAGCAATTACTCAATGTTGATAGTTCTACGCTTGCTGTTATGAGACCCTCTGTAGCTTGTGTGTTAGTTGAGAGAGATATCACCCAACTAGTTCCGGATGACATTGACAAAATGTTGAAATACAACCACACCTTATTGCTCACATTGTAGTATGTTTGACCATAATCCTACTATTTTTTATCGCTTGCATCTTAATTTAAAAATGGATATTGCTAAAGATCAGCAACCTGTTCAGAAATCTGTTCGTACTAAGTTGGGGGTGGACGCTTTGCCACCTACCATCCCTGCTGAGGAGATGCAACTCGACCCTCTTTCTAACACCGCAGCTTTCTCTGCTTATTTGACTGATGCTGTTCCTGATGGCAAACCTTTGTTGTTTCAGATGAAGAACATCATACCCAAGCCGTTCTACCCCTGTATGCTTCTACTTTTTAACACTCTATTCCCGTTGTTGGATTGGAGCATGGTACTTTGGAGTCTCATGAAACATCTCCCCATACTACTATTACTGATCCAAACATCTCTATATCACTCATTGTTATTGAAGAAGACTCATTTATATGTCATGACACATGAGAGTGTTCCTTTGATCTAATAAAAGATCAGCTGGTACAACAAGTAGATGCTTTCAATGTTCAATAATCTACACATGTCTGACACACTTTAGGCTAATCCACTGATCAGATGAGTCAGTCTTCGGATGAGGAATGACGCGTTTATTGCAGGAGGAAGAAGAAGAATGGAGGCCGACTTCTGCTCTAGAACTTATTGGACGATACATTGGTTACTACTGACGATGACAGTCATCTTACCAATTTGTTAGTTGGCTCCTTTCCCAGAACTAGAGGCAGGGGCAAGACAAAATTGGGTCGCTCTCTAGTTACTTGATATTACGTGTTTTGACACTTTTGGTTTGTGGGCTCTCATCTATTTTTCTGTATTTCTTTTTCTAGAATCATTTGCATGTGGTGTTTACCGTGTGGGTAGGGTGTCATGCTTGGGCCCTTTCATACAATCTATTTGTATATTTCTTTTTTTTTAAAGATATTAACCCGTGGGCTTTCTTATATATATATATATATATATATAAGAATTGGCTGAAGGGCGGACCCCCCAACCAATCTCATGTGCAAATTCGAATCCCTTTTGGTCGAGGATTCGAACCCCGATCGAGCGGGGACTTACGCATAGCAACTAACAACTCACCTATGCCCGGTGCACAATGCATGAGACACACACACACACACACACACACACACACACACAAATATGATCTTCCCGTTTGGCTCTGCTAGGGTTTGGCCTGACGGCAAACCCTAGCAGCTTCGTTGCTTCTTCTCGCGTCTCACGAGCTTTCCTGGCTCAGCTCTGCGGCTCCTCAGCTGTGCGGCTCGTCTTGATTCTTCCGGTCTCGCCAGTTCCGTCTCGCGAATTATGTTCTCTGCTCTACGACTCCTCTACAGTGCGACTCATATTCTTGTGATTCTTCCGGTCTTGCGAGTTCTGCCGCTTCTCATCTAGCGAATTCTGAAGCTTCTCGTCTCGCGGCTCCTCCCCATCTCGCAAGCGGCTCGGGAGTAGTACTCGGCTCTGCGACTCCCGTGTTCTCAACTTCGGTCGATGACACTTTTCCCCTGTTTTCTTCTGTTCTCAGCTTCGGTTGACACCATTTTTCCTCTGTTTTCTTCTTAACGCCACACATGGCTTTAGACAGATCGTATGCAGCTGCCCTCACGGGTGTTCACACCTCAACTACACCTAGATCGTGCTCTTTTCCTCTTTCGTTTGTGTGAGAGGAGGACATCAAGAAACATGGTAGGAAGAATGAGAAGCGTGTCATATTTTTTACAGAAGCTGAAGGTATTTAACTTGATTCCTCATGTTGTCTGAATTTGGTTGGGAAATTTCTATATGTAAATCCAAAAATGGAGCTTATTCACAATAAATTTGAACTTATACACCTTGTTGGGGAGTGAAAAATTGGACTATTAGATGAGAGTGACATTCTTATTCAAATTAATAATGAAGAAGATTACACACGCTTATTTGATAGAAGGATAATCTGGATTGATAACAGAGCAATGAAAATTTTGAAATGGTCTATGGATTTTGTCCCATAGACGGAACCCCCAATCGTTCTGGCTTGGATTCGCCTTCTCGGTCTGAAATTTCATTATTTTTCTCAAAAAGTATTGTATTCTATTGCCTCAATTTATGGTAAGCCACTCAAGACAGACATTTATACTTTTAATCTTTCTCGTCCATCTGAAGCTAGAGTACTTGTTGAAAGAAACATTATTTCTTCCGCTTCTGAGGAAATTTGGTTGGACACACAACATCATAGATATTGACATAAGGTAGAGATTGAGCCTTGTCCTTCGTATTTTTCGAACTATCGTATGTTCGACCACTCCAGTCCCTAATGTCATCATCTACATTCCCATCTCAAACCAAAAAAGCAAAGTACTCCGCTAGAGGCAATGATTCCAACTCCTCATGACCAGCTCCAAGTTATTGACGCTATCGATCTTCAAAAGAATACACCTGAAGACGTCACTATTCCCGCAGGCAAGATATCAACCATTCGGTCTCCACACATTGCTGTAGCTCCCTCGTCTTTGGAACCTCCTATCGTGGAGGCGAGGGAGATTCTTCAGACCCCGCCTACTCTTGAACCTATCATTAATATTATAGGTGAAAATACATCTGCTGCTTTGTTACCGCCTCATCAGATCCAGAAAGATGTCAATGCTACTCATACTCAGGGGGATCATGATCTGCAACGTCCTACACCTGTTCGGTTACGTTTGGAACAATTCATTGATCATATGAGTCAATCCTCAGATGAGGAATGAAAAATCTACACATCTAGGAGGAAGAAGAAGAACGAAGACATACTTAAGCTCAGAAATCTGATGGATGTTACTTTGGTTACTTCGGGTAATGGTACGTACCTTACCAATTTGTTCTCTGGCTCCCTTCCGAGAACTAGAGACAGAGGAAGAACTAAAGTGGGACGTCCCTAGCACCTTTGCACATGTTGGTGGATTTTGAGTTTTTTTATCTTTATGCATCTTTGCTTCTTTGGGTTTTTGTGTGTTGTATTGTGTGAGTTGGGCCTTTTTCAAGTTATCTCATACAACCTATCTGTAGCTTTTCTTCTATAATAGATTAGCCCTCGGGCTTTTTAACACACACACACACACACACACACACACATATATGTGAATGATATGAAAGATGCGCGATGATAATTGTACAAAATAGTAATATTAAGTATGCATGTTAGTAGATTGATTAAAGATGTCTCAAAATAATATATGTATGAAGATTGAAATAACTTATTCATGAATACTGATATATGCATGTTCAGATGAGGAGTTTACCCACTAATGGTGCAGTGGGAGGCGTCAGTGTACCCGCGCTTAGAGTTTTTTTATCGCCCAGACGATTGTGATAGTTTACTAACCGCTGTGCCGATGAGATGAGACAATTGTAATGTTTACATTACTAACCTTGTGCCGATGAGACAATATCAATTAGGGATAGGGAAGGGTCTTTCTACCTAGACAATTGTGATGTGTAAATCGCTAACCACTAGGTGTGTTAGGTTTGTTGACAGTGATCTTTATAGAGATAGATGTGTATGTGAAGAATAAAGTAAAAGTAAAGTTAAAGTGAATTCTTATAAAAGATTGAGTATTTTCATTTAGAAAAATGTTATTGATACATGCATTATCATATATTAGATTGCTTTTAAAAAGTAGGAAAAATTAGTATATTATAAGATTTTTTATAAACCTACATGCATATTGAATTTTTTCTCTTGTATTACTGTAGTATAGAAGAGTGACTACTCCCGAGTTATAATTAGATAGCTCTTATGTTGCTTTAATATTATATTTTGGTTTTAAATATTTGAACAAGATGAATAGAAGATGAGTAAATGTGTACAAGAGTGAATAATAATCAGAAATGTACACATTTTTACTTAGTAATTTTTATTGCTTTCTTTACTATCTCTTTCATGTATTTTTGATATTAAAATGTTAGTAATAAAATTATAGTAGCAGAGATGTTTTTTCTTCACCGTCCGACCATTCATTCCCGTCTTGGTTGATTCCAAGCCCCGAGCCGGGTGTGACAATATCAGAATACCAAAATATCATCAAAGTATATAACTACCAATTTTTCAGTACAACAACAACAACAACAAAGCCTTAATCCCACTACGTGGGGTCGGCCACATTAATCCTTTTTCTCCACTGCGTCCTATTTATTGTCGTATTTTCATCTAGTTCTAATAAATTAAGATCATTTTTTATACAATAAGCCCAAACCTTCCTAGGTCTATCTCTGCCTTTCTTAACATAAGTCGAATCTAGAACATTTACTCCTAATTAGATCATCTGATGGTAGACGCNAAATACCAAAATATCATCAAAGTATATAACTACCAATTTTTCAGTACAACAACAATAACAACAAAGCCTTAATCCCACTACGTGGGGTCGGCCACATTAATCCTTTTTCTCCACTGCGTCCTATTTATTGTCGTATTTTCATCTAGTTCTAATAAATTAAGATCATTTTTTATACAATAAGCCCAAACCTTCCTAGGTCTATCTCTGCCTTTCTTAACATAAGTCGAATCTAGAACATTTACTCCTAATTAGATCATCTGATGGTAGACGCTTGATGTGACCAAACCATCTAAGACGACTTTCTCTAATTTTGTCTGTCACAGGAGCTACACCAACCCTATCACGGATATATTCATTTCGTATTTTGTCTCTAAGTGTAAATCCACTCATCCACCTAATCATTCTCATCTCGACAACACTTAACTTAGGATTATTCTTCTCTTTTAAAGGCCAACATTTAGCGCCATAGTGAGTATTGCATGTCTCATCGTCTTATAAAATTTTCCTTTCAATCTAAGTAGTACTTTTCTATCACACAAAAGGCCTAAAGCATTCCTCCAATTTTTCAGTAAAGGCTTAAAATATCTTCAGCAGCTACATAAAAGTGTTGGGTGCATTGGATAGCCAAAGGGCATGATTGTCCGCTTATACTATCCATCTTGTGTCTTGAATGCTATTTTCATGTATCTCTTGATCTCATCTTGATTTAGTGAACTATGATGTGAACTGATTTTGGAGAAGATACTAGCCCTATATAAGTAACTAATCGTCGAGTAGGAAATTGATATTTAGTTTTAATTTTATTCATAGCTCAATTATCAATGCACGTACACAACAACATCAACAACAACAACATCAACAAAGCCTTAATTCCACTACGTATCCTTTTTCTCCATTGCGTTCTATTTAGTGTCATATTTCATTTAGTTCTAGTAAATTAAGATAATTTTTTATAGAATAAACCCAAGTTTTCTTAGGTCTACCTCTGTCTTTCTTAACACAAGCCGAGCTATACTTGCACATGACTAATGTTGTCACGGATCAAGTCTCTAGTTACCAAGTTTGTAACCTGTTTCTGCAACTCCTCATTCTAGGCTGGGCGCATCCGGTAGATAGGTCGGTTTCTAGAATTAAATTTATGACATACTGAATCTCTCTCAGTGATGATAATCTAAGAGTGGATTGTCGGTCAGGACACATCTTAATCTCTTTTAGCATGGGGTATATTACATTTGGTATTGGCCCTTGGACTCATTGTTTTTTAAGACTACTAATGTTAGTCCTACTTCTGCTTCTCTCAAGGCTTGCAGAAAGGTAGCATGTGGCGCTGTAGTCTTAGACTATATGAACTTTGACGACCTTAGACTCCTTCCAAGATATGACTAAGATGCGCTTCCTGTCCTTTAGAAAGGAATCTATTTTTTTTATCTATCATGATGTTTGCAATGGTTGTATTGCCACGAACGACTTAATATGATGTGACAAGTATCCAAAGGTACTATGTCATATTACATCTGCTCTTACATCTCTAATATAGAATGCCATGTGGTATCTCATATCAATAACAATCTTATTCCCTTTCTTTGACCAAGGTAGGGAATAAGCCTAAGTGTGCAAGGCTCAACTTGTCTATCATTTTGCTAGACACCACATTTTCACAAATCGCTCTGTCTATGATAAGTTGTGCACCTTTTCCTTCACGATGCAATGAGTATGAAAGAGATGGCAAAGCTACTATTGCTCTCTTGTAGGATCAGTGTAAATGACTCTTCGAACCTTTGGCATTTCTCCCTCATCGGTTGAAAGCTAATACTCTTCTCTATCATCCTCATTTCTCCTGCATCCCTAATGTCACTGTCTATTTCTTCACTCTTCGTGCTCAGTAAAAGTGACTACTGTTTTGTTGGGCACTTAGATGCTGTATGCTCGAAATTATGACAGTTGAAGAACTTTCTAGTTGTAATGACTTGGGTGTGCTGGTGGCTCCATTTTTCTCCACCCTGGGTTGATTTTTCCTCGTGAAGGGTTAGTTGGGGTGTCTTAGTGGGTGTGCTTCTAGTACCTGTTCCAAATGTTGAGCTCTTTTTATAATGTTTAGTGGTTCCTTGGTAATGATATTGCTTCTCCACTTTAAAGTTATTGTTTTTACGATGAGTATGGACTAATACCATTTTAGTTGCTTCACAACGCTAAAATTTGGCTTTAATCCTCCAAGTTGCTAACATTTGTCCCATCAACTCACATTTCAACATGAGTTGATCATATTTGACCTCGTACCCTTTCACAAAAAAAATCCTTCTAATACATTTTTTGAAGCTTTAGAAATATATCTTGCTAGGAAATGTCGGAGATGATATTTGTGATGTCTTTTCCTCTGTTGCCATGAGTGATCTTGCTCTTATCTTCTCATTACCAAAGAAGCTTCAGATTCTCCCACCACAAGAAAGTGTTATTTTCGAGTTTAAGACGGTTAATTTGACTTTTTTTAATCTTTGGGAACATCCTTATACTCAAAAGTTTGTTCTACTGTTTGTTGCCACTTAATGAATTTATCCGGATCCAATTGCCCGTCAAAATATAGCAAATAGATCTTCATCCCGAAGCCCTTGCCTCACATCGCAATTCAATTCTAAATTGTTGGGGCATTATTCTTTATTACTAAATTTTTTTTGGTGAGTTTAATTTATTTCACTCGATCCGACAAGTCATTATTATGCATATAGGTGACATCTCCAAGTTGCATTCTCTTAAATGTGGCAAGTCTTTGTTATTGTTTGAGGATCGCCATTTATATATCGTCCATTGTAAGCTTATGTATAACTCTTCGCATGTTTCTTTTGAGTGACATGATATCCCTTTCTCCTAAATAGTTTCAACCAAAATAGGAAGATTGTTTTGGGTGGCCGAAATGTGTCGGTGAGGTTAGATGATTTATGTAATGCGAATTTAGGTTTATGAGTGGAAAATAAATTCTTAAAGATTTAGATTTGTCGGACTTGGATATCAAATGACACCGATATAAAGTTCTTAGTCAATGCGGATGGATCATGGGATGGGTTAGATATTGGTAGAAAGTGCAACAGAGGGAAAATGATGATGAAGAATAAAAATGATGGTTGGACAAGTTGGACAGAAAATAGCTGGTAGGCAGTGGATGCGGAGGTATAGAAAGGTATTTGATTGTTCAGAGGGATCACCACCTTATCCATTTAGGTTACAAGCATATCACTCCAGAAAAATCAATTATACATTACTCCAACAAGAGAAAACTAGAGAATAATATCTAATGCATAAAAACAAAATGTCCCCCTAAATCTGTCCATAACAAACATATAAATAGTTCCTAAGAAAAATAGTGCTAATTCTATTTCAAATAATAGAACATGGTACCCACAAGGTATGGTGAGTCAGTTTGCAAAAATTTTGCTACTGGGCCATCACTGGATCAGATTTTGTCCTGATCCCGGTCCAGTATAAGCGGGATTATGGGGACCACTCCCGCATCAATGAATTTATTTAAATCTTAAAAATTGCTGGTAAGCTTCTAATAGTAATTCATTTCGCCATGCCCATGTTCTTTTTAACACGCATATCATATTAAACATAATATTTATATACACAACATGATCCATGTCATCATATCCATGCCATGAGTATATTTACATAAGCAATACCAATGTTTAATTTTAGGAAAACTCTTGTAGCTCATGGATAATTGCTTCATTATGTTCTTATGTTTATCCTAAATCACGTATGATGACTTACATGTTATTAAGAACATGTATATGCCTTCATTATGAATTTAAGCCCACATGAAATGACATTTTTCATGATGAAGTTTTCTCATTATACATATACTTCTTGATCTACTGGTTCCATCAACATAATCCTATGGACTCCTTGTACTAATGCAAGCTTCGCAATGTGGGAAACTTCGTTCATATGACTCAACTAATCTTTTTAAATTCTTACAATTACATGTGAGTTAATCCTCCTGTATATGTCAATCTTGAACATCATGCAAGAGAAGATATTTATTGGTCTTAAGGTAAGAATTAGACCTCCTGTTTATCAAAAACCTTAAAAGAGAACCTTTTAAACCTTATCCTCTTTTTCATATTTATTCTCCCAGATCTCTCCTTTCTCCTCTCTAAATCGCTGTTGTAAATTATATAAGTCTCCCTACAAAAGCCACCCCACCCATCTCTAAATTGCTTATGGTAATTTAAAGATTAACCAGAAGCAGATTTTGCAATAAATATGAGATCAAATGAAACTATGTAATGATCAAGGTTCACAACATAAATTCATTGGATTGAACCCAATTTCTCATGCAAAAAATGAATCACGATGTAATGCATACGAAAAATCATCTATGGACATTGGTGCCTTCTGTGGATGCAAGGAGACTATTACCCTCAGAAGTTATTGTTAATGCCTCACGCTTGAAGAGTTTGTATCCAATTAGCACACTTAAAGTTTGATAGAAAATCTAGAATTTTATCAAACGATAGGATTTGCAAGTCGTTGCAATGCTTGCCCTTAGAAACAAAAGCAGTATATACGCAGTAAACAATAACTTGGAAATTGGAATACAAAGTTTTTTTTCAATATTTTAAGGTTCTTGAAGCTCAACTAATAATCTCATTAAAGACATGAAAACGAAACCACATTGTATCAATACCAACCCAAAACACCAAGCCAGGAATCATAACCAGTTCAACAACCGACGAACATAATGCAACTTTAACCATAAATTGAAGCCTAAACAATAGAATATCAGGCAATTAAACCAGCCTAGAGATGAGATGGTTGATTGATCATGCAAACCAACAAAGATATTTCAGAATATAAATCGTTCATTAGAGGAGTCATTGTAGGCATGTACAAGCCAAAATAAGTGAATTATTTTGGCTGTCTTAATGCCGAGGATTTATATTTTAGGCAATTAGAGTTTGATTTCCATCAGAAGAAATAAATTGTTGTGGAAGTTGAAAATAAGTGAATAATGTGTTAATAAGTCACAGAACTAGAATAGATATACGAGTTTTATTCTACGTAAGATGGAAACATACTATTCTAGTCTAGAGACTAGAGTTTTGTTTTCTCTTAATATTAGAGTCCTAAAAATATTGTTCCAAGTGCTGCAGCGACCAAATAGATTATGTGCACTGTGACTTGTTCTAGTAATCAAGTTAATTGCTTCTGTTGATATTCTGGTACATCAAAAATAACATTTTCTTAAAGTAATTTCAACCTAATCAACTTTTGACCTTTTTTTTAATGGAAGTTGGGTTAAATTTTTCTCATGAAAAGAGAAGAAATAATACAATTTTACTTGGGAAGAAGATACAAAGAAAGGATAAGCTACAACTAACAAACATCTAAGTTAAATTGTTCCACAAAATAAATCTTGTAGCTTATTTAGAAGTTTAAACTCCGAGTCTTCTTGTTGATAATAGATGCCTTATGCACCTTGTATTTTGCAGCTAAAATAAAATTGGAAGATGATATTAAATCAGTTGATTTTTCCCGTATCCTATTTAGTTTAAAACCTCTATTAATTTTTCTTGCTGAAAATTTCAAATTGCTTAGAAGAAGATGTCCCAATTGTCTTTGGAATTATTATTAATATTTCTCCTTAGATTGAAGGCATCAATGTTGCCCATGGAAGTCGTGATTCTGAAGAAAGAATTAAATCTTAAAAAATTTTAATAAAACCTCATGTGAAGAATTATGAAAATTATCCTCTAGTTGAGGATTGCAAAACTCAAATTGAGGAGATATCCATGCCAAATTTGATCATGTGAACTTAAATATGAATTTTACACATCTAGATGTTCCATCCAAGTGTGGCAAGTTTTCTGGAGCCATGGCTTTCCAAATCTATCTCAAGTTTATGAATGCCACCATTTCCTTAGATAATATTGAGTAATGCAGAAATTTTAATGGTTCATTAGAAGACATCTCTTGAATGATTGTTATTCGTGTTGAGTGAGATTCAATTTGTATTAATGTAAAGATCTTTAATTTTTTATCCATATTGATGAGAATAATGCCTTTCATTTCCTATGACAACCATGATAGGTGAGGAATTTGGAGCTCACTGAGCAATTAAATTCCATGCAAATTAGTCAAGGTTATGATTCATGGCAAAAGTGTTTTGTCATGAATTTATTTGTCCTTGTAAAAAATGACATTATCTTCATTATGAATCTTCCAGGAGATCTTAAGGAAATAAGGTTGATTCATGGTAATAAGAGTTTTTTGATTGTACTCAGAAATGACAATCCACTCTAAAATTAATCTTATTTGCATTAAATGAAATCTCCTGCCAACAAAACTGGAGAACAACTACAAGAACAAATTGAGTCAAACCTAGCCAATTTTATCACAATTATGTTTCCAGGAAAGGCTTAACAAATTTAGATTACCACTGGCATGCAGGTGGATCTTTAAAATGAAAGCATAATGATCCACAACTTAGAAATATTGTATGCAGAAAAAAAAAAAATCTACTGAAAAATATTCCAAAGTAAACAATATTGACACTTACTGTCATCACTTTTGTTTTTTATTTTTATTTTTTGTTTTTTAAAATATGTTTGGTTGATATGATTTTTATTTTTATAAGTAAATCAACTTGTTTTTAAAAATATTCAAAATATTTAAAAATTATCTTTAGTGTTTTTAAAAATAAGTAACCCTATCAAATATATTTTGGTTCAAATCAAAATGTACAAAAATACAAAAAAAAAAAAAAGAGAGAAAAATTGATCCCAAATGACCTTTCAGAACCAAGATTCAGTTGAAACTCATAAATAAATCCGAAAAAAAAAGAGAAAGAAATATATTCAAAATTCATGCAAAATAAGGCTTTGTTTGAAGTAGCGTCACCACTCAACTAATTTCTTTTAAAAGTTGTGTTTGTCAAGCCTCGAAAATTTGTCATTTTTGTGAAAGAAATTCAGAAGACGTTTGTCTCCCGCTGTTTCACCAAACGAGAATTTTTTTCAGGCATTGACATTCACTGGAATTGAACGAAACTTAACCGTTTCTCAAACGAAGCCTACATCTTTAAATGCGTTATTGGCCTTTAGACAATATGGTTGCCCAATAAATTTAATCTGAAATGTAGCAGTAGACAACATTTTTTATTAAACCTTTGTAAAGGATTATTTAAATATTATGAGAAAAGAAAGGCATTTATTTAATCTGATCACATTCGTTTCTCAAGAAGATTAAAAAAAATTGTTCCAAATCATCCTGCCTACACAAAAAATAAAATAAAAGGAGCATTTCCAATGCCCAAACGCCAATAAGAAATATTTAGCCTAATAGCTAAATTTTGCGCAGCCTTTCCCAAAGACCGGAATTACATTTCCTAAATCTGCAGTATTTAAATATATTTTATTAACTCTACCTCAATATCTGCTTTCTGCCCAAAATTTTCACGCCAAATTAGAAGAAAAGCCATAATAACATCTTTAGATCGCCTGAATCGTGACCCACCTTTAGAAACAAGTTCTTGCAAGTATTACAATGAAGTTTATGCAAAGAATTTTAACTCCTCCCAGTAAAGCGATTAGATAACCTCTATAATTTATCAACAACACATGTAGGGCGTTGAAGTACTGGAAGTAAATCCATAAACATAGCATCTAAAAAATACTTAAAAGAGTAATTTGACTGCCGATTGAAAGTTGTTTATGCTCCCAACCGAGAGATTTATTTGAAGTACTGGTCAAAAAATCATCATGCATGACTGCTTTTTATGACATTTCAATTACGGGACACCCATGAACATAATAGGAAGATTCTGATTGAAAAGTCATTGACTATATTGGAGGATCTCTTGATGTTCACACTGTTGAAAATAAAGTTCAAATCATCATCAAGAGAGAAAAAAAGAATAGCAGAACAAATCTATATTACTGGGTGACAATTTGAAGAAAGTAGGATTAAGATAAATTTGTTTTATATAAGCTTGTAATTTTAATTTAAGTGAAAATAAGAGTTTGTTATGAAGTTCATTCCGTAAGTTTTTTGGAGGTTGTCAACTAATATTGTAGAGTTATTTTAGGGTAAATTTAATTTATGTCTTGATGTATTTTATCTGTAAGTAGGAACGGTTCTTGCATTAATAGACATCCAAAAAGCTCTCCAGTCCTTTTCCAAGTCTCTCCTTTTTTCTCAAACTTCTGCCTGTTCTTCTGCTTCAGCAGTTCTAGGAAATGAGTAGAAAAAAAAAATGCTGTTTTTTGTGGGAAAAAAATTTTGGAAAAAAATCATTATTTTGACTAATCTCATGTGAACCTAAATTATAGTCTTAGAAAAAAAAAATCAATCTATTCCAAATGTCTTCTGCACGTACAATCATGGATTAACTCTAGTAATAACAGTAACTTGACTCGCTGGTAAATTTTTAGGTGTGATAAGAGTACATTTAATGTTTGGATTATGGATGCTTAGAATTGATGATACATAAGCTACTAGTTGTTGCTTGAAATGAAATTGCTTAAAGATGTTTAATTGCCATCTGAATTTATATTGTATTTTATTAGTCTATATGAGTTATGTGAAAGAAACGTACTGGAAGTATTGACATTTGGTGCTGTCATGCATCTGAAGAGATCAACACATATGGGTACAGCGGTCCAAAATTTTGTAATGTAATAGTACACAATGCAAATTTTGTTCTTGGAGTAACAGTCATTTATCTTAGTGTAATGATTTTAATGCAATGCAAATTTCAAGCAATACTAGACAGTTGTTGATATACCGAATAAAGTTACAGGAAATGAAAGCCAGCAATTTGTAACCATTAATTGTTTTTGTGTAATACTGGTTAACATTGTGCATTTTTTTTATACATTATATATTTCAATCTTTTTTTTTTTCTTTTAACAAATTTTCCATTCCTACTAAAGCAGAATTACTAAATCCAAATTAAGTGGAGCCAATATTTATAATAAAAAGTGACACACCTCCAAAAGGAAAAAAATTTCAAAGGCCCAATGAAACTATTCAATAAGCATTAATGGCTGAAAGAAAGTTCTCGTACAATATCATGAAAATGTTCCTACATTGTACCAACCAAATAAACTTCCAAGTTATAATGGAGACAATCTAACCATCAATTTTCCACCTTTAAACTTTAAAAAAGTTAACAGAACATTCATATGTAAATTCAACAAGAAGCATCGCAATGTGCGGAGATCTTGTAAATGGCATTGCTTGCAATCCTATATACTGCTTCTCTTGTATTGAAATGGAGGAATTGTTTATAATAATGCTCACTGTTCATGGAATTATGCTTTTATTTTCTACATTCATTTTTTTTCCCACGAACAAAGGATCACCATGCATGGTTTGACTATTAAATCTGGAATTGCTAATGAAGAGTCATCAATTTGGTACCAATGTTTTATGTCAGTTGTTAAAACATATTTTCTATGGCAGCTCAACTGATTGATTTTTTCTCATGTAACTAACCAAAACCAATAAATGCAAGGTAATGTGCTTTCGGTTGATAATTTTTTAAATACATGGGTTTTGCATCACAGTCCAATCCGATTGAACAAATTTTTTGGGTAGCAGACAGATTTCTAATTAGAATGATATAAAAGTGAGAAAGCAAAACTAATGAATTTTGATAAAGAAAAGTTGTCTTACTATATTTGTGCTCATTGTCAACTTTGTGGCATTCTCCATTTACAGTGGCAAATAAAAAGTGACAATATATTAATCAAAATACTACTGCATTAATGTTCTAGTTGCTAGTTGCTACTTGAGTATGGGCTATTGCATATTTGTTTCTTTATTTCCAACTGCATTAAAGAGCGTTCACTGGCATCAAGAAGTCTAGCATTATTAGTTCAGCAATCACTGTGTCTTGTTATTGGTTCCGTGCTAAAACCACAGGAGTTCAATGAAACTTCATGAGAAGCATTAAGGTAACATGGATAGGGGAAAAGTCATCCTTGAATGGAAAGTATATACATTAGATCATCAGCTAAAGCATTAAGGTAACATTGATTAAAATGTATTTATCAGATCATAGTTAAGTCACAGCTAAAATTTTCCTGTAAGGTGAGTACAAATGCATCCATGTGTATGAAACTTTTCCTCATCTGTGGTCTAGAGAATGTTCAATATACCTGACCTAAAGATTATATTACAGAGAGTGATTTCGTAATTTGAACTCGTGACCTCTGGAAGATAATGTGGTCAATCTGATGATTGAGGTAATAGAAAACGTACTTGAAAGATGTATATCTACTTTTGGAAGTTCGAATAGATGATCATGCTTAAATTTCCATATGCTGCTTGCAGTTAAAACTTATAAAAAATTCACTTCCATACTTGTACTCAATCGCCGAGAAAATCATGTTGATACAACATCCACCATGTCTTGTTGACTGCTCATATAGTTGAAAATTTATCCTCATGATGCCAATAGAAGTTGAAGAACTTGTTGTAAGTTATGATATTACATCTATACAATGCCATCGTCCTCATGAGCTTGTTTTTTTGGAAGGGGCCTTGAAATTAATCAAGTAGTTTTAAATGTAAAGGTATATTACATGAAAATTAATTATTTCTGGCGGAAAAAAATACACAGAAATAACTTCATTTTTGCTGAAATTAGTGTTACTGACGGATTATCGACGGATTATAATCCTCCATCATAAATATATTCCAGTGATTGAAATATCCTTCGTAAATCTTTTTGGTTAGACTGTCTTCACAAAATCTGTCCAAAATTTCTTGCTGAAGCAATCTATGCTAACGCCCCCAACAGGATCATTTTTTTGTCAGTAATATAGGATAATAAAAATGGTGGAAAATTGTTGGATTTGTCTGCCAAAAATGGATCGGCTGACTTTTTGGCCGAAATATTCACCTGTTTAAAAGCATGTAGAGAACTAACTCAATTGCTGTCGCTGAACTATATAATTTCATTGCCGGTAGATAATCTACCTAAAACCTGTTGGTAAAATAATAAAAATATATTAAACCTGGCTTTACCCTTAAAAAGAAAGGATGAAAAAGTGATAATACTGTAACATAATAATTATATCAGGTGAAATCCATATCTTGAAGGACGATGTAACATAGATAGACTACATGATACTCTTCATCAACATTGAATGTTGCTACATGCATTAGTTCATATGACCTTATTTGCACCATAAGTTATGTAACCAAAAGGATTATTGAGGTTTATTGAATGAGAGTTTGTCTTGGTATGGTCAAAATCTTGAGCCAAGCTCTTTTTTGAAAACCAAAAAGGCTTTCGTTGAAGTTGTCAAGCAACACTTGCACAAATGGAAGAATTCACATCCAATCAAGCATATAAAGTTAAAGGAAACTAAAATTTTGTCAAGCAATAGACTATTTTTTGCTCGCTTTAGGAACCCTAATTTTTTTTAATCGAACCCCGTAGGGAATTTTATTCCACACAAAAAACAATTACAAAAGTAGGCATGAAGTCCCTACTACACCCCACCATACAACTCACACAAAAAAATAAAACCTAAGAGGCTTCTCCCCTTAAAAAGAAGGAAAAAAAAACAACTCACCCCGCCTATAAACCCAAAAAGAAAAATAATAGGAAAACATTAGGCCAAATCTTGTAAGCAAAGTGCAGATCTATAGGTAAAGATTTAGAAATAACAAGAAAATTGAGATTACTTCTCACTTTAGCATCCCAGTTAGCAGCCCCACTTCCATCTCTTTTAGTGTGAGTCCAACATATCTCCAAATTTTTAGAGAGCTCAACAATCCTTTTCATTTGTAAAGTAATGCTCCAATGACAATCAACTTTGTTCCTGCAATATCCAAAGGATTAAAGAATCTGAGTATAAATTCACATACCTCCAACCAAACCTTTTAGCAATCATCAATCCAAAAATGACATCAGTTTCTGCCTTCAGAGGAGAGACTGGAATAGAATTAGCCGCAAACTAGCAAATAACAACACCAAAATTGTCTCTACAAATACCACCAATTCCAACAACATCCTTCTTCTACCTTCCATTAACATTAATTTTGATAAAGGGAGCAACAGGTTTACACTACTTAAAAATGTAGTTATTATTACCCGCAGTCCGAGAGACAGGTAAATTTAAGGTAGAAATAAATTAAACGATCTTGCATCTAGGTTTACCTTTGTAATTGTGTAATGATAAACACTTAAAGGTAAATTTAATAATCATAAAAAAGTATCAACACTGTTAGGGATCATATTATTATGTTCACATTATTCCTGGTAATCCATATGAACCATAAAATCAAAATAGGGATATTAGAAAAGAGAACATGCCCTTGCCTTTTTCAGTCATCACAAATCTCCTTCACATAATTATAACCATCATCTTTTATCTTCTTGCCAAAAAAGTGATAAATTTTCATCCACGCATCAACAACAAACCTACACTTCACAAGAATGTGATTTAAAGATTCTTCATTCATCATGCATAACAAGCAACAAGAAGAAAATCTAAGCCCCTTAAATTTCAAGATATCATCAGTAGGAATAATTCTATGTAACACTCTCCATATAAAAAAAGGATTGTGAAGGTTTGACCCATTTATTCCAAATCAACTTCATATCTTCACCTTGAAAAGCCTGAAAAAAATTAGTAAAAGTTTTAGAGGCAGGCTCTCCTAATTTTCCTTTGATTTTAGGAAAATCATCCTTAACTTTTATTGATAGGGATATTATTGATGAAATCAGCATCTGTTGTATGTACAATGTGAAGTAATTTCATCCTATCCCAATGATCATTGCACCACATCTCCATAACTTTAATATTGATGTCATGAGGACCACCATAAAAATCAGCTAAGGAGCCTTTAGCCAGCCAATCATCATACTAGAAAGAGCAATTTGCTTTACCAACATCCCATCATATTAAGTGCTCAGTATAACTAGCAACTTTAAGCATTTCTTTCCATATTAAAGAATCATGTTTGGAATCACTAACGGCCAGATGATGAGCAGATTTCCAATATTTAGCTTTCAACAAAGTGACCCAAAGAGAATTACTCTATCAAAATCTATACCAAAGCTTCATAAAGTTAATTTTCATCGTATCAACAATACTTCTAAAACCCTAATCTCCTTTATCAAAAGGTTTACAAAGCTTCTCTCCAATGAATATTGTGTTTATTATTACTATCCCACAGAAACTTATTAAACAACATTTCCATCCTTTTGATAACACTATTAGTTATTTTCATGATTTGCATAGAGTAAAGAGGGAGAGAAGTGAGAATGCTTTTAAGAATAGTAATTTTCACTCCAAAGGAGAGAAATTTATTTTCTAAGGACAAAATTTTCTTCCTGATTTTATCAAACAGACTATCAAAAGGGTGATTTCTTCTGCTTCTTTTATCCAAATTGAAACCCAAACAAACTAACAGAAGCTCTCAATTATTACAATTAGTAAAATAAAAAATTCTGTTGTTCTTACTAGCATGAGTATGTTTAGAGCAGTAAAAGATACATTTAGAGGTGTTAAACTTCAACCCATATCTTTGAAAATGAATAATAGCTTCCCAAAGATAATCGATCTTTTATTAGTATTAGTAAAAATCACCAAATTATCAGCATAGCAAAGATGAGAAATGTTGATCATACCTTTGTGCAAATAATTCAAGCTAGGATATTTATTAAACAAAGCATTAAGACATCTGAACATATAATCAAAAGCTATGATAAACAGAATAGGGGAAAGAGGATTAGCCTGTTTAATTCCTCTTGAAGTTTTAAAGAAACCACAATTATTACCATTTATCAACAGAGAATAAAAATTGTTATCCATAATTCTGTTAATAAGCAAGCAGAAGTCAACACTGAATCCCACAGTCTTTAAAACATCAAGAATGAATTCCCTTCTTTTGGCATCAAAAGACTTTTTAATATCCATTTTAAAGATAACATTGCCTCGTCTCTCTTTTTTATCAAGATCCAAAAGTAGTTCCTGCATTGTTAGAGGATTATCACTAATATTTCTGCCTTTCACAAAAGCAGATTGATTAGGATTGATAATTTTATGAAGCAAAGGTTGGATCCTTTTCACCACAATTTTAGATATGATTTTAGAAGCCACAATATTCAGACTGATAAGTCTATAATCATCCTAGGAACTAGCTTCTTTATCTTTAGTAACCAAAATAATGCTGGAAGTCTTAAAATATCTAGGTGATTATATACCTCTAAAAAAGTTCTGTCTAGCAGTAATAATATCACTATTGATGATATCCCAACAATATTTATAGGATTCTTCTTTATAACCATCTGGTCCAACAGTTTTCCCATCTTTCATATCATCAAGGATATCTTTAATTTCCTCAAAGGAAGGCACAAAAGTAAGATTCCTATCCAACCACAAGGAAGAATTAGTATACAGTTCACTTTTAATTTTAGATAATAAAGAACCATCACTGCTAAACATATTTTAGAAAAGAAATTGATCCCATCAGCCTCCATATCCTTAGCATTACATAAGGCCAAACCATTTCTATCTTTAATTTTATGAATCATATTATTCTTCTTTCTGTTATTGATATAAGCATGAAAATATGCACTATTTCTGTCACCCTCCAGATAATTTCTTTTAGCTGCTTTCTGAGAATAGAAGCTTTCTTCCTTAGCAATGTCAAGCTTTAAGTCGTTCTGTTTCTGCAACAAAACATCCCAACAGAATTATCATTGAAATAATCATTCTCCAAGCTTTTAACTCTTTCTTCAGCTTCAGGAACAACATTATGGAGAAGGCCAAAAACTTTCCAATTCCAGCTCCTTAACTCTTTAGCAAGTTTTTTCTGTAACATCCAAAGTTTATACCCATCATTTTCAGCCATAGTAATATGCCAATTATCAACAACCAATTGTTTGAAGGAAGAATGCAAACTCCACATATTGAGGAACTTGAGATAATAATTAGTTTTGATAGTTTCCATCTGCACTTCAAGAAGAAGTGGAGCATGATCAGAAGCTATAATAGGAAGATGATGGACCGCAGTCAAATGAAAAACACTAGCCCATTTGGCATTAGAGACAAACCTGTCTAATCTTTCGAATAACATACCTTTACACGAAGTAAAGGGATTTCCATTTTAACCCAGATCAAGAAGCCCTACTTCAAAAAGAACCTCATTGAAATCAGCAATCAAATTCATGTTTGGAGGAGAATCACCTTTCTTTTCCACAGCAGAAGTGAGAACATTAAAGTCATCACCAACCAGCCAAGCATCATTATTAATATTCAAGGATGTTAATTGATTCCACAACTCCAATCTTCCATTCTTAAAACAGTTAGCATAGATCACTGTTAATAAGAAGAAAGAATCATTGAAGAAAACTTTAATGTGAAGAAACTGAGCATGATTAATAAGAATATCCACTTTCAAGTTGTCTTTCCACAAGAACCAGATCTTGTTATTAATATTAGCAAGGAGACTAAAATTATCAATTTTCCTCTTGTATTTCTCGTTGTTTTGAACAGCAACAAGAGGTTCAAGAATACTGAAGAAATTTAATTTATGAGTATGGATAAGATTCTTGAGTCTACAAAAGGCATCGACTTTGGCAACACCTCTAATATTCCAAACAAGAAAATTAAACATCATTAATCTCTTTATTCCCTCTAGAGTTTCTAGGAGTACAATTAATATTTAATTGAGAATCTTCCTCAAATTTCTGATTATAAGCAGCTTAAGGATTAACATAGCTTAGCCCTCTTATACCTTTAATCTTCCTTTTTCTAGAGGATTGTTGAATTATCCAGTCTTCTTCTAACTCATTTCTTGTAAGAACCAAATTTCCATCCACATTTATCCCATTGGAATAATAATTTTTTTTTTAATTTATCAATTAAACAGAGCCAACATTGGAGATTCTGTTTCATTATTAGTAGTTTTAATGAAGCCACTCTCCTCCTCTATATGTTCTTTATCAATATTATACCTTACTTTATCACCATTTTCCTCCTTATTTTCGGGCAGCTGATTTCCTTCCATCACCTTCTTGTTGTTACATTCTTCATCATCAATTTTATCTTCATTCTTTTCTTCATTGTGATCTTTCCTGGTTTCAAGTTGTCTATCATTACTTCTAGCTTCATTTTCAAAAAATTTTGGATCTTGATACCTATTTGATCTTCACAAATCATGATGTGCAATAAAATAATTATTTAAGCAATGCCCAAACATCCTGCATTTATTACATTACGGTGGAACATATTCCATTTCCACATTTTGCCAATAGCCAACATTCAAATCACTGATTCACATAGTATCACTGAAAGGGAGAGTAACATCTCTCTCAACCATAAATCTTGCAACAAAGGGCCCGAGCAGTTAGGCGTGGCTTGATCAATTTTCATGGTAGAACCAAAGATAGCACCTAAAGAGTAAAGAACTTACATATTGAAAAGATGAAGTTTCAAACCTGGAAATCGAAACCCTATGTGAACAATAGAAGCCTCTTCATTTGGATTGAAATCAGTAGACTATTTAAAGATCTTCATGTTAACTTTTTCAATTTGTAAAACTTTTCTCGCAAGCAACATAGTATAATTAGTCTCTTTCTCCAGACGAATCATTAGATGTTTACCATCTCAACCCCACATTCCAACTGCCC
>JXCR01146208.1:13638-30869 GCA_002079205.1 Phalaenopsis hybrid cultivar
TTCTTTTCCTTGATCTTTAGGATTTGGTTCCACGGTACTAGGAAAAGTTCCTAATGTTTGGTTATTAAACTCAGTAGCGATATGCCCCAATTGATTTTCAATATTCTTAATAGCACTTCCTTGATTTTGTAACTGATTTTCTTGAATTAGTAATTGATTTCCTTGATTCTGTAATTGTTGACCCATGTTTAATATCATTTCTTCTATAGACAACCTCTTTTCCTTAATTTGAGTGTTACTGTTAAATCCTGGATGATAAAAAGTCTATAATTAACATTTCCTTGGTTGGATGAATTTCCTAATGGGTTCACTGGGTTGTTCACCCATTGTTGNATTTTCTTTAATTTGAGTGTTACTGTTAAATCCTGGATGATAAGAAGTCTATAATTAACATTTCCTTGGTTGGATGAATTTCCTAATGGGTTCACTGGGTTGTTCACCCATTGTTGATTTGTAGAAGGATTGTTATTTCAATTAAAATTTGGATTATTCTTCCAACCTGGGTTATAATAGTTTGAATAAGGGTTGTCGGTTCTACTATTAATAGCATTTTAAGTCTCATATGGAGGTTGACCATCCATAAATTTTTTAGATGAATTTTCTTCNCTATTAATAGCATTTTAAGTCTCATATGGAGGTTGACCATCCATAAATTTTTTAGATGAATTTTCTTCCATCATAGTAGGTGTTGGAGAATAATTCATTCCACAATGATCTAATTTTTTTGATATTGCAGCAATCTGCGAAGCTAACATAGATATTGCATAAGAATTGTGGATACTAGCTACTCTTTTAGGATTTACCCTTTCGAAGGGCCATTGAAAATTGTTGGTAGCCATCTTTTCTATTAACGTATAAGCCTCGTCAAATGGTTTTGACATTAAAGAACCACCAGTCGCAGCATCTATAATCAATCTAAGTGATCCCACTAATTCATTATAAAAAGTTTGAATTATCAACCAATCTGGTAACGAATGATGAGGGCACTTTCNAGAATTATCAACCAATCTGGTAATGAATGATGAGGGCACTTTCTAAGAAGATCTTTAAATCTCTCCCAAGCTTCATATATCGACTCTCCATCAATCTGATAAAATGATGTTATGTCATTTCTAAGTTTAGCTGCTTTGGATGGAGGGAAATATTTGGATAGAAATTTCTGTGAAAGTTCTCCCCAAGTTCTAATAGATCCTGGTGCTAACTAATTTAACCATATCTTAGCCTTATCCCTAAGTGAAAAAGTAAAAATTCTAAGTCTAACAATATCGTTCGAAACTCTTTCATATTTAAAGGTAGCACACAGTTCTAAAAACTAGCGAGGTGTAAATTAGGATCTTCATTTGGTGTACCTCTGAATTGATTGTTTTATACCATTTGGATAATAACAGGTTTAAGCTCAAATGAATTAGTAGCTACATCAGGATTTTGGATAGATAAGTGAATTTCATCTACTGTAGGATTTGCATAATCTCGTAGAGGTCTAAGTTGGTGTTCATTTTCTATTCCTTGATTGTTTACGTTGTTTTCCATTGTGTCAGGATTTCTAGGTTCTCTTCTTATTCTTCTAATTCTTCTAAAAATGCGTTCTAATTCTGAATCGTAGGGTATTTCTCCTATTTGGCACAATACAATTTGAACTAATTCACTTTATCTATTCACCCTAATTTTTTGACAAGATGAATGATGCTTTCTTATATATTGAACATGACATTAAAAAATTTATTAGTATAATTAGTTATTTAAGAGTTATTAAAATTACATACTTATTTCAATTGCCTATTAATGACATATAAGCAATTTGAATTCCATTGTTGCAATTAAGTATTGCTTTTCTAAAATCTTAGTTCGTAGTTTTAATATTATTCCCTGTGGGATCGATATCTAGGACTCCATTAGAGCCCTATATTACTTGAGCGATATGTATACTTGCGTTGATAAGTGTGACTTTACCATTATTGAATATTTTATATATACATATTTATCGAATCTATAACTGTTATTAAGTTTTTGTTGTCGTTGCTGAGGAAATAAATCTTTTAGCAGCAGTATTAAATACTTGTATTGTTAAGCATATATAAAACCGCTATCACCTATCCCGAGAAAATTGTTGATACTTTATAACACGGCCCTAGACGACTCTCTTGGATCCCTATTAGCTCAGGTCAATGAAAAGGGTAAGGAAAATGAACTTTACTACTTGAGCCGACGTCTAATACCGATGAAGGTAAAGTATCCACCTATTGAGAAGCATTTTCTAGCTTTAATTTTTGCCGCCCAAAAGGTTAGGCATTATGTGCTCTCTCATAAGATTTTATGACTCGACCAACACTTTTCAGATGTTTATCATGATGTTCAATGAGTTTATTGCAATTCAATATAACTTTTGTGCCTCTTTAGAAAATTTTCTCACAGCGTACCCTCTTCCAACTGGGTCCCCACTCAATGATGAGCTATAAGATGAACAAATACTGCAAATAGAACCTTCCAATGCTAGCATTGGAAATGTATTTTGATGGAGCTTCTTCAGCCAAAAACGACAAAGGATCAAAGATGGTTACATCGAGCAGAATATGAAGAATTGATCACTAGATTGGAATGGGCAATCTTAATGGACGTAACAGACATCGGCATCTACGATAACTAACAACTCGTCATCCAACAAGTTGCCAGACAAAATAAAATTTTGAAACCAAGGCTAGCAAAATGCCACCAGTACACATTGAAGCTGTGAGAGCAAATTCCAAATGTGACTATATTGGATTCCTTGGGGAATAACGCCCATACCGACGCTTTAGCTAAACTTGCTAAGGAAATGACATGTTCATCGGAGGATTCCATCAACATTACAGTACAAGGATGTCGGGTTCTATCTCGGATCGACCTCGACAATCTACACAAGCTCAGAAAAAAAGAAGAAACAACATTTGCAGTTGCTGACATCAACGAAGATTAGTGTGAGCCATTGATAGAATATTTACAGATAAGAAAGCTTCTAGAAGACATGTCTGAAGCATATCACATCACGAGAAGAGCTATGTCATTTGCTCTAGCGGGTGATGTCCTCTACAGAAGATTATTCGATCAGATGTGGCTGTGATGTGTAAGTAGAGACGAAGCACAGAATATCTTCAAAACATGTCAGATTGTGTGGTGCTCAATATTCGGGGCCAAAAATGATAATGAAGTTTAAGAGACTCAGATATTATTGGCTAGCAATGTTATTTAATTGCATGGATAAGACTAGAAGATGTCACCTTTGTCAAGTGCATGGGGTAAACTTACACCAACCTCCGAAAGTATTACACCCAATTATTGTCTTATGGCCATTCGAGTGTTGAGACACGGACATAATAGGTCCAATAGACCCTCCATTCTATAAGGAACATATATTTATGCTTGGCTCTACGGATTACTTATCCAAGTGGGTAGAGGTAGTGTCATTACGAGATGTTACAACACATCATGTTCTGCAATTTTTTAAAAGGCAAATCGTCTGCCATTTTAGTGTACAACGCAGAGTGATTTCTGAAAATGGGACAGCCTTCAAAAGCACAAATATTAACAACTTCATCAAAAGACATGGGATAGATTGGAGATACTCTATGATTTACTATTTCATAGCAAACGGACTAGCCGAGGCCTTCAATAAGACACTCATGCAAATCTTAAAGAAAATATTGGACTAGAACAAAAGAGACTGGCAGAATAAATTATTAGAAGCTTTATGGCCTACTGGACAACATTCAGAACTCACACTCAATGTACACCCTATGCACTTGTGTACGCGTCTGAGGACGTACTACCACTAGAAGTCCAGACACCGTCTCTCAAAGTCGTTATTTCCAACCAAAAATTCAACAGAAGAAAGTGCAAATTTCGGACTGGAAGAATTAAAAAGTCTAGAGGGAAAATGATTAGAAGAACGACAGCATTTGCAGCTCTACCAAGCAAGTATGGTGCAGGCTCATGAAAAATTGGTCGCCAGAGCGCATTCAAATTTGGTGACCTCATTCTTGTTCTCAAAAGTCTTGTTCTTGCACACCACAAGATAAGTGGAAAATTTGAACCAACTTAGGAGGGACCATTTATCATAGAGAAGATTTATTCTGGAGGATCTTACCAGTTGGTGGATTTCTGAGGCGAAAGACCTATGATGCCGGTTAATGGCAACTCTTTGAAGACATATTACCCAATGTGACGTTACTTAAAATCAACTCTTTTGAAATTTTGGTTGTTCTAGGGTTATTTATTTGACCAAGTGTATGTGACTGGGTCAAAAATTTTATAATAAAATTAACCTCGATAAATGAAAATTTTGAAAGTTTCTCACTTTATTTCTCTTCTTTTATTTCTAATTTTGAAATTTCATTAAATTAAAAAAAATGAAATAATTAAAACTTGCATCTGTATAATTAAAAAATAATTTTTTTATGAAATACTTTATTTTTTTGTTATTTTTTGTGTTGAATTTCAACGCATTGATGTTTTTGTTATCAGCAGAAAAATGTCAGGACAAAAGGTGATATTCCCCTTTAGAAATGGCTTGAATCTCACTCTAAATAGAGAAAGGGCAGCTCAGGGTGGCATCATAGACTTTGACTTAGACTTCAATCAGGTCAACTATGAGGGTCCCCTGATGGACATAGTAAGTCACTAAGAGAAAAAAGGATTACCGTCATTGCTAAAGATTGGTATCAAAGAAGACTCCTCACTGAAGAGGAAGAAAGTGTTAACACAACAAAATCTGATGGAAGGGACTAGACATTTGCCATCCATGATAACTACACTAACGAGAAATTTAATCGGCCTTGATGAAGAAAGAATGCCAGATGCGCCACTAAGAAGAACTCAATGCAGTAACNCCCAAGAAAACTCCTAACCTCTCTTACATTAGTAAGAGGTGTTAATTTAGATAAAACTTGAATTTTTGCAGGGTATTCTTCCATACCATTTTCTAAAATTTTATGCCCTAACACAATTCCTCCTGCAACCATAAATTGACATTTCTCCCAATTTAGAACTAAATTAGTTTTTNAAAGATTAGTGTGAGCCATTGATAGAATATTTACAAATAAGAAAGCTTCCAGAAGACATGTCTGAAGCATATCACATCACGAGAAGAGCTATGTCATTTGCTCTAGCGAGTGATGTCCTCTACAGAAGATTATTCGATCAGATGTGGCTGTGATGTGTAGGTAGAGACGAAGCACAGAATATCTTCAAAGAAGTACATGTCCGATTGTGTGGTGCTCAATATTCGGGGCCAAAAATGATAATGAAGTTTAAGAGACTCAGATATTATTGGCTAGCAATGTTATTTAAAAGCATGGATAAGACTAGAAGATGTCACCTTTGTCAAGTGCATGGGGTAAACTTACACCAACCTCCGAAAGTATTACACCCATATATTGTCTTATGGCCATTCGAGTGTTGAGACACGGACACAATAGGTCCAATAGACCCTCCATCCTATAAGGAACATATATTTATGCTTGGCTCTACGGATTACTTATCCAAGTGGGTAGAGGTAGTGTCATTATGAGATGTTACGACACATCATGTTCTGCAATTTTTTAAAAGCCAAATCGTCTGCCATTTTAGTGTACAACGCAGAGTGATTTCTGAAAATGGGACAGCCTTCAAAAGCACAAATATTAACAACTTCATCAAAAGACATGGGATAGATTAGAGATACTCTATGATTTACTATTTCATAGCAAACGGACTAGCCAAGGCCTTCAATAAGACACTCATGCAAATCTTAAAGAAAATATTGGACTAGAACAAAAGAGACTGGCAGAATAAATTATTAGAAGCTTTATGGCCTACTGGACAACATTCAGAACTCACACTCAATGTACACCCTATGCACTTGTGTACGCGTCTGAGGACGTACTACCACTAGAAGTCCAGACACCGTCTCTCAAAGTCGTTATTTCCAACCAAAAATTCAACAGAAGAAAGTGCAAATTTCGGACTGGAAGAATTAAAAAGTCTAGAGGGAAAATGATTAGAAGAACGACAGCATTTGCAGCTCTACCAAGCAAGTATGGTGCAGGCTCATGAAAAATTGGTCGCCAGAGCGCATTCAAATTTGGTGACCTCATTCTTGTTCTCAAAAGTCTTGTTCTTGCACACCACAAGATAAGTGGAAAATTTGAACCAACTTAGGAGGGACCATTTATCATAGAGAAGATTTATTCTGGAGGATCTTACCAGTTGGTGGATTTCTGAGGCGAAAGACCTATGATGCCGGTTAATGGCAACTCTTTGAAGACATATTACCCAATGTGACGTTACTTAAAATCAACTCTTTTGAAATTTTGGTTGTTCTAGGGTTATTTANAAAGAAAGTGCAAAGCTCGGACTGGAAGAATTAGAAAGTCTAGAGGGAAAATGATTAGAAGCACGACAGCATTTGTAGCTCTACCAAGCAAGTATGGTGCAGGCTCATGAAAAATTGGTCGCCAGAGCGCATTCAAATTTGGTGACCTCATTCTTGTTCTCAAAAGTCCTGTTCTTGCACACCACAAGATAAGTGGAAAATTCGAACCAACTTATGAGGGACCATTTATCATAGAGAAGATTTATTCGGGAGGATCTTACCAGCTGGTGGATTTTTGAGGCGAAAGACCTATGATGCCGGTTAATGGCAACTCTTTAAAGACATATTACCCAATGTGACGTTACTTAAAATCAACTCTTTTGAAATTTTGGTTGTTCTAGGGTTATTTATTTGACCAAGTGTATGTGACTGGGTCAAAAATTTTGTAATAAAATTAACCTCGATAAATGAAAATTTTGAAAGTTTCTCACTTTATTTCTCTTCTTTTATTTCTAATTTTGAAATTTCATTAAATTAAAAAAAATGAAATAATTAAAACTTGCATCTGTATAATTAAAAAATAATTTTTTTATGAAATACTTTATTTTTTTTGTTATTTTTCGTGTTGAATTTCAACGCATTGGTGTTTTTGTCTTCAGCAGAAAAATGTCAGGACAAAAGGTGATATTCCCCTTTAGAAATGGCTTGAATCTCACTCTAAATAGAGAAAGGGCAGCTCAGGGTGGCATCATAGACTTTGACTTAGACTTCAATCAGGTCAACTATGAGGGTCCCCTGATGGACATAGTAAGTCACTAAGAGAAAAAAGGATTACCGTCATTGCTAAAGATTGGTATCAAAGAAGACTCCTCACTGAAGAGGAAGAAAGTGTTAACACAACAAAATCCGATGGAAGGGACTAGACATTTGCCATCCATGATAACTACACTGACGAGAAATTTAATCGGCCTTGATGAAGAAAGAATGCCAGATGCGCCACTAAGAAGAACTCAATGCAGTAACACTAATTACCGTAAGCACAGAGCCTTCTTATGTGAGGAGAAGAGACGTTTGAAAGGGACAAAAAATACACTCACCCCGATTCCTGAGGGGAAAATTTATGATCCCTGCATGAGAGGAATTCTTGTCCTGGAGTGTGTTTTAGTAGGTCAGCTTGATCAGGACCTCACTCCACAGAGGACAGATAGACAGTTTTTATCTCCTNGCTAATTACCGTAAGCACAGAGCCTTCTTATGTGAGGAGAAGAGACGTATGAAAGGGACAAAAAATACACTCACCCTGATTCCTGAGGGGAAAATTTATGATCCCTGCATGAGAGGAATTCTTGTCCTAGAGTGTGTTTTAGTAGGTCAGCTTGATCAGGACCTCACTCCACAGAGGACAGATAGACAGTTTTTATCTCCTTTTGTACTGTCTCAGAGCATCATATATGATATGTACTCTGCATATGATGTTCATGATATATTCAGCGTGCTGTCTCTTTTGATATTTCAGCATGTATATAGTCTGTAACACCTGTTTGAAGCAAATTAATGAAATTTCTTTCNAAGCATCATATATAATATGTACTCTGCATATGATGTTTATGATATATTCAGCGTGTTGTCTCTTTTGATATTTCAGCATGTATATAGTCTGTAACACCTGTTTGAAGCAAATTAATGAAATTTCTTTCAAATTTCAACATATTCGCCAAATTGCCCTTTTTTTGTGATTAATAAGGAGTCGTGTAACCATATGTTGGTTCTGAATTATAATGAACAAAGAACAATATAATGAAAGTCTGACATTAAAATTTAAATTTATTTTTGAAAATCAACCAACAAAAACTAAATTTTGAAAATATAATTTGATAATTAAATGTGATAAAGATAATAAGAAAAGAATATGATAGATTTGGTGAGATTGTTCCTCTTAGGTTTGAGGTTCCTCACTCTCCGCTTGCAGAACACGAAAGTCTTTGTCTGCACAAATTTGTCACGATCCCCACAATATCTCAACATTCTGAAATCTCTATAGCCCCACGAAATCTCAACGTTCTGAAATCCATATATCTTCAGGTAATCTCAACATTCTGAAATCTCTATATCTTAATGAAATCTCAACAATCTGAAATCTCTATATCTTCAAGAAATCTCAACATTCCAAAAACTTTGTATCTTCACAAAATCTCAATGTTCNCTCCGCTTGCAGAACACGAAAGTCTTTGCCTGCACAAATTTGTCACGATCCCCACAATATCTCAACATTCTGAAATCTCTATAGCCCCACGAAATCTCAACGTTCTGAAATCCATATATCTTCACGTAATCTCAACATTCTGAAATCTCTATATCTTAATGAAATCTCAACATTCTGAAATCTCTATATCTTCAAGAAATCTCAACATTCCAAAAACTTTGTATCTTCACAAAATCTCAATGTTCTGAAATCTCTATATTTTCATCAAATCTCGACAATCTAAAAATTCTAGGACAGTACCTAAATTTTTATTCCCACGACATTTTAGAGTTTGAGGATGCTCAATCTGATACCGCATTGCTTTAGAAGCCCTTTCAATCACAACATTTCAAATGAAATTCCAAGGTCGGTGTAAGGTCGTTCAATTCCTTTAAATTCCCTAAATTTTCCACCTTCCTTCCAAGAATTTTTCTGCATCTATGAAATTCTAGGGTCAGTGCAAGGTCGTCTCATTCCTTTAAATTCCCTTAGTTTTCCACCTTCCTTTTGAGAACTTTTTTACATGAAATTCCAGGGTTGGTGCAGAGTCGTCTGATTCCTTTAAATTCCCTAAATTTTCTACCTTCTTTTTGAGAAATTTTCCGCATCCATGAAATCTCAGGGATAGTGCAAGGTCATTTGATTTCTTTAAATTTCATATAATTTCCACCTTTCTTACGAGAAATTTTCTGCAGGATCGGTGCAAGGTCATCTGATTCCATTAAATTCCCTAAATTTTTCGCCTTCCTTTGAAGAAATTCTCTGCATCCATGAAATTTCAAGGTTGGTGCAGGGGTGGTCCAATTCCTTTAAATTCCCTAAANATTTTCTGCATCTATGAAATTCTAGGGTCAGTGCAAGGTCGTCTCATTCCTTTAAATTTCCTTAGTTTTCCACCTTCCTTTTGAGAAACTTTTTACATGAAATTCCAGGGTTGGTGCAGAGTCGTCTGATTCCTTTAAATTCCCTAAATTTTCTACCTTCTTTTCGAGAAATTTTCCGCATCCATGAAATCTCAGAGATAGTGCAAGGTCATTTGATTTCTTTAAATTTCATATAATGTCCACCTTTCTTACGAGAAATTTTTTGCAGGATCGGTGCAAGGTCATCTGATTCCATTAAATTCCCTAAATTTTCCGCCTTCCTTCGAAGAAATTCTCTGCATCCATGAAATTTCAAGGTTGGTGCAGGGGTGGTCCAATTCCTTTAAATTCCCTAAATTTTCCACCTTCCTTCCGAGAAATTTTTCGCATTCATGAAGTTTTAGGGTCGGTGCAAGGTCGTCTGATTCCTTTAAATTCCCAAAATTTTTTACCTTCCTTCCGAGAAATTTTCCGCATCCATTAAATTCCAGGGTCAGTGCAAGGTGGTCGGATTCCTTTAAATTCTCTAAATTTTCCACCTTTCTTCTAATAATTTTTCCACATCCATGAAATTCTACGGTCGGTGCAAGGTCATTCGATTCCTTTAAATTCCCTAAATTTTCCACCTTCCTATCCAGGAAATTTTTCCACACTCATAAAATTCTCGGGCTCACTACTTAAATTATGATGCCCTTCTTTCGACGTCGGTACATAAATTCCGATTCTATTTTTAGGTTGATACCTAAATTTCAAGTGCCATCTCGGGGTCAATACTTAAATTTTGATTCCCTTCATTTGAGATCGGTACTTAAATTTTGATTCTCATTCTGGGATTGATACCTAAATTTCAATTCTTATCTTGGGGTCAGTATCTAAATTCTGATTCTCTTCTTTAGACTTTAGTACCTAAATTTTGATTCTTTTTTTGGGGTTGATACCTAAATTTCAATTCCCAGCTCGGGGTCAGTACCTAANGTTTGAGATCGGTACTTAAATTCTGATTCTCATTCTGGGATTGATACCTAAATTTCAATTCTTATCTTGGTATCTAAATTCTGATTCTCTTCTTTAGACTTTGGTACCTAAATTTTGATTCTTTTTTTGGGGTTGATACCTAAATTTCAATTCCCAGCTCGGGGTCAGTACCTAAATTCAAATTCCCTCCTTTTGAGGTCAGTATCTAAATTTTGATTTTCTTTCTGGGACTGATACCTAAATTTCATTTCTCATCTCGGGGTCAGTACCTAAATTATAATTCCCTTCTTTCAAGGTCAATACCTAAATTTTAAATCTCTTTTTGGGGTCAGTATCTAAATTCTGATTCCCATCCTCTAAAACTATTGAAATAAAAATCAAAGTTTCTTAACAATCAAATTGACATTGAATTTGACAGTGACTATCATTCTTCTTTTCCTGATGGACATTTTTAGAATTCCTTTCCATTTAATCCCCGACGAGAGTGCCAAATCATCAATTTCGATCAAATTTTTACTTGTTGATTCCCCAGTGAAAAAAATTGTCACTCAATTTTACATTCTATTCTAGGCATATTGGCTTAGATGTTTTTGTTAGTTGATCTCTTCGGTCAATGCCAATACGTGCGGTGTGCTTGCCCGACACACCACACCTTTTGGGAGTCCATTTGCTAAACTCACTTTTGGTNCTACATTCTATTCTAGGCATATTGGCTTGGATGTTTTTGTTAGTTGATCTCTTCGGTCAACGCCAATACGTGCGGTGTGCTTGCCCGACACACCACACCTTTTGGGAGTCCATTTGCTAAACTCACTTTTGGTTGAGGTCTAGTTTCCTCCTTAATAGACATGGGTGTAGCCATATGACTTTTCTATTGACTATTCCTAGAGGACTAGAAAAGGAACCCTCATCATTAGAAATTCAGAACTCCTCTTTGCTCAACTTGAAGTTCCACATATTGGTCTTAACCTCTAGCACTTAGTAAGCGGGGTTAATATGAGGAAGCTCAACGAGAGTCCCCATAGGATGGTCAAGCTTTAGGACTAACCCTTGATGGTCTGGTCTTGTTTAGGCTAGCTTTCACACACTACATTTTTTTTACACACCCCNTTCTAGCACTTAGTAAGCAGGGTTAATATGAGGAAGCTCAAGGAGAGTCCCCATAGGATGGTCAAGCCTTAGGACTAACCCTTGATGGTCTGGTCTTGTTTAGGCTAGCTTTCACACACTACATTTTTTTTTACACACCCCACACTTGATTTGGTCTCCTTTTGGAAAGCTCATGTGGACCCAAACCCCTAGCCCTNACACACCCCACACTTGATTTGGTCTCCTTTTGGAAAGCTCATGTGGACCCAAACCCCTAGCCCTAGGTTAAGAGGGTTAGGACCAGGATATTGAATATCCAAAGTGAGTCCTCATATGGTTCTCATGACTTGGAAATGACATCATGGCTTACCTACCCACTCTAGCCTAAACTTTCATTAAAATTGCCAAAATACCCCTACAACCGTAATTTTTTACAAAATTCCCAACATTGTCAAAATTACCCAATTTTTTTTTAAATCATTTCAAAAAGCTCTCCACTACCCAAATTGATCAAAATTCACCACTATTCAAAAATTCCCAAAATATCGCAAAAAATTACAAAAATGCCCCTCATGACCCAAACTTTCTAAAAATTCNCTAATTTTTTACAAAATTCCCAACATTGTCAAAATTACCCAATTTTTTTTAAATCATTTCAAAAAGCTCTCCACTACCCAAATTGATCAAAATTCACCAATATTCAAAAATTCCCAAAATATCGCAAAAAATTACAAAAATGCCCCTCATGACCCAAACTTTCTAAAAATTCCAAAAATTTCTAAAAATTCCAAAGTCATCTCGATTGTCCCCAAAATCAATTTGAACCACTCCTATAGACCCAATTTGGCTAAATTGATCCATTTTGACCAAAAGCCCCAAATTGTCCTTAAAGGCCCAATTTCCAGAAATTAGCTCTAATGTCAAACAAATTGACTCCAATCTTGCCCAATTTCAATTCCAAACCAAAATTCAATATACCTGATACCAATTTAAACAAAATACAAACCCAATTTGACCCAATTGCAAGCTCAATCTCACCCAAATCAAAAAGCCTAAATTTTGCACCAAATTGGACATATCCCCAAATGTCACCAAATTGAAAGCCATAACCCCAAAATTTCCACCTAACTTATTTTCAAAATACTTCACAAAAATAAACCAAACCAAGTTTAACCATCAATTGGGCCATATCCAAGCTCTATCCTAACACAAAACCAAGTCTNTCATAACCCCAAAATTTCCACCTAACTTCTTTTCAAAATACTTCATGAAAATAAACCAAACCAAGTTTAACCATCAATTGGGCCATATCCAAGCTCTATCCTAACACAAAACCAAGTCTAACCCAAAACCTCCAAATTGACCCTATGTCCAAATTCCACCAAATTCACCTTCCAATTCAATTCAAATCACTTGAAATCCTTTCAAAACTCTTCATAACATCTCACTACACCAGGTTAAACATCTAATTGACCCAAATTTTAATCAAAATCCAACCAAAACTCCATTCCAAAAATCCAAAATTTACCCAAAAGCCAACATGATAAATTTCCTCTCATCATCCATTTAATCAAAATCATTCCCAAAGTTATAAATCCATGATCAAATCATTCCATCTTAAGTCTCATGAAAAACACCATCAAATTACCCCCATAAAATCTAAAAATCCCTTTTCATGCAAATTGACCAAGCCAAGGACAAGCCATGAAGCCATCCTCAAGCTTAATGGAAAAAGAAGGAGCCACTTTCAATCCTCCTTAAAAGAAATTTTTAACCACTATAATGACTCACACAAACCCATGCTTAACCAAATCTCTTGGATGGAGACCTCTCCAGACTATTTCAGCTGATCCAGCTAACCTTGGTCATCCATGGGGAGTCACTCAAGCCATTTTCATGGAGCTAAACCCAACCTAAACCCAAGTTGACCCAAACCACTTTCCACTTCAATTAATCACCTCTACCCATGCACAAAATCAATTGGCTTCACATTTTCCCACCATTAATCATCCTTAGTGGGATGGAAACTTGCCTTGCAAAAAACCCAAACCCGAGAGCTCCACCTTGGCAAAAACTCAAAATTGAACCCATCTGATGTGTCCCAACCCAATTGAACATTGAAACCTTTCTTCCTTCCACCTAAGCAGCCTCCCAGCCTCCTCATCCATCCATGACAGCCACCATGGCCTCCCTTATTTAAACTCGTCCTCTCATGAACAAAACGGAGATGTCCAAAGTCCTAGAGGAGACTCTGTTAAATTGTTGCCAGAGCCTTCCCTAGCCTTCCTAAGCTTAAACCAACACCTTCCAAGCTCTCTCCTCCATTAACCAGAGTCAATTTCTCCACCCTAATTTGAGCCTAAAACAAGACACCTCTCCAAAATCCACCAAATCCAAATTAATTTCACCCACATTATCCCCTGAGGAAAAGAAGAAGTTCCCTACTAAAAGCCCCATCACCATACCACCCTAGCATAGAATTTCATCAACACCCCAAATTAGCCTCAATCGATTTCACACCAAGGCAATTCACCTTAGCCTAAGACTTCATCTAGGAGCTCTGTGGACTCAACTCAAGCTTCTGGAGTTACCCAATCAAACCGAGCCTATTTTAAACTTTCATACATATAGACTGGATCTAGGACTTGATTATTCATATAGATGTGTTCTCCTAATGTAGACGTGTCTATAGAAATAAACCTAAAGAGATTTGGTTATGGAGGGAGAAATTAGGGTTAGAAGGTGGATGGTTCACGGGTTGGGAACTTGGGGATGATGAATGGATGTCATCCAATCCCGTTTGTATCATTTAGACATTTGAGATTGTGTTGGATGAGCAAATGGAACGATGAGGTGGGACGTGTGGCTACTGAGTCAGATGGCGACGTCAAATAGCATAGCGCCGCGTAGTCGTTCAGAGTCGTCGTAGGTTGAAGTGGTTTCGTGTGGTTTAAATAGAAAAATATGGAATTTTCTGATTTATTTAAATACCAAAACTTTGAAAATCCATATCTTTCATAGAAAAATTATAAAAATAAAATAAAAATACCCACATGCTTAGTGAACAGAAGGGAATAATGTGGAAATGATTTCATGTTTGTTTAATGCATGTGTGATTTTTAATTAATTAAATAGTGTATTTCTTATTTTTATTCTCCATTTGCATGGACATTTCAACATGACTTGATTTTTAGGGCTTTGGCTCTCATTGTCGTGAGGGATCTTCCCTAATTTTTCCATGGTCATGAGAGATCTCCAGACTCTCTACTTTTCAAGTATGTCATGTCAATTTTGGTAAAATAATTATAATAATTAAAATATTAATCAGAGAAATACAAAACCTGTATTGGTAGGTTCAATGTCGTCTGAGGACCCTAGTAAAAATATAAACTTTGTTTTACTCATTAAGAATAAACCTAATTATCCCGAACACCTAAAAATGAAAGAAAATTAAATTACAATAATTAAAAATATAAATGGCATAAAAATCATTCTTCCCTGCAATTTAATGTCAGAGGAGCTTCCCATAAAAATTTCAAGTCAATTGGAATTAATCTGACCACTAAAACGAATTAAATAGGTAAAATTACATTTTTGGCACTAAAATAATTATAATAATTAAAATTCTACTCAAAAAATCTACAAATTGGTTTTGGTAGCTCTTTATGACCATAGGAACCTAAAAAAATAAAAGTGGAATTAAAATAAATATTTCATTTTTTAAGTCATTTTTAAATATTCAAACAATTAAAAATTAATTAAAAATCATAAAATTTACAAAATTGTAAAAGCACANCAATTATAATAATTAAAATTCTACTCAAAAAATCTACAAATTGGTTTTGGTAGCTCTTTATGAGCATAGGAACCTAAAAAAATAAAAGTGGAATTAAAATAAATATTTCATTTTTTTAGTCATTTTTAAATATTCAAACAATTAAAAATTAATTAAAAATCATAAAATTTACAAAATTGTAAAAGCACACTAAAATGTCACATTTAGCTTCCTTATCACTCGAGACCAATTAAAATAATTCTCCTAATTTTTGAAGTCAAGATATTAAATTTTAAAGGCTTAAAATGAATTTTCTTTAATTTTCCACCAAAATAATTGTAATAATTAAAATATAAACCAAAAAAAGTATGAAGTTTGTTTCTTTGGGTTTCTTATACTTGGAGAGATTGAAGAAAAATATAAAATTTAATTTTTCATTTAAATAATTTTTTATATTTAATTAATACACAAAACAAGCAAATAATTCTACTAAATAAATTAAACATCNCTATACTTGGAGAGATTGAAGAAAAATATAAAATTTAATTTTCCATTTAAATAATTTTTTATATTTAATTAATACACAAAACAAGCAAATAATTCTACTAAATAAATTAAACATCTAAAAATCCTAAAAATTGGTCCAAGCGGTCCTCTAGTCTAGGAACCTCTAGTATTTTTCTTAAGGACAAAGGTTATTTTTTTGTTGATTTATTGAATTTTTATTAAAAATCCTTATTTTTTGAATTAAAATAATTATTGAATTAAATAAATTTAGAAAAAAATTACAATTTGTCCTCTAATGTTTTAATTAACCCATGAGTGGCGTAGCATAAAAAATTTAAAGTGATTTGGGTTTAATTTAACGAATTATAAGGTGTTAAGGCCCTGAGGGCAAAAGAGTAATCTTGGAATTTAAGCCTTAATTAATATTTAGACCTAACCAAAGGGTAAATGGGTAATNGAAATTTAAAGTGATTTGGGTTTAATTTAACGAATTATAAGGTGTTAAGGCCCTAAGGGCAAAAGAGTAATCTTGGAATTTAAGCCTTAATTAATATTTAGACCTAACCAAAGGGTAAATGGGTAATNACCTCCCAGCCTCCTCATCCATCCATGGCAGCCACCATGGCCTCCCTTATTTAAACTCGTCCTCTCATGAACAAAACGGAGATGTCCAAATTCCTGGAGGAGACTCTCTTAAATTGTTGTCAGAGCCTTCCCTAGCCTTCCTAAGCTTAAACCAACACCTTCCAAGCTCTCTCCTCCATTAACCAGAGTCAATTTCCCCACCCTAATTTGAGCCTAAAACAAGACACCTCTCCAAAATCCACCAAATCCAAATTAACTTCACCCACACCATCCCCTGAGGAAAAGAAGAAGTTCCCTACTAAAAGCCCCATCACCACACCAACCTAGCATACATAGACTTTCATCAACACCCCAAATTAGCCTCGATCGATTTCACACCAAGGCAATTCACCTTAGCCTAAGACTTCATCTAGGAGCTCTGTGGACTCAACTCAAGCTTCTGGAGTTACCCAATCAAACCGAGCCTATTTTAAATTTTCATACATATAGACTGGATCTAGGACTTGATTATTCATATAGATGTGTTCTCCTAATCTAGAAGTGTCTATAGAAATAAACCTAAAGAGATTTGGTTATGGAGGGAGAAATTAGGGTTAGAAGGTGGATGGTTCACGGGTTGGGAACTTGGGGATGATGAATGGATGTCGTCCAATCCCGTTTGTATCATTTAGACATTTGAGATTGTGTCGGATGAGCAGATGGAACGATGAGGTGGGACATGTGGCTGCTGAGTCAGAAGGCGACGTCAAATAGCATAGCGCCGCGTAGTCGTTCAGAGTCGTCGTAGGTTGAAGTGGTTTCGTGTGGTTTAAATAGAAAAATATGGAATTTTCTGATTTATTTAAATACCAAAACTTTGAAAATCCATAT
>JXCR01146210.1:4305-63777 GCA_002079205.1 Phalaenopsis hybrid cultivar
GTAGCCTCAATCAAAGATTCTTCACACGTTCGTTACACTCCAAAGAGCCTAGGGATGAAGTCTCTAGCTCTGGTGTAAAGCTTAAGTATGAATTCGACCACAACCAATTTCAGGTGTTGGTTGAGGGCTATGGTAGAGGCTCTGTATATGAATTCGACCACATCCAATTTCAGGTGTTGGTTGAGGGCTATGGTAGAGGCTCTGTGGATTGTAATTTGATGGGGCTTTTGCTTCTTTCACTCTTGTGAAGGTGTAGGACCAATCTATTGGGACTTGGGATTGGGTTTTGTCCTGACTTCGGGCAAGGATTTGAGCTCAAAATTGGCTCTCTGTGGTGAAATTGAGAGGGGGAAATGGATTGGNACATAGATCCACTTGCATTTGTAGAATGGTGCCCTTAAAGTTAGCTCCAAGCTCCTCATTGAAGTAGCAGTCCTAAAGTCTAAGGTTCAAAAGATTTTTTTACCAAGCAAGTAACAGGTGGCAAGTTTTGGTTGTTCAAGCATTCTAAGAGGAGTTTAAAGTTGATTAGATTGACACCAGTTAAGATTTATGGTTTTCTGGTTATGGTACCACTATTTTCTCTTGAATTTACTTAGTTTAAATGAGTTGTTAAGCTCATTTAAATTTCAGGGATCTCATTAGGAACCGTGGGTTACCTCATTTGAGGGACTCCAAAATATTCAAGAGAACATATTTTGCTCTCTATTCATTTATTATTTTGTTTTGAAAAGGTTGTTTAATTTTGAGTATGGTTTTGTAATATTTTAGTTTTGGAAAGGTTTTGCAGGTAAGAAAGTACTGTAAAATAAATAAATAAAGTTTCCTTGCATAAAAAAAATATGTTTACAGGGAATTTAAATAAATTTTAGGAAAGTAAACGGAAACATCTGGTACAAAAAAGTCAGAAACTGAGTCGTAGTGAAACCCGGATAAAAAAAATCTCATAGTCACATATAGAAGATTGGGACTTGGTGTAAGACTTTAGTAAAGGTGGGATCTCAGAGCTGGACAGTGTGCTTCCTGACTTTATGTAAGAGATACCACCCGATAACCTACGGAGGGCAGTCCTAACGTTGATTCAAGTGATTAACCGTGAACCTTTATAAATTTTTATTTTAAAATTTAACTTTCATGCATATAAAATTTATCTTTATCTTGCAAAGGAACTTCAATTTTGTAAATATTTTACAAAGTTGTGTAGTCCATATGTTAATCAATCTAGTCAAGCTAGGACTACAGGAAACCTAATAGTATCAGTCGCAATCATCTTCTCAAGAGTCGTCGAATAGTACCATCAATCCTTATCCTTTCCTTTTATTATAGATTCTCGAGGTAAGAGATACTATTCTAAATTTCAACATTGTATCCGTCTTTTTTAGACACATTAGCATTATCTTCATTGTCCTAACCACCTAGACCTCAGACTTACACAAGCTTGATGATGCATATGTGGCAAAAACAAAAATCTCTAGTTGCTCACAATAATTTAAATATTTTAGGAAAGACCTAAATCCTTGAACATTGGGCTAATTATCTTATGATAAGTAGTGTGCATATTTTTATTGATTTAGGTGAATTAATGGATTACGAGACATAAATTTGTGGGTCCCTAAAGTTTTTATGGGTAATTCCTTGGAACAAAGTATAATAAGTTTAATTGTCGTTCAAAATATTCAAAAATTCATAAAAGTGTTCAAAGGATAACCCTAGACAACTTTTAAATCTTTTTAAAAGGTTTAGAGACCATTTGAACTTATTAAATTGTTTTGTTAATCATCCGAAGTAAGATTTAGTTTCAATGAATTAATATGCCATATGCTCAACAAACATTAATATTTTAATATTCCAAAGAATGGGGTAGTCTGACAGTTACTTGATATTTTACTTAAGAGTTATGTGAATGGGTACCCTAAGGGCAAACTCAAGTCATTAAAGATCTTGTACCCGCCACTAAAGTTGGGCTCGTAGTGTTTGAGGGTGTTCATCAACTAATCATATTCTTCCTTTCTAAACCTCATTAAAAAAGTTTAAATATCAAACCTAGCTCACTACCAAGCATTTAATTTTAATATCGAGGTAGATTTGTAATAATCAAAATGCTAATGAAATGAAATTCACTCCTCATTAAAATCATGCTTATCATCAATTAGATGCATCCAATAAGTGAATTATTATCTTCCTAGTTTAAGCCCACTACCTTAGTATCATCTAATTGAATTATCCTCTGAGTCATAACAATTTATAAAATTACAATTTTACATTTATCATGAAAATGTGTCAAGTTGGTTTCTACCTCTTAACCCATTACGTTTCAAACATCCAAAATGGTTTATTACAATTAAAAATTACACATTTACCCATTTGGATTAACCTAACATTTAATTAGGGTACCAAAATCCCAAAAGTACCATTTAACCCCTAGGGCCTCTCCACTTCATAACTCATTAAATACAAATCATGTTACATTGAAATTTTTATGGTACCCTACTCATGGGTCAATTGAAATATCAAAGGGGAAAAAATGATTTTTTTTAAGTTTTAATTAATTTATATAATTATTTTAACTCAAAAATAGGATTTTTAATATTAATTTATTTAACTAATTGAAGTAAATTTTATATTCATGGGAAAATTTTTGGAGGTTCACCTAGGTTAGAGGACCACTTGCAAAAAAATTATGATTCTTCAAATTATATTTTAATTATTATAAATATTTATTGATTTTAGTGATTAATTTAATAGAAAAGATAATTTAATTTCAAAAATTACTTTTTATATTTTTAATAAATCTCCCTGAATCAATAGAACTCATGGAAATAAAATTTTCATTTTTAATGACTTTTATTTGATTTACTATAAATTTTTTAATAGAAAATTAATGAAAATTACGTTTTTTACTTATATAAATAAGTAATAAAAATTAGAAAAAATATTGGGTCTCAAGTGATCAAGGAATAATTAGGAACACTTTTGTGCATTTTTATATATTTATAATTTTTTGTTATTTTTAATTATTTTAAATTTAAAAAGTAGCTCAAAAATGAACAATTTATTTTAAAATGATTTTTACTTTTCTTAGGTGTGTCTAATCACTAGAAATTCAGAAAACCGCTTTTCATAATTTTACTAATTATAGTTTATTTATTATTATTATTTTAAAGTAAAAATGCAATTTTTTTTTTAAAAATAGGCCTTAGTGATCAAATTAACTCAAATGGGTTTCAAGTTTTTACAGTGAGTCAAAGTAGACATTATTTATACTGTGGAATAAATTGTGTTAATTTTTTAATATTATTATATTTATTTAAATTATTAAAAATTTTAGACACTTAATTAGCTAGAAATTTATGCACATTCATTTAAATACATTTTATATTTTTCTTAGAGTCCTCTGACCATAAAAAATGCACAATCATTTAAATACATTTTATATTTTTCTTAGAGTCCTCTAATCACAAAAGATCTTAAAAATTAAATCTCATAAATTTCTATAATATTTTAATTGAAGTAAATATTTTAATAAAAAAGTCAGCTAATAGACTTGAAAATTAAGGTTTCAAAGGTAGAGGTGCCCTCTGAACTTGGAAAGATAATGAGACATCCTCACTATCATGAGGAAACCATGGTGATTAATATTTATTTAATTAAAATTAAAATATTTCAATGAGTATTTATTAAATAAAAATCAATGGCATGTCAAAAAAATTTCATCTTTTTTCACATTATTTTCCTCTATTCTTTGAGTAAGTGGGGTTTTTTATTTTATTTTTATGATTCTCCAACACCAAGTTATGAACTTTTAAAGTTTTTGAATTTAATAAAATAAAAAATACTCTTAATTTTCTACTTATCAACGTGGCGGCCAACTCATCATAGGCTTGTCGTGCAGCCCGCGTATTTTAAACACATCTTCAGTCCAATGCAATCTAAGTTATCCATTCAATACACGTGTGATCAGATGATCTATGGTCATCATCCCAAACTAACCTAACCCTAGAACCGTCCAACTTCTAGACCTAAGACCTGGCTTGATACTCAACCAAATCACATAGAGTTTGATCTTATAGCTTCATCTAGTCAAGGCAAACCTATCTATATGCTTAAAAGTATATAAAACATAAGTAAACTTCACAATTGATGAATCCCAAGAAAAAATTAGGCTTAGTAGATTATACCTTTGCTCAATAGGTGAGGCCTCGATTGGGTGCTTGTGGAACCTTCAGTAGAGTCCAATGAGCCTCCTCAAAGTGTGTTTTGAGCTTTCTAGATGTGGGTTAAAGGGCTAAACATGGGGGTTTTGATGGGGAACTTCCTCGTTTGCTCTGGACAAGCTCAACAGTGTTTTAACTTGGAGTTTTGTGCAGTTTTATGCAAAGATAGAATGTGGCCCTAGTTTTAAAGGATTAAATAGAGCTTGGACAGTGGATTTCAATGGGGGAAAATGTTGGAATTGATCTCAAAAGGCTCGAGGAAGCTCTATGAGAAATTTGGAGGGCTCTCCCAAAGAAATTAGCAATAATCTTTCCTTAGTCGTGGAGGTGGAGTTTAAATAGAGGGGGAACTAAGGCTTGATTGACCTAGCTATGGGGTGGAGAAAGGAGTTGAGGTGGAGGGTTGAATGGCCCAAGTGACCAATAGGGAAGAGACACTGTGGATGCATTTAAATTTGATTACGTTCATGGGAGAGCTCCTTGATTTTGGGGTTTTTGTCCATTGGGTTGGTCAGCCAGGTTAGGGGAGGTGGCTAGCTAGCTCTGGAACCAAGGAGGAGGTTTAATGGTGATTAGCATGTGATTTTAATCACTTTAGCTCAAGTTTAGGTCACTTGACCAAAAATGGAAAAGAATCCCCCAAATCATGAGACCCTTGGTTTATGACACCTCTAGGGTGGGGTAGGAGCACTTAGGGTCGGTATTAGTGTCCATGTGGCTATTGAGGTTGGCCAAGATGGGTTAAAACCTGTGGCTCCCAATGGGTTTAAGGGTTGGGTTCAAAATTGTTTTTTTGGTTTGGACTTGCATTTAGGCTTGGCTAGAGCTTGGGTATAGCCCAAATAAATGGTCAATTGGATCTATGGAATTTTCATGAGGCATTTGTATATAAATTGAGTGGAAAATTGAGAGGTAATGAGGTTCAATTTGAAGGAATTTTGTGAATTTTTAATGATTTTTTAAAGTGTTTGAAATGATTTTGGAGGTTTCGAGAATTTTTTAGCCATGATGGGCATTTTAGTTGTTTTGGTAAATTTAGGGATATTTTGGGAATTTCAAATATTTTTGTGGGTGTTGGGCAATTTGAGTGGTTTAAAAGGCTTTGGGATGATTTTTTGAGCAAACCGGGAAATTTGGGCAATTTTTGAAAATTTAGGGTTTCAAGGGTAATTTGGTAATTTGGAGAAAGTTTTGGGGCAAAANGTGATCATAAGAAATTCAGAAAACTGCTTTCATAATTTTAGTAATTATAGTTTATTTATTATTATTATTTTAATGTAAAAATGCCTTTTTTTTTGAAAAAGAAAAAAAAAAGAAAGGATTGAGGAGATCCTAAATGAAAATAGAAAGAAAGAGAAGAAAAATAAAAGAAAAGAAAAATAAGTGTGGAGAAGCTTGAGGAGATGCGTAATAAAAACTGTCACTTGAATCAACTTAAGGAAAAAGTTTTACTACATTTTCTAAACTTATGTTGGAATTTAGTAGCCTTATTAGTAATTTTTTTTATGAAGTTATTATTCATAGGAATATTCTAAATATCATTGATATGATAAATTGCAAGTCTTCTTGAAATGAGTAGAGATTTGGAAATTATAAAATTGACTACTAAGCACTCTTAGACATAGAATTTGAATCTAAGTTATTATAGGTTATTCTTAAAATTTACTTTTTTTTTATTGAACGAAAGTATAGAAGTTATAATTTAGTCTCAATCTTAAGTGATATGCTTTTATGTAGTAATTGTGTCATTTAAGAACAAGCAACATTTATGTTTGTGGGATTTTGATACACCAAAATAATATGTAGTCTTAAGTATATATTGCATGCTTGCCTTGTGTCATATTGCACTTTAAAAAATAAAATTTTCATGTTTTTTGTTGTAGGTATATCAATTTTACTCATTTGGAGCAAAAGTAACAAAAAGGACAAAATTTGGAGCCAAAACAACAAAATTTTGAATTCTGACCCAAGATGCGCTAAATTAGGGCATGATGCCCCAGACTGGCGCCAGATGCGCAAAAACCCAGAACAGCGTGGTCTTCAGCAAACTAGTGCATGATGATCTAGATTGGTGACAGATGTGTCGTTTTATAGAGAGTTGGTGCATGATGCACCAGATTTGGCACCAAATGCGCTAGGGACTACTATTTGCGGATTAAAGTTGTTCAAGGTGAATTTAGCACAAATTTTCAAAGAGACACCTATTCTAAACACCCCTTGGAGTGATTCAATGCATCTAGACATTTTGAAAGGTATTTTTTGAAGGGTTATGTCTCTTGGATCAATGGACACGTCTTTTGAATTCAAAAGAGTTGATATTTGGGCAGAATTTTGGGGGGAACTTTGAATTCTTTTTTGAGGGCGTAAACCTTTGATAAAAGAGGGGAAACTAAGGATTGAAGAGATAGCTTTTGGACGTGAGTTGGAGTGGCATGAAGGGAAAAGGAAAGTTAGAGAGAGAAAGTCAAGTGCTTGGAGATTTTCTTCATGGATTGTAAGAGGAGAGGGAAAGTGGGAGATTTCATCTTCATTACACTTCTAAAAGAGAATTGAGAGTGCTTGTAAAGAGAGAAAGACTTGGAGAGAAATTCAAGAGATTTTCTTGGGAAGGATTATGAGATAAGTTGTTTTTTTTTGTCTTGTAAACTTATTTTTATATATTAAATCCGTCTTTTATTGTATCCTTCTCATGAATTCCGAGTAGTCTTCTTTATCCTTCTTCATACTTTGAGATATGGTTTTGTAAAGAATTGATTTAGTTTTAATTGGTTTTAAATTTCAATAATTTGTGATGATTTGAATTTTGATATTAATTTACTTTTCAATTTGGCTAATTGAATTGTTAAAATGTGTTGAGAAACATATGTTCCAAAAGAGCTTTGATTTCTACAACAAGGGGAGAATCACATTTGATTTCATGAGAGAGTATTTCATCCATGGAGATGGGCGCAAGTAAATTGGAAAATATACTTTGTTGGATGTAGAATTACTGATTTTAAGGTGATATGTTAAGATATTCAATTTGGTCCAATTGATTGGAAACTGATGCGAGATTGTTAGCCCTCACGTGAGGGAGTAGTAAGAGCTCTAGAGTGGCAGCCGGTATCCTTCCACCCTAACCACAGAATTAGGTAGCAAACTTTGGATTAGTCAATGTTGGCAATGAATAGGACTAGTCCTATTTGCAATAAAATAGTTTATATATATAATTTTTCAAATGATTTTAATTTCTTCATAAACCATATACTCATTGTAAAGTGGAAGGATGCCTTCTAAAATTTAAACTTTCCATCACAAAAACTTAGTTTAATTTTTATAAGTTTACTTTTAAAAGTTTAGCATCTTATTTAGTTAACTATGTCATTCAACTGCATTTTAATTATCATTCATTTGTTACTTAATATTCAAACTTTGCACTTTATTTTTTGTGCAGTTTTAAAAATTGTACTTTACATCATAATCTTAAGAACTTATTTATAGGCATTTCTAACTTTCCTGTGGGATCAATATCTAGGACTTGGGATAAAACATCCTTAGATGGAATATGACATCTACTCTCTCTCTTACTATCGCATGTAAGACCTTCCTAACACGAAATCATGACATTCCTTTAGACTTTCTTTAGATTGGGATGTAAGTTCCGTAGCATTCCTCTTCCAAAACTGACATTAGATACTTCTGAGAAATGATATAAACCTCCTTCAATGCAATATGTCATCTTCTCTCTCTCTTACTACTGGATGTAAAGCCTTCCTGACACGGAGTTATGGATTCCCCATAGTTCTTTCTTTGGAACAAGATGTAAGTCACATAGCATTCTTCTTCCAAAACTGACATTAGATGCTATCGAGAAATGATGTAAGACCTCCTCAATGGAATATGGTAATCATTCTCTCTCTTAATATTATATGTGAAGCCTTCTTGACACGGAGTTATGGCTTTCATATAGTTCTTTCTGTGGAACAAGATGTAAGTCACATAGTATTCCTCTTTCAAAACTGACATTAGACACTATCGAGAAATGATATAAGATCTTCAATGGAATATGACAATAATCCTCTCTCTTGTTATTGGATATAAGACCTTCATGACATGGAGTTATGACATTCTTTTAGCCTCTTTCTTTAAGGTAGGTTATTAGTCTCTTGGCATTTCCTTTGCAAAATTAAAATTAGACAATTTTGAGAAAATATATAAGACCAACTTCAATGGAATAAAAATTTTATATTCATGGGAAATTTATTGGAGGTTCGCCTAGGTCAGAGGACCACTTGGAAAAAAATCATGATTTTTCAAATTATATTTTAATTATTATAAATATTTATTTATTTTAGTGATTAATTTAATAGAAAATATAATTTAATTTCATAAATTACTTTTTATATTTTTAATAAATCTCCCTAAATCAATAGAACTCATGGAAATAAAATTTTCCTTTTTAATGACTTTTATTTGATTTACTATAATTTTTTTAATAGAAAATTAATGAAAATTACATTTTTAACTTATATAAATAAGTAAGAAAAATTGGGAAAAAGATTGGGTCTGAAGTGATCAAGGAATAATTAGAAACACTTTTTTGCATTTTTTATATATTTGTAGTTTTTTGTTTTTTTTAATTATTTTAAATTTAAAAAGTAGCTCAAAAATGAACAATTTATTTTAAAATAATTTTTATTTTTCTNATTTTTAATGACTTTTATTTGATTTACTACAATTTTTTTAATAGAAAATTAATGAAAATTGCATTTTTAACTTACATAAATAAGTAAGAAAAATTAGGAAAAAGATTGGGTGAAGTGATCAAGGATTAATTAGAAACACTTGTGCATTTTTTATATATTTGTAGTTTTTTGTTATTTTTAATTATTTTAAATTTAAAAAGTAGCTCAAAAATGAACAATTTATTTTAAAATAATTTTTATTTTTCTTAGGTGTGTTTGATCATAAGAAATTCTGAAAATTGCTTTTCATGATTTTACTAATTATAGTTTATTTATTGTTATTACTTTAATGTAAAAATGCCATTTTTTTCAAAAATAGGCTTTAGTGATCAAATTAACTCAAATGGGTTTCAAGTTTTTACAGTGAGTCAAAGTAGACATTATTTATAGTGTGGAACAAAATTTTTTAATTTAAAATATTATTATATTAATTTATATTCTTAAAAATTTTAGACACTTAATTAGCTAGAAAGTTATGCACATTCATTTAAATACATTTTATATTTTTCTTAGAGTCTTCTTACCACAAAAAAAGCACAATCATTTAAATACATTTTTTATTTCTCGTAGAGTCCTCTAACCACAAAAAATCTATAAAATTAAACCTCATAATTTTACGTTTAATATTTTAATTTATATAAATATTTTAATAAAAAAAGTCAGCCAATATACTTGAAAATTAAGGTTTCAAAGGTAGAGGTGTCCTCTGAACTTGAAAAAATTAGGAGACATCCTGACTACATGAGGGAATCATGGTGATTAATATTTATTTAATTAAAATAAAAAATATTTAAATGAGTATTTAATTAATTAAAAATCAATGATATGTTAAAAAAATTTTATCTTTTTTCACATTATTTTTCTCTATTCTTTGAGTAAGTGGGTTATTTTATTTTATTTCTATTATTCTCCTACACCAAGTTTTGAATTTTTAAAGTATTTGAATTTAATAAAATAAAAAATACTCTTAATTTCTACTTATCCACATGGCGGCCAACTCATCCTAGGCTTGTCGCGCGACCCGCGTATTATGAACACATCTTCAGTCCAACGCAATTTAAGCTATCCATTCAATACACGTGCGATCAGATGATCTCTGGTCATCATCCCCAACTAACCTAACCCTAGAGCCATTCAACTTCTAGACTCAAGACCTGGCTTAATACTCAACCAAATCACATGGAGTTTGTTCTTATAACTTCATGTAGTCAAGGCAAATCTATCTATATGCTTACAATTATATGAAACAAAAGTAAACTTCACAATTGATGAAACCCAAGAAAAAATCAGGGTTAGTGGATTATACTTTTGCCTAATAGGTGAGGCCTTGATTGGGTGCTTGTGGAACCTTTAGTAGAGTCTAATGAACCTCCTCAAAGTGTTTTTTTGAGCTGGGGTAAGCTTTCTAGAGGTGGGTTAGAGGGCTAAACAGGGGGGTTTTTATGGGGAACTTCCTTGTTTGGTCTGGATAAGCTCAAGGGTGTTTTAATTTATAGTTTTGTACAATTTTATGCAAAGATAGAATATGTCCCTGGTTTTAAAGGTTTAAATAGAGCTTGGATAGTGGATTTCAGTGGGGGAAAATGTTGGGATTGATCTTAGGAAGGTTGGTGGAAGCTCTATGAGCAATTTGGAGGGCTCTCCCAAAGAAATTAACATAAATCTTTCCTTAGTCATGGAGGGGGAGTATAAATAGAGGGGGAGTTAGGGCTTGATTGACCAAGCTATGGGTTGGAGAAAGAAGTTGCGGTGGAGGGTTGAATGGCTCCAGTGACCAATGGGGAAGAGACATTGTGGATGCATTTAAATTTGATTAAGTTCATGGGAGAGCTCCTTGATTTTTGGTTTTTTGTCCATTAGGTTGGTCAGCCAGGTTAGGGGAGGTGGCTAGCTAGCTTTGGGAATCAAGGAGGAGGTTTAATGGTTATTAGGATGGGGGCTTAATCACTTTAGCTCAAGTTTAGGTCACTTGACAAAAAATGGGAAGGAATCCCCCAAATCATGAGACCCTTGGTCTATGGCACCTCTAGGGTGGGCTAGGAGCACTTAAGGTGATTCTTAGGGTCCATGTGGCTATTGAGGTGGTCCAAGATGGGTTAAAACATGTGGCTCCCAGTGGGTTTAAGGTTTGGGTTCAAAATTGGTCTTTTGGTTGAAACTTGCATTTAGGCTTGGCTAGAGCTTGTATATAGCCCAAATAAATGGTCAATTTGATCTATGGAATTTTCATGAGGCATTTGTATATAAGTTGGGTGGAAAATTGAGGGGCAATGAGGTTCAATTTGAAGGAATTTAGACTTTCGGGCAAAATTGGGGATTTTCACTTGGGTTGAGTCTGGGCTAGGCTTGAGCCTAGGTCAATGCCATTTGAAGGTTCCAATAGTTCTATAGGATGTTGTAAAGAGTTTAGAATAAAAAATTGAGAAAATTGGATAGGTTAGAGGGTATAATTTTATGAAATTTTAAGGCCCGGTCATATTAGGAATTTAAATTGGGTATGGAATGGGAGTTTGAAATTGAATTCAATTGGGCATGAATTTGATTCAAAATATTCTTAAATATGATAAGATTGAGTTAAGACTTGAAATTAGGGAACTTTGAAATCAATTTGGTTGAAATTGGGGGTGGTTTGGTGTAATTGGGCCTTAAAAGCAAAAATTGGGATTTTGGTCAAAATTCTTCAAATTGGATTTCATGAGTGGTCAAGATTAATTTTGGAAGTGTTTGAAATGATTTTGGAGGGTTTGAGAATTTTTTAGCCATGATGGGCATTTTGGTTATTTTGGCAAATTTAGGGGTATTTTGGGAATTTCAAATACTTTTGGGTGTTTTGGGCAATTTTGGTGGTTTAAAAGGCTTTGGGATGATTTTTGGAGCAAACTAGGTAATTTGGGCAATTTTTGAAAATTTAGGGTTTCAAGGGTAATTTGGTAATTTGGAGAAAGTTTTGGGGCAAAAGGCCAAATGTAGGAAATTGGGCAGAATTGGGGTTCAATGATCATGTTAATCACAGAATTTCTCTTATGGTGCCATGAGACCAAAGAAATCCCATTTTGGATCCTCCCTATGTTGATCTTAGCAAAACCTTAGCCTTGGGCTAAGGGTTTAGGGGAGCATCCACATGAGTTTACAAAAGAGTAGGGGAGCAAACCAACAATGTTTAGCTAAAGGTTTGGACCAAAATTAAAAGTTTTTGTGTGCAAGACCAAGACCACACCACCCAGAGCTAACCATAAGGCCATACAGTCCTATGGGGACTGTCCTTGAGCTCCCTCATATTGGTTCCACCTACTATATGTTAGAGGTTAGGGCTAACATTTGGAACTTGAAGATGTGCAAAGAAGCATTTGGAATTTCTAATGGTGAGGATTCCATGACTTGTCCTCTAGGATAGTTAACAGGAAAGTCTTATGGCTAGATCCTAGGTTTCTATGGAAAAGACTAGGCCTCAACCAAAAGTGAGGTCAACAAACAAAACTCTAATATGTGTGTTATGCCAGGAAAGCACATCGCATGTATTGGTGTTGACTAAAGAGATCAACAAACTAACACAACTACTTAAGCCATCATTCTCATAGCAGGAAAGAAAGAAGATGAAAAGGTTTCCCTTAAGAAGTAGATAGGGACTCCCACTGAGGATGAGAAGGTGGATTTTTGGAGACAACCGTTATGGATACTATCGATCGCGATAAAGATTTGATTCAATTTGAAAAAGATTATAGTTTTAGTTAAAATTTAATTAAATTTTATTTTAAGTTTTAAGGAAATAAGAATGTGTAGAGAGACTGGGTTGAGATGGAAAGCACAGGGACTCACATTTAACTCATGAGACTGATCGAGGAAAAAATGTGTAACATTGGGAAGGAAAGCTCTGAGACTCACATCCAACCCAAGAAGTAATGACAAGTTTTTAGAATGTCACGTTAGGAAGGAAAGCTTTGGGAATCACATCCAACCTAAGTGAAGACGGAAAGGGAGTAGGACAGAGGCCTATCCCGAGGGTGTAGAATGGAGGTATATCCTAAGTGTTGTGATGGGAGTATGACGGAGTGCTATCCCGAGCGAGTAGAACGGAGATCTGTAATTTTGAGTGTTGTGATGGGATTATGATGGAGGCCTATCCAAACAGAGTAGAAGAGAGGTCTACAATCTTGAGTGCTGAGATGGGAGTAGGACAGAGGCCTATCCCCAGGGAGTAGAATAGAAGTCTACAATCTCAAGTGCTGAGATGAGAGTTGGACAAAGTCCTATCTCGAGGGAGTAGAACGGAGGTCTACAATCCTGAGTTCTGAGATGAGAGTAGGAAAGAGGCCTATCCTGAGGGAGTAGAATGAAGGTCAACAATCCCAGTGTTGAGATGGGAGTAGGATGGAGTTCTATCTCAAGGGAGTAGAACAAAGGTCTATAATCCTGAGTTTTGAGATGGAGTAGGATGGAAGCCAATTGAGGGAGTAGAATAGAGGTCTACAATCCCAAATGGTAATATGGGAGTAGGATGGAGGCCTATCTTGATGGATTCAAACAGAGGCCTACAATCCCTAGTGTTGAGATGGGAGTTGGACGGAGGCCTATCCTGAGGGAGTAGAACAGAGGTCTACAATCCTGAGTGCTGAGATGGGAGTATGAAGGAGGCTTATCCTGATCGAGTAGAATGGAGGTCTATAATGTCTTTCCCAAACAGGATGTTGCTTTTGCTCATAAATGAAGCTATACGAAATGCTTTGACAAAGTCATGTTGATCAATGTGGGGCAGTATACAGTTTCCTTTTTCTTAAATGTTAATGATACAGCTATTTGTAATACAATATGCAGGAAGTATTTTCCTTCTCACCATCCTTTTGATTATTCTATATATTGTGGATGACATAGGATCCGCCTCGTCATAACTCAAAATTGTCAGGGAGTTCCCTTGCCTATCCTTAACAAAGTTAAAACAAATTCAACACTAAATAGTGATCTTGCTTTTTACCACGCATCCACTTCTACTACTTGAAATATGTCTTTTTCTTGAGCAAAATAGCTCGACCGCTATCTCTCAGATCAAAAACACAGTTGAGGATTCTTCTTTCATCATTCTTTGAGAATACTTCAGTATGTAACTTTAATCCCTCCAGGACATTGACGAATTTTCTTTGGATTTCTTCATAATATTCAAATTCCTGCTTCTAGACCTTGATCATTCTTTCTTGTTCTGATGTGGGAATCCTTTGCAAATGTCAGGGCTGCTTCTCTATCTCAAAATCTAAAGAAATCCTTGACTGTGGCGGCTCTTCAAACTGCAGTATGTATGGCTCAAAATCAAGGTTCTCTACACTCTTAAATGTCATGTTGGTGGCTATGTATTCTTCAAATGTCCCATAATGCTCCAGATGGGGGGCGTTACATTTTGGGAATTCTTCAAACGATCCTTTCGATCGTGTCTGTCTTCGTATCTTGACATTGCATGCCGGGAATCTCGCACACGGCTCATTGGAGACCATTGACGGTGTAGACTCTATAACGAACTCCAGCTCATCCACGGTGATTGGCGGACTGGTGGAAGTCTCCTTTATGTTTGGATCATGTACATCTTCCTCATTAATCGAAGTGAGCATTGTACCTGCTTCCTTGGCACATCTTTTTTCCAGTAACTCCAAAGCTCTGTGTTTACAATGGTTGGCATTTCTAAGCTGTCCTCCTTAGTTGCGCATCAGGAACTCTCTTTACATAAGCACCAACTAGATCTATCGTAGGCATAATAATCATCTACTGCAAGTGTTTGATCCCTCCCATTGAATATTGTACTCCTTCTACCATTTTTCGTTTAATCGACGAGTCTTCCTTACTACTGCTTCTAGGCAACGACTGCAACCCTTTTGTCTCTCATCAGCTAACAATAATCATTAGAGGGCCCTAATAATCAACATTGACATGACCGTAGTTCAAGTCAAAATTCACAACACCACACCGTGCTACCTTTTCTTCATCCAGTGTGAGATTTAAGCCATCTGTAAATGAGAAAATAAGCTTCTGACCCTACATTATCCTGCAAAAGACATGAAAACATCAGTGCGCTGAAATTCAGGATGAACAAGAACAATAACAAATTATTCTTAAGTAGATTTTAAGATTATACAGGTGCAAGCATTTCATTTAATTTAATTTAGCAAAACTCAAATATAAAATGGAGAGCTTAGACGTATTAATTTAAATTTCCATTTTATTAAGATTAATTTTATTACAAAATTTTTTGATGCAGTCACAGACACTGGCCAAATAGCCATTCCTTGGAACAAATATCATTTTTAGAAATTCACTTCGGGGAACGTCAAGCTACATAATATGTATTCAAATATCATCCATTGACTAGCAACATAGGCCTCTCACCTAGGAAGTTCACTAGCTAGTATGATCCTCCTAAATAGACCTTTTTTATGCAAATGGTCCCTCCCATGTTGGTTCAAACTTTCCACCTATCTTACGGTTTGTTAGGATAGGTCTCTTGAGGACAAGTACGAGCTCACTAACATTGAATGTCCTTGGGTGAACCAGTTTATTGTGGGCCCAGATCATCTTTGCATGATAAAGTTTTGGATTTTGCTATGCTTATAATTGTTTTCCTTTGAGATTCTCCAATTTTGAAAGTATGAGTTTTGCATTTTCTTCTACTATAATTTTATTGACAATGATGACTCTGAGAGACGGCAGTTGAACCTCCAAAAAACATACGACCTCAAACCCGTACACGAGCGCATACGATGTCTAGTAGACCCATCAAGCCTCTAACAACTTCTCATGCCAACCACTCTTATTCTTGTCCAATGTTTTCTTGAAAATGTGCATGAGTGTCTTATTGTAAACTTTGGTCAGGCCGTTCACTTTAGGATAGTAAATTGTAGAGTACCTCCAATCTATCCCATGTTATTTGAAAAAATAAGACCAATCCCTGCTTTTCCCAACATGATTATATGTAATACTTTATCCTTTCTAGATGACAAAGCTACTTCAAAGTACATATCCCAATATCTGGTGTTGAACAACTCCACTTGTAATATCTTTTCATTTGGTAACTCGTCATCGAGAGGGGACCTAGTTGGAAGTGGGTGCGCTGCAAGAAAATTTTCTAAATATTGTCCTTTATTAGGGCGAAGGGGTATAAAAGTTATGTCAAATTGTAATAAAATCATCAACAACCTACTATGTGTTTGGAAAGTGTTGGTTGGGTCATCAATTTTACAATAAAATTAACTTTTAAAATAAGGGTGACCTTATGCGAAGGCATGTAGTGTCTGAGCTTCTGTGGGCAAAAATTAAAGCTAGACAATGCTTCTCAATAGAAGGATGTTTTACTTCTGTCAGTATTAGACGTCGACTCATGTACTAGAGTGCATCTTCCTTACCCTGGTCATTGATCTAAGCTAATAGGGCTTCGAGAGAGTCGTCTAAGGCTATGGTATAAAGCTTGTCAATACAAGAAGTTTCATTAAGTACTGCTTAATATCCTCAAAGGCCCATTTGCATTTCTCTTGCAAAATGAATTTAGAATCCTTTTTAATTATTTCCAAGAAGGGTTAAAACCTACTAGATAGATTAGACATAAAACATCTTAGGTATGCCAATTTACCTTGAAAGGACCCTAGTTATTTCAATGTTTTAGGAGTCGGCATTTATAAGATAGCTTTAACCTTATTCAGGTCAATCTCAATTCCCCAAGGATGGAAAATGAATCCTAGAAATTTCTCAGAGGTAACGCCGAAGGCACACTTTAAGGGATTCATTTTAAGATTATATGGTCGTAATTGCCTAAACACGATCCTCAAATCATACAAGTGGTCTTTTCATTGCTTTCTTTTGATGACCAAGTCATCCATATAACACTCCACCTGGTTGTCGATGAGGTCATCAAAGATCTTCATCATTGCTCGTTGATAAGTTGCTCTACATTCTTCAACCCAAATTGCATCACTGTGTAGCAAAAGGTTTCGATCGACGTTCTGAAGGCTGTAAGTGTTGTGTCATTTGAAGACATCAATTGTATCTTAAATATACATCCATAAAAGAGAAAATCTTGTGTGTCGATGTGATGTCCACCATTAGCTCTAGTATCAGTAGTAGGAACTCATCCTTTGGACATACTTTGTTCAAATCTCTGAAGTCAACACATACCTGAATCTATCCATTCTTTTTCTTAACTGGAACAATTTTAGCATACCATCTGGGGTATTTCTCTTCTCACACAAAGTTAGCATCTACTAATTTCGTCACCCCGGCGTTGACTTGTTGTTCTATTTCTAGGCGCAATATTCTTGGAGCTTATTTTACTGGTGTCATACCCTTGTCCAATCCAAGCAAGTGAATTGCAACTTCTGAGGATCATCTTGACATTTGATCGTAGCTCCAAGTGAAGCAATCTCTAAATTTTGATAGTAGTTTAACTAGATTTGTAGTCTCTTTCTTGCTGAGTAGAGAACTTATGAAGGCGTAGTCTCTTCCTTGCTGAGTAGAGAACTTATGAAGGTAGGTCGGGGCTATTTTTGAGTCTAGTGGTTAACTTCTCTCAATTCATTGACTATTGATTTAACTTTTTCTTCAAATTATGAAGGAGTGTCATCTATCAAGGAATCCTCAAAGTTCTCTTCTATATTGAGGCATTCCTCTTCTTGTTTGTTAGTAACAACCATGCAAAATTCTGAATCATTGACTAGTCCTATCGCACCAAATCCAAGCCCATTTTTCAAGTTGAGAGTTCGATCTTTAACATTCCATAACTTTTCAAAGAGTTTTAGTTTATCCTTTGGTATTTGTTTTGGCACATATCGCTATTGAATTAGTTTTTGTGCACAAGGAGAAAAGTATCCAAATGGTAATTTCATTATTTCATTAGAATCATCCTCTTTCAAATTTACATGAGCTTCAGAACTAGTAAGAGGAGAAGCACAGTAAAAATTGATCGGTTTCAACCCAACTCCCAATACTTCCTTGACCTCTAAAATCTTAATCTTTTGAGGGTGAATTAGAGTAAGGGTCATGGCGTGCAAGCAGTGATTGATCTGATCATACATCGACTCATACTCACTTTTCTCCACATCCTCCAAGGAAATCTTGAATTTTGGTTTCTTCTGTGTTATAATCATTATCTCTTCATCCAACTTATCCTATCAGAACTCTCTTCCAAGTTGATGTTTATGGATAGCTTTGTTCTTTCAACAATCGTGTTGGTTCTTTCTTACCCATGTCACCGACCTCGATCTCAGATGCATGGGATAAAAGAACCTACACCAACTCTTTGCAAAGGAGTAGTGGTAGATTGTTGAAGCAAATTTGAATAATCTTGTTCTTGTTGTCCCTTTGAATCTTCCATCTTACCTTGTACAAATTCCTGGGAATAGGCTGTTATCTTTGGAGGAGCATAGTAGGCGGCGTATTCGTGGATGAGTACTTCATGAATTGAAAATTATTGCTAATCCCCCAAGATGCAATGCTCTTATCCTTCCTAGCAGTACTTGATGCACCAATGTAGAGATGACGAAACCATGTTATGCTCATAAGTCCATGGCCAATCATGCAAAGCATTGAAAGAGGTCTCTACTTCGATGATATGGAATTTAACAGTTATTACTAGCTCTCCAACCTTCATTAACAGTGAAATTGACCAAAGTGGTCTTTCCCTTTTTTGGTTAAATCCTCTTAACATCATCTTACTAGAGGTAAGCTCTTGAGAATAAATATCCAAGTATAATAACATTTTTAAACTCATCAAGTTGAGTGACGCTCCAGGATCTACTATAACTCGAAAAGAAAAAATTTACTGATGCTGACGAAAATGTATAGCGGTCCTTTATGATTGGTAGTACCAAGTAGCAAGTCCTCATCAGTGAAGGTTACTTTGGGTTTTTCCTTTAATGAACAAACTTCATCAAAGAATGTGTTGATGAACTGAGCTAAGAAAATTTTCGGATCCAGTAGGGTCGTGACAAGGGATTCTCTTATCTTTTTTGACAGGATCAAAGCGTTGTAGATACTTAGTTGGGTTGGAAACCTCCTAAGTTGAGCTATTAGGTTATAATCCACTTTAGAAAGAACTTTAATTTTTACTTGACTATGTATCTCTTCCACCGGCAGAGGCGGAGGCAGTTCTTCTGGAGTGACATTTTTTTTCCTTTGTCCATTGGAGCGTTTTTGGGGTAGTCCTTCTCACTCCTTAAATTAATCTCTATGATCTCTTTTTTGCTTATCATTGTAGCTAATTATTCTGGCATTGTTTTTGAATCTAAAAAATGCAAGTTGATTGCTATCGATGTCCCTTGATACTTGAGGATTGGCTCATCACTCCCAAAACTGTCAATCTGGTGTTATTGAATCTTCTTCATTCTCGTTAATGTGTCCATCAGACTTATGTATGATTTGAGGATCTTTTTGGAAATCAAGATCAAGGTTAGACTGGTCATGGTCATTTATGTTATCATTAGGATCGGCCTAAACATAGCCAAAATCATAATCATTATATTCAAAAGGCCCTGATGGGAAGAAAAAGATAGTCATACATGGTTAGAGGTTCAAGGAATTTCTCCCCTTAATCCAAAACAACCAATCTAATAGAGGCAGCCTTTATCTTACCCCTCGCGTTATCGGTCTTTATCTGATGCATGATCTAGTCCTTCTTTTTCTTTGGTTGTGGTGACTTCTTTGGTGGGATCTCCATTCTTAGCCTGATAGGGTGTAAACTATGAGTGGTGGCTTGTGCCAACATCGTTTGAATCTGATCAAGTAGCTTCTTGGATGATCTGATCTAAACTGTGATCTAACCACTTTACTTTGAATACAGATCTATCGAGTGATTGGCTTGATCAAAATTATATTTGCAAAACCTCTTTCAAGTTCTTTTAAATATTCTTTCAGGATCGTTATATTCCCATGTTGGAGATTCTTCTCGAGCCAATCCTTAAAACTAAAACACCCTTATATGGTGTGTCCAAGAAGTCTGTGGTATGGACAATAGTTGGGATGATACTTCTTATCAATATCTTCTAGTTTTATTAGCATTGGTAATTTGAACTTGGGCTTCTTCATTAAGTTTTTGAATATCTTTGGCACAACTTCATCCTTGGAAGAGTATACCCTATTCATTCGTTTTGCAAATGATGGACCTTGGCTTCCATTTATCAGGTTTGATTCCCACTAATAAAATTGCTGATCAAACTGGCCATATTGTGTGAGAGAGAGAAAGCATGAAGGACATATAATATTAGAGAAGAGAGTCAAGTAGAAGAGAGAGTTGAAGGGTGGGTGAGAACAAGAGAGAGGGAGAGAACAGACAGTCAAGGGAAAATGAGAGAGAGGGAGAAAGAGAAAGAATGAGAGAGGAAGAGAGATTAAAAATTGAGGGAAGAGAGTGAGAGAATATAGAGAAACGATAGAGAGAGGAGAAAGAGAGAAGAGTGTGAGAGCAAGGGAGGGAGGGATAGTAAGAGAATGAGTGGGGAGTAATAAAGTAAAAAAGAGAGAGAGGAGATATAGAGAAGTGAGCAAGAATGTGAGAGAGGGAGAGAACGATTAAAAAGAAAGTAAATAGATAAGAGAGAAGATAGATGAATGGAAAGAGGATAAGAGAGAGGGAGTAACGGAAGGATGAAGGGTGTTAAAGTGAGATTATGAGAGATAGAATAAGAGGGAGAGAGAGTAAGATAGAGGGAAAGATGGAGCAAGGGTAGAATAAAGGGAGAGAGCATGAGATGAGAAAGGGAGAGAATAGACAAAGATAACGAGAGAAAGAGATGGAAGGTGAGAGGGAAGGAGAGAGAGAGAGAGGAGAGAATGAGTTAGAGGGAGGTAGAGAGATAGAGAGCAAGGTTGTTAGAAGGGGTGGAGAGACAGGGGGATGGTTTGAGATATAGGGAGAGATGGAGAGAGATGGAGTGAGAGATAGTGAGAGAGAGGAGAGAGATGGGAAAAAGGGAGATGGAGAGGAATAGAGCAAGAGAGATTAAGAGAGAGAGAGAGAGAAAGTGTGGGAGTGAGAGTGGGAGAGGGAATGGGAGAGAGATCAAGAAAGAGTGACACATAAGAGAGATAAAGAAGAGAGAGTAAGAGAAGAAAAGAGGGAGAGAAAAGTAGGGAGAGGGAAGAGAGAAGAGAGAAAGAGAAATTGAGGGAAGAAGAAAGGAGAGCGAGAATAAGGGAGGAAAGTAAGGATGCAGGGTGTGAAATAGAGAGTGTAAGAGCTAGAATGAGAGGGATAATGAGTAAGACAGAAAGAGGGAGTGAGGGAAGTAGAGAGAGAAAAGGTTGTGAGATAAGAGAGTATAAGAGAAGAAAATAGTGAGAAAGAACGAGAGAGAGTTGAGAGGTGATAAGGATTAGGGGAGAGATAAAGATAAGAAGGAGATATTGAGTGAGGGTGAGAGAGAGGAGAAGAGAGGAGATGATAAGAGATAGGAGAATTGTTAGAGATAAAGGGAGGGAGAGATGCAGGGAGTGTGAGAGAACAAGATAGAGGGTAGTGAGAGAACAAAGAGAGAGGGAGAGAGAGGAAGAGAGAGGGAGAGGGAGGGAAAGAGAAAATAAGCTTGAGTGAGAAATTTAAACAGTGAGGTGGAGAGAGTAGAAGATAGAAAGAAGGAGATGAAGAGGGGAGGGACATAGGTAGAGGGGGGAGAGAGAGAGGGAGTTAGAGAGAGAGAGAGATACAAAGTGGGGGAATGCAAGAAACAAGGAGATATGTTAAGTGTATGAGCGAGAGTGTGTTTTTGATAAATTTAGAGAGCATGAAAGAGGAAGAGTGAGGTAGAGACATGTTGAGAGCATGATAGAGTAGGGAGAGTGTGAGAGAGAGAGTATAAGTGAGCTCATACAAAAGAGACAGGGCGAGTGAGCAAGAGAGAAGGGTGAGAGATAAAGATAGTAAGAGATATAGAGAACAAAAGAAGAGGAAAAGTAAGAGGCTGGGAGAGGGAGAAAAAGAGAGAGGAGGAGGGAAAGAGATATGAGGGAGAAGTGAGTGAAAGAGAGAGATAAAGAAAGAGTGATAGTGGGAAATAGTGAAAGGGGTGAGAGAGATAATGAGATGGTAGATTGAGAGGCAGTTGGGTTGAGATGGAAGAATGTTAGAGCAAGAGAATTAAATAGAAGATACAGTGAGAGATTGTGAGAAAAAAGATGAGAGTGATAGAGGGGGATATAGAGAATGAGTGAGATAAAGAGAAAAGGGAGAGAAAGAGAGAGAGGAATACAAATAGTGGGGAGATAAAGAGCAACTAAGGGAAGGAGGGAGAGAACAAGGGTGAAGAGTGTTGAAGATTGATTATGAGAGAGGCAAAAGTGAGAGCAAGGGAAATGAAAAGAGTGGGTAGTAGAAACATAAGGAGATGGTGTGAGTGAGGTAGGTGGAGGGAATGAGAGGTGAAGAAAGAGAGCCCGATAGAGAAGTGAAAGATAAAGAAAGAGAGAGTGTGAGAAAGCCAGAGAGATGACGAGAGCAAAAAGTGGGAGTAAGAGAGAGCAAGAGAGAAAATATAGAGACAAAAGATAAAGAGAGGATGGAGAGAAGGACAAATAAGTAGAGAATGACAAAAGAGATAATAGATAGGGAAAGAGTGTGGAGCCAGAGAAGGAGAAAGTAAAGAGAAAAGCCAGAGAGAGAGAGAGAGTAAGAGAAAAAAATGGAGAGGGTGAGAGAAGGTGAGAGAGGAAGGGAGAGAGGGGGAGTGGGAGAGAGCGAGAGAAAGTGAGAAAGAGAAATAGATAGAGAAGAAAATTAAAAAAGACACAAAAAGAAATAGAAAGTGAGAGAGAGTACCAGATAAGGAGAGAGGAATGGAGAGAGGGGAAGTGAGAGAGAAAAGGTAGAGATAGTGTGAGAGATTTAGAGAGGAAGGGAGAGAGATAGTGAGTGAGGGATAAAGGGAGAGAAAAAGTGACAACATGAAGAAAAGAGAGAGAAAGTAAGAGAACAACAAATTGAGATAGAACAAATGGAGCGAGAGAGTGACAAAGGAAGAGAATAAAAAAGAGAGGGATGAAGAGAGGGAGTAAAATAAATTGAAGGGATAGAGAGAGTGAGAGAGGGAGAGGGTATAAGAGAGCATAATAAGATAACAGAGAGTAAGGGTTAGAGAGAGGGAGAGAGAGAGAGTGCGTGTATGAGGATAGAGGTAGAGAAAGTGTTAATAGGGAGAGATAAGAGAGAGAAATAGAAGAGAGAGAAAGAGAGAAATATAGTAATAAAATGAGAATGAGAGATATTAGAGAGAGTGAGATAGAGAGCGAGAGATAAAACATCGAGAGAAGAGAGAAACAGAGAAGAGGGAGCACGAGAGAGATTGATAGAGTGAAAAAGAGATAGAGAGGGAGGAAGAGAATAAGAGTGAGTAAAATTGAAGAATGAGAGATAGAGAAAAAAGGGAGGAACTAGAATAAAAGAGAAACTAAGACATTGACACCATCGCCTGGACTACCCCTTCTTTAAGTCACAAAGCAGAAAAAATACAGGGTTGAATCCTATAGTGGTCTAGCCACTGCCAATGTGCATTATGGACTAGTGGAGAACAATCCCTATATCTATAGATCAACCCGTTTGAAAGAAAAAGTTTAGAAATACCCTAACTTTATTCTCATCATTAAGATTAGTGTTAGGGAGAAGAAAGGCGATAATGAAGTAAAGCCAGCATTTGGAGATGACATTCAGATAAGTAAACAACAAATTGACAAGTGTCTCTCCCTCTTCTGTAGAAAAAATCTTCCATTGATCATTTACTTTATTTAGAAGAAAAATGATCTTTCGATAGTTAGGAGCAAGAAAATGCTCAAAATCAGAAAGAGAAATATCAAAAAGATTAATGAGGTTGTTTATGGTAGAGGGATGTAAGGGGATGAGCATCTCTTGCACACAGGCCTGATGGTCCAAAAATTCTCTTGCATTCGCGTAGAATTTATGGTTGAGTGGTACAACTGTGAGCCCAACAAGTTGTGGGATTTTAAGTGAAAAGATATGCGGATCAAATGGAAAAAAAAAGAGAAAAACAAAGTGTAAGAATGAAACTTACCAATTCTTAGAGCTTCTTCCTTTATCTACACAATAAAGGTTGGATATGGTAAAAAGGGCTTAATGTTCAGTGATCTAGGTGCTAGTGAAGCTGAGAGGGAAGTGCTCAGATGAGGGAAGTAAGAAAAATGATAGAGAAATGCTGCTTCTAGCCATTAAAAGTTTGGCGACAAGGTTATACCGCACTTTTTTTGTGACCCTATCTAGAATAGTATAGGGCAGAAAGTAACGCCAAAAGTAGTTGTGGTCACGCCACTAATCGGTGTGGTCATGCTAACCCCCATTATGAGATGAAATAATTTTTTTGCCCCCCATTATGAGATGAAATAACTTTTTTTGCCCCCCATTATGAGATGAAATATTTTTTTCTTGCCTCATCCCCTTTTTTGTGTAAACCATCTACTCTGTCGAGGGACTAGACATAAAAAATGACAAACCTAAAACAAAAAACCACCAAATTGATACAGACTATGGAACAAAAATATGAAATATGAAATCATGCAAAAAAAAGTTGAAAAAACATAAGATAACATTTGGGTTGCCTCTCAAGAAAGAACTTTGTTTAACTTCCTCAGCTAGACAAGGTTCAAAAATCAATCTAAAACAATTCTCAAGGATTGAATTACTGATTCAATAATCTCTGATCACTCATCTCAACTTTAGTTTAACATGGATTTTCTCCCTTATCATAATGTGATGTTCTTCTCTCAAGTCCAACCCACAAATACTGATCTTATTTTATCCACCAGCCAAGGTTTTGTAGTAATTTATCACTTTAAATAAATTTCAAGGACACTAAGGGGTAGGCTAATATGTTTTTCTATCATGTATGGGCCTTTGGGTTGGACTTCTCTTCTAAAGGAGGAGTATTATCATCGTCAGTCAAATTCTCCAAGAAATTTTCAATTATTTTTTGCACTTTCAGGTTCAACTCATTTAATTAAACAAATGGGATATTTACTACCCCAAACGCCATTTTAGCTTTCTGGTTCTGATCATTCTAAGAACTTGGGAAAGGTTAGGTAATTTTAAAATATCGAAGATGACTTATTGATCATTATTTCTCATAATTACCTTCTTCTCCTGAGCATCAATAATAACACTGTTAGTGGCTAACAAGGGTCTTCCAAAAATCTCATGCATATCATTATTGGTGTTTAGATACAAAATTACAAAATCAGCTAGAAAGGTGAATATATCCGCTGTGACAGACAAATTTCCAATTATTCATAGAGCATGGGCTACAGATTGATTTATTGAAGTGTCAAATTGGTAAGCTTAATTTCTCCTCTTCTAAGATATTTAAATAGGCATGAGATTGACGCTGGCACCAAGGTCACAAGAAGCCTTTTTTTGAAACTCAATTACTATGGCATAGTGAATCGTAAAACAACCAATAGATTTTTTTGAACTTATGTAGCCTTTTATAAAATGGAGGTGGAAGACTTTCAATTGGGTCAACCTGAAAGACAGAAGTCACTTTTTCTAAAAAAAGACTTCACAAGGGTATTTTCATCCTTATGGCTTGCTCCGTTTTCTTCTCTAATCCTCACTCCTACTACTTTGTGCTGCTCCAAATTTTGGTTGTTTGGGTTTATCTGGGTAGCTATCTTAATTGAGTTTAATGTACATTGATCTCACCAGTTGTCTTAATTGATTTTCTAGATTTTTTGTGGCTATAGCTTGGATTTGTAAAGTGTTTCCCATTTGAAGAATTAGCTCTTTAATAGGTTTTTTCATTTGCAATGGTTGAGAATTAGCTTTGAATCATGGTAGATATTGTTGCCTCTAGGGGTAATCTCCTGGGTTCTGCCAACTACCAACAAAGTTATTTTAAGCATTTTGTCATTTCTGTTTGTTATTAGTCTAAGAAAAAATTGGGTGGTTTCTACCTAGGTTTTTGGTGTTGGAGTATAGATTATGGACAATTTTCTATGGCATTGATAGTCTTTAAGGCTTGGATCTACCACTTGTCCATTCATCATTTTATCATTAGGTGGTAATTCCTGCAAAGGATTTGTCCCCAGATTATTTAACTAACACATAAGAATCATGAATGCAGGCTACCTTTTACAGTGTAACATCTCCGTAAGACTTCAAAAAATTATTTGTGGCCACTTGTTCTATTAGTTTGTAAGCTTCATCAATAGGTTTAGACATCAATGATCTTCTTGAGATATCATCTTTTATGGATCTCAGGGTACTTACAATTTTATTTTATAAAGTTTGGATAATTCTCCAATAAGGTAAGGCATAGTTTGGGAACCTCCTATGTAATTCCTTGAATCTTTCCCAGTCCTGATAAATAGACTCTCCATCAATTTGGGTGAATAAGCCAATGTCATTTCTAAGCTTTAAAATTTTAGATGGTGGAAAGTATTCCTCGGTAATTTCAGGTTGTGATTGATCTTAAGGCTAAGGAGTTAAGCCCTACATTAGCTTTATACCTTTAATAGAAATGGAAATGCTCATGTCTAACAACATCACATGGGATATCGTTGCAACAAAAAGTAGCCCAATATTTAAGAAAATTGGCTAAGAGAAGGCTTGGGTTCTCAAAGAAAGTCTGCTTCTTCTATATTACCTGTATGGCTCTATTTTATTTTTAGTTGCCATCTGATATGCTCCAAGAGTGCCTTAGTCTCATTTACTTTTGCTTCAATTGAAGCCAGGTCGGCCGCAATCTTTGCATTCTTCTTCACTATTCCTTCTATACTAAAGGCTAGGAATCAGTTGTATAACTCATGCGCACTTTGACTCACAAACCTCTTCTTAATGGTTTCTTCTTTCTTATTCATTTCAATCTCCTAAGAAGAAAATTTTGCAAGTTATCTACTCATTTTCTATTCACTTAGACTTTAGGATGAAAATTTGATGTGGGGTAAAAATTAACTTCATTCCCATGCTATTTATAGGCGTTGGATGAAGCCTAGACACGCTACTCACATTCACAAACCACTAAATCATGTTTAAAGCCACTTAAACGCATTTAATCCTTATAGAATATTTATTCTACACATTTTTATTTCTTTTTGAAAGTATCATGCTTAAGCCCCGTGTGTTGGCGCTTAAGCGTAGGTGCTTATTCTAGCACATGTGTGCTTATTGTCCAAATATGCATTCTAACTCGTCTAAGTCATCAATTAAGGTATTAGAATCCTCACTATATCATTATATATTCAGAAATACTACCACATTTTTATTAATAAAATACAACAACAAATCATTTAAACAAATACTCACTGATAACTATGGGTCACCTCCCACAAAATGTTTGGTTTTATGTCGTCAGCCCGACACAATCAGTGCTTATTTTCGTTGACCAAACAACATAAGATCATTTAATTTAAGTTGATCCCCTAAAAATTAGGGGTTCAGTCTGTGACCATTCACTTTGACTACTTTCTCAATTTTAGGATCTTTGATATCTAGAGCTCCATTAGGATAAACTTTTATCACAACAAGTGGGCCCATCCATTTGAACTTAAGTTTTCCTGAAAGTAATCTTAATCTTGCATTATATAATTAAAATTATTTCCTTAGCACAAAATTTTTAGTAAGAATCCTCCGATCATGCCACATCATCATCTTTTCTTTATAAATCTTAACACTCTCATAAGATTTATTCTGTATCTCTACAAGCTCATTTACTTGTAATAGTCTTTTCTCACCAGAATCTTTTAAATTATAATTTAATTCCTTAATGGCCCAATATGATTTATGCTCAAGTTCAACTGCTAAATGACAAGCTTTCCAAAATAATATCTTAAATGAGGACATTTCTTTAGGAGTTCTATATGCAGTCCTATAAGCCCACAATACATAATCAAGTTTGACTAACCTATTCATTTTTGTTGGATTCACATATTTTTCCAAAATTCCATTAATTTCATGATTGGATAATTCATCCAAACCACTTGTCTAAAGATGATAAGAAGTAGCAATTCGATGGTTGATATGATATTTATTTACTAATCTCTCCATTGTTGCATTTCGAAAATGACTTCCCCGTCAGTTATGAGCAGTCACGGCATCCTAGCTCTACAAATTATGTTTGTTTGTAAAATTTTTTTAACAGTTTGAGCATCACATCGAGGTAAAACAACAACTTTCTATCCATTTGGATACATTATCTACTGCTAACAAAATATATAAATTTCTGAAAGATGGTATAAATGGTCCTATGAAATCTAATACCCAAACATCAAAAATCTAGATTTCCAACATATAATTGAGGATAATTTCAAGTTTACATCGATCACAAGCTTAGATATAAGCATTAACATTTCTAAAGGTTGTAGGCAAATAAAATCCATATTGCAAAATTTTGTATGTTGTTTTATCAACACCAAAATGACCACCAAAATCAGAATCATTACATTTTAGAATAATTTCATATGTTTTTTCTATAGGCACACATCTTCAAAAATTTACATCCTTTCCTTATTAATATAAAATTGTGTCATCCCAAAAATAAGTCTTAGCTTAAGAAAAAAATCTCCTCTTTTGTTGTTATGTCAGACCATATGGTACAATATAACTAACAATAAATTTCACAATGTTGGCATACCATGGAACACACCACTCATTAATGTTGAATAGTTTTTCATCTAGAAAATTTTCATTAATTTCATTGTCAAAATAGAGTTTTTTTCTTAAATTCATGCTTGGACAGATGATCAACAATTGATTATCAACTTCCTTTCTATCTACTATTTCAATGTTAAATTCTTGAGTAAGAAGAATCCATCTTATCAGTCTTGGTTAAGCATCTTTCTTTTTCATTAAATATTTAATAGCAGAATGATTTTGTATGCACAACATATTTTATTCCAGTTAAATATGATTTGAATTTGTGACATATTTTATTTCAGTACAACATATTTTATTCCAGTTAAAGAATTACTACTAATAATAACTCTTTCTCAGTTGTGGCATAATTAATTTGAGCTTCATTAAAACTTCCATTAGCATAGTAAATTACTTTGAAGATCTTATCATGTTTTTTTCCTAAAATAGCTACAATAGCATATTCACTTGAATCACACATCATTTCAAAAGGTCTTCCCAATCTGGTGAAATAATAATAGGTGCAGTGACTAATTTTTTTAACAGCTCAAAAGCTTTTAAGTACTATTTATTAAAATTAAAAATTACATCTTTTTCAAGTAAATGGCATAGAAGCTTAAGAATTTTTGAGAAGTCTTTAATATATCACCTGTAGAATCCAACATGCCCTAAAAAACTCCTAATTTCCCTCAAATTTGATGAGTGAGGTAAAATAGGGATCACTTGAATTTTTTAGGATCTACTTCCATTCCTTTCTTAAGAACACAGTGAATTGGACTAACCCATGCACTATCCCAAATAGAGTGGATATTTCCAACATCTAACCACTCAAAAATTTCTTTCTTAAATTTTTTTTTCATAACAGGATTCAAACACCTTTGAATATCAACCCTAGGTTTGCAGTTTTCTTTCATAAGAATTCTATGCATTCAAATTGAAGGATTGATTCCTTAATATCAGCAATTGTTCATCCAAAGTCTTTCTTATAGTTCTTCAAAGTTTTCAATAAAATCTCTTCTACTTCTAAAGTTACACATGTAGAAATTATATCTGGTAATGTTGAAGAATCACCTAAAGAGACATATTTAAAATTTTTAGGAGTAACTTCAAAAATTTCTCGAAAATAATTTGACTCTTCCTCATAAAAAACATCAGATTGATCTAATTCCCATTCTTTCTTTTGTTCCAACTCTTTCATTTCATATTTCTCTTCATAAGTTTCTTTGAGATGAAATTCACTCAGATATCATATTACATCCATCATGTAACATTTATCATCTTTATCTTTTGCAAGATACTTCATTTATTTTGAAATATTAAAAGTAACTATTTGATCATTGACCCGCATAACCAATCCTCTTTCTACACATCTATCATTGCTCTTCGCGTGGCTAGGAAAGGTCTCTGCAAAAGGATAGGCATCTCTTGATCTTCCTCTATAACTAGCATAACAAAATCAACAGTAAAGATAAATTGACCCACTTTCACTAAAACATCTTCTATAACTCTCTTATGATATGTTATTGAATGATCGGCTAACTGCAAAGTTACAGTAGTAGGAGATGTTTCTCCTAATCTCAGTCTTTTAAATATTGATAATGACATAAGATTAATGTTTGCACCTAAATCACATAAAGCTTTCTCATAAAATATATCTTGTATTGCAAATGGAATAGTGAAGTTACCAGCATCTTTGAACTTTTTAGGAAGCATTTTTTGAATTATAGCACTACACTCCTCACTAAGTGCAACGGTATTATTATCTTTGAACTTTCTTTTTTTGTTAAGAATATTTTTCATAAAATTCACATAGTTTGGTATTTGTTTTAAGACTTCAACAAATGAAATATTAATCATAAGCTTTTTAAAGAATTTCAAAAATTTTGAAAATTATTTAACCAAATTTTGTTGACAAAATCTCTGAGGAAATGGAGGTGGTGGCTTTTCCAAGTCAATTTTTTTTTTTTATAAATAGGTCTGTGTAAACCTTTTGGAGCGTTCTCTTTAGGCTCCTCAACTTCTTCTCTCTTTACATCAAGCACTTTTTGAACTCTACCTTCCAACTCTCTTCCACTTCAAATTTGAACAGCTTTTACTTGCTCTTTATTTTGGTCTTTTGGTTTTACCACTGTATTACTAAGAGGTGTTCCTTGGGATCTATTACTTAATGAATTTGCTATTTGTCCCAGGTTATTCTCAATATTTTTATTTGCAACTCCTTGAATTTGTAATTGATTTACCACTTGTAACACAACTTCTTCAATAAACAACTTTTTTTTGTTTAAATTGTAGATTACTGTAAAAACTTGAATGATAAGTAGGCTTATAATTATTATTACCTTGGTTGTTCCAGTTTCCTAATGGGCTTACATGGTTTTTCTCTAATTGTTGATTGTTACCACCTAATGTATTATTATTCTAGTTAAAGTTAGGATGGTTTTTCCAACCTAGGTTATAATTGTTTGAATATGGGTTATTTGGCTTTTTTATTTATGACATTCAAAGTTTCTAATGATGTTTGAGAATCTATCATTTGGCCTAATAAATTCTCAAAAGCATCAGATTCATGAATGTTAGCTACATTCTTAGGATTTTCTCTCTTAGAAGGCCAATGAAAATTATTAGTAGTCATCTCTTCAATTAAAGCATATGCATCATTAAATGGTTTTGACATCAATGAACCACCAGCAACCACATCGATAATATATCTATGAGATCCAATTAATCCATAATAAAAGGTTTGAATTAATACTAATTTACTACAACATGGTGTGGACACTTTCTCAAGAGTTCTTTAAATTGTTCCCACGCTTCATAAATAAATTCTCCTTCAAACTGACAAAAAGATGTAATTGCATTTCTAAGTTTGCACTTTTTTATGGTGGAGAATATTTAACAAGAAACTTTCTATGCTAAATCACCACAAGTTTTGATAGATACATGTGTTAACAAAGTTAACCATATCTTAGCCTTATCCCTTAGTAAGAATGGAAAAAATCTAAGTCTAATAACATCATCTGAAATGCCATCATATTTAAATGTAGCACATAATTCTAAAAAATTGGCAAGATGTAAATTTGGATCTTTAGTTGGTGCTCTGCCAAACTGATTATTTGATACCATTTGAATAATAGCAGGTTTAAGTTCAAATGACGTAGCCATTACAACAAGTTTTTGAATACTACAATGAAGTTCATCTACTGTAGGGTTTGAGTAATCTCTTAAAGGTCTAAATTCTTGATGAATTTCAACATTTCGATTATTTTGGTTTATCATTGCTTGAATTTTTTGAACTTTTTCTATATTTTTTATTTTTTTTTATTTTTCTAATAGTTCTTCCTAATTCAGAATCGCAGGGAACTAATCCTTTAGAACCTAAAAACTGCATACATTACTACAAAATAAATGTAAATCACACAAACAAAAACTTATATATGAATAGCAATACGATAATCCTAGAATAAATCAAAATGTTTAAATAAGGCTTTGTAAAAATAGAAATTTGTTTTCCTAAAAATTCTTTGAAATTTAACAAAATTTTTCTTTTTTATCCCCGGTAACGATGCCAAAAACTTGTTGTGTTGTTTATTTATATACTTCTGCATCTGACTCCCCTGCTACGAACTGCATGTAAGTTTCCTGACAACATAAGACAAAATGTTGATCCCTTTCTGGTACGATAGTACTGTGGTGTATGTGCTGTTAGATTTTTTATTATCTTTATTTATATTTTTTTCCTTACAATGCCATGAAATACTTGACTCTTAAGCAAGTAAGAGTACAACTATTATATTTAACTATTGGGATACTATGTAAGTATATGTATCATTATCAAGTAATATATGATTTTTTTATCAAGCCTTGAATTATCAAACCCACGGAAAAAACTACAAACTCTTAAGAAGAAATAAGATAACAAACTATAATTTGAAAATGAGTCTAAGCTCAAACTATAGATACTATGATAGAAATTAAAATTCGATTCTTTTGGTAATTTTGATAATTGAAAATAAATAAAACAGCCAACTAAATTAAACTAGATTTTTGTAAAATGAAAGTAATACAAATAAAATATATTTTTCCTTATCATAAACCAGTAGCAAGTATATGAATTCTGTTGTTAAATTATTTAAAGTGTGTTTTGCCAAATAGGAGAATCATTATTCCTTACCCTTAGTAGAGATGCTATAAAGAGCATTGGCTAACCTAATGTTTGAATAGTTCTAAAGATGGGCTAGGTATGGAAGATACTTGGCTCTTGTATCAAAACCTAAAACAAAAGACTAAATTAAGGGTTTTATTCTGTCACTCTATAGTCCACTAACCCTACAACCTTCATAGTTTATTTCCATATGTATTTTCACTCAATCATATGAATTACATTCTCATCCATACAATCTCATATGATTCTACCATTAGTTAACTGAGACAATACCATCCTGGATCTTACATGTTCTCATAACAAAGATTAACATCTCAATTCACCAAATAAAGAAGTAAATGAAGTACAAGAATTAAATCATCACAACTTATTACAACATTATAGATCAACACTTAACACAACTTCCATCCAAAACTTAATTACTTATCATTTTAAGGAAAAATTAAAGAAAACTACTCAGATTCATGGAGAAAACACAACAACAATTACATTTAAAAGTAGAAATCATGTAAAAACACAAGATGTCTAAATTAAAACCAAATGTAGTCGCAAAGATAAAAACTCATCTCAAGTTCCTCTCCACCAAAGCCTTGAACTTTGTTTGAATCTCTTCCTTTCTCTTACAATCTTCCCTAGGTCTCGTTGCCTAGCCCTAGAGGGTTAAAATCTCCATATCTAACTAACAAACTACAATATATTCTTACTTAAAACTATCTAATAACTTTCTCCTTCACTAGGAATGAGAAAAGTGTGAAGACACCCTAAATAAAATCCTACAACTCCTTACTCTCTACCCATTAAAAATATAATAACTCTTTTATATATCTCAATTCAATCCAAGTCCTACTTTTTATAGTTTTGCAAAAGGTGGTTGGTGTCTCTTCAAAATATGTCAACATTCACAAAATCTTCCAAGAGTTGCCTCTTTTCAAGAGTCATTTAATGTATTTTTGTGCCCATTAACTATAATCTACATTTTTACCAAGAGTCGCTTCAAATACCCTCTCAAAATTCATCCAAATTTCCTTGAATTTTCACCAAAACTACCTAGTGCGTAAGCGTGAGGTCTTTAGCGCCTATGCACAACCTTCTCTGTCTCTTGGAACTTAAGTGTCAGTCCTGAGTGCTTAGACTCTACAGTTCATTTTCGCACCTTCTTCATTTTTTTCCCAAATTTGATCATTTTCACTCTTTTCACCATATTTCATATATTTAATTGTACCTCAAGGAAAAACACACAAATACCTTCCATTAAAGCGTAATATCCTCAAACATAGGTATAAAAATGTGTACATAAATGTTATATATTTTTGTTGTATCAATCATGAAAGATCATCGTCATCGCTCGTCGATAAGTTGCACCAACATTCTTCATTCTGAACGACAGTACCATGTAGCAACACACTCCAATTAACATTCTTAAATCTGTGAACTTCTCATGGAGCCATCTTAATCTAGTTGTATCCAGAGGATCTATCCATGAAAGAGAAAATTATGTGGGATGCGATATCAATCATCAACTCTGGAATTGGTTACAGAAATTCATCTTTTGGGCATGCTTTATTAAAATCTCCAGAGCTAATCTGGGCATCTCTACGTAACTCCATGCAAAATAATCCTTAAACTCCATTAATAATTTGACCATATTTGTTGAGTCTTCTTCCTTGAGGAAGGAGCTAACAAAGGTTGGTCTAGGCTCTTCGTTAGTCCCTAAGTTTACTTCTCTTAACCCGTCAATTGTTGACTTTCTTTCTTCTTCAAATTTTGGCAAAGCGTCTTCAACTGTAGAATCTTCAAGGTCCTCCAAGGCTTCTAAGAAATCTTCATAAGGCTCATCAGTAATAACTAGGAAAAATTCCATATCATCCACTGGCCCTACCATGCCCTACTTTGAAATGAAAGTTCAATGGGTTAATTTCTTGATAAGGTGTGACTGGTCTTTTGACTGCTACTTTGGTATGACACCACGTTGAATTAATTTTTGAACACAAGGAGAATACCACTCAAAAGTCATATCCATTAACTCAGATGAAGTAAAATCTTTTAGTTTTACATCACTTCTTACTATGAAATTCAGTAAAGTGAAAAAGGAAAGTGCGCTATGGAATTATTGTATTCAAACTAGAAGACATATTGACGTGGGTTCTTTAATAGTAAGGTCTTTTTTGGGTTTAATTATTTATGTATCGACTTCTATACTGAGACATCAATCTATAATATTCCTACTGTGCAACCAATCAGAAGTGCTTTATGAAAGTTAGGAAAAAGTGCTTATCCCTTGGAAGCCTATGGATCCAGAAGTTTATTGCAACTGCACTAGAATTAGGGAGGAGAACAATTTAAATAAATTGATGGATAAATCATCTCAAAATTCATCACATATTAAACTTTACTTTTGTTCGAATGCACTTTTGAAAAGGATTAAGAAGTTGGAAAAAGAGGTACAAAATTTTATGCATTCTAATGAATATATTTTTAAATGCTTGACCACCTAGATTGGAGGATGAAGGAACACTTTGACCACATTGGATGTATTGAAGAAGGTATGATGTGTATTTTTAAGAAAAATTCTTGGGTTCAAGAAGATGAAAGTGAAGAGGATGTTTGAACTCGTTTTAGTACGAAATTTGTAGTTATAATTGGTTTTTTATGTTATGTGTTTGTATTGGATTTGATTTAATTTTATTACGGAACCTTATATGTGTTGTTTGCTAAATATTTGACATTTAGGCTTTAGCGTTAGTTTGTTGGCTTGATTTCATCGCTGAAATAGATGTGTTTTCTTAAAAACTGTTAGTTTGTAAGTGTTTGGATTTTATATATAAATGTAAGTTTGTGTTTTTTGTGAGTTATGTGTTAGGAAATTATTTAATTAAGAGTACAAGTGTTTAAATAAATTAATTAGAGGTTTACATGGCGCAGTATGCAGTAGATTTTTGAAGAAAATTGAAATATGAAAATATTTGGTGTTAGCGCTTGAGGCCCCACTTTCCCGAAAATGCCCAAATTCACTAAAAACTACAAAATACCCATGTAAAACTCCATCTTTTACAGCTTAGATCATCCCCTACCTCTAAACCAAGGTTGAATTCAACCTAGGGTTTGACATTTGGTGGATTTAAGGAGATTTTAAAGCCTAATAGTCTTCAATTTCTTCTTCTCTTGGTAAGAGCTTCACTTTAACTTACAAAATTTTTTATTTTCACTATGAATTTATCTTACATTTTGAAAATTTAAAAATTTGAGAGTTTTTTGAAGAATTTTAATGAGAACCCATGGTGAAAAGCTTCTTACAAAATATTCCTACTTGTGGAGTTCTATTTATGATATAGAGAATTTATTTAGATTTTATTTGAATTTAAATAGGAATTTCTATGGCTCTAAGAGTAAAGGGAGGAAAGCCTACGATAGATTTTGATGCAAGGAAATTTGTTAATTTTAAGGCTTAATATAATTATTAAACTCAAATGGGCTTGAGGAAGTTGATTTAGGATTGAGCCCTTTCAAATTCGGGAGGAGAGATCAAAAGTTTGATTATATCTTGGAAGTGGTAAAATTTCTGCTACTTCAACACAGTAGCCATAGTTCTTGTGATTCGAGAATTCTATGTCAATCTTTGAGTGACAACGGATGACCACATTTTTGTTCGAGGTAAGTAAGTTGAATTTACTAGAAGAAAAATCAATGAACTTTATGGACTGAGAAATGCATTTCATTGTGAGTATGCTGCATTTGTGATGATTGATTGATCACTTGATGAAGTAATTGTCTATCTCACTGATGAAAGAGGAGGGTGGAAAGTTAAAAATAATCATAAAGTCAATTTCTCCACTTTCTTGTTAAACGTTCAATCTAAGGCATGACATTACTTCAACTTTGCAAAGTTGCTTCAACTAATCACTTGAGCAAAGTAATAATGGAATGAGCAGTGTTGAATTTTTGCATTCAACAAATGAAAGCAGTTGATATTGGTTCTCTTATTGGGCATAATGCTAAGAGCATTGCTAGAAGTGAGACGGCTAGTGGCTTGAGATATCCTGCCCTGATTTTCACTTTATATGAACAATCAAAAGTAGAATTTGGTAGAAATGAAGAAACTTTGCAACCACTAAAACCCATTGGAAAAGCCATTGTGCATATATTTGAATCATTTGTTGAATCTAAGAGTGGAAGTAGTGATAGACCCTCCACAACAGCTGCAAGGCCATCTACTTCCATTTCTATTTCACTTTTAAAATATTATGGAATAGTTAATGATTTAATAATCAGATCTCATGGAAATGCAGAACAGAGTAGGCGGTATAAGAGCTAAAAATGCCTACAATGATGAATATAAGCAGAAAGGAGTCCAACACTACATTGCATATGAAGAGTTGATGATTAGATTTTTAAGGGGTGATCATACTGTAGAGTTTCCTACATGCCCCAGCTTCACGCCTTATGTGCAAGAAAAAGAAGAAGAAGAGGAAGAAGAAGAAGAGGAGGATGATGAATAGTAAAATTTTTTTTGGGTTTTGTTAGCTTTTATATTTTTTTTGTACTTATTTTTATTAGTTTTTATGTTTTATTGTTGATGGTACGAGTTGGAACAATTTATGTGTTTAATCTGTAGACCTATTAAACTGGTATATGTAACAGTAAATAGTATATTTTTATTTCTTAGCATTATTAGTTGCTTTAGTTTTCTATTTTTGTCTTTAATTTATATTTTCTTAGCCAATACTTTGATATATTATGTCATTTAATGCTTTAAAGCCTGTTCTTTTTAAGTTAGCACCTGCAAACTATCAAGAGCCAAGTTTCATATTCAGAATCATCCACAGGTTAGTTATTTTCTATGCATTTATGGTTTTCCTTCACTTGCAAATTTCTTGTACTAAATGCTTTACATATTATTTAAAAATTTAAGTTTGGGGGAAAGAATTTTTTTTTAAGGAAGTGAACTAAATTTTAGTTCTCTTCAATTAACTATACTATTAAAAATTTATTTAGCATGACCATGGATACTAGAATTTAGCTATAGATAACTATATTTTTGTTCATAAATATTATGGTAAATTTAAGCAAAAATTTTTAATAATGAAGGTCAATTTTAGAGTTAAGATACTTAGTATGAAAGAATAAGACTATAATTTTCTATTTAAATTAAAGGAAATTGTATTTTTTAAGTATTAGGAATCTTAGAGTTTCATGTAAGAAGAAAACAATGAGACTTTATGAAAAATCTTCAAAGCTAATATGAATTTATAAAGTGAAGGAAAGTAAGAAATTTTGACTTTAAGATGTAGTGAAGTTTAAAATTGTTAAAGGCTATCCAGATATAGAAATCCATAAATAAAAAAAATAAAAAAGAAAAACTAAAGAAAAGAAAGTATTGAAAATGATCCTGAAGAAAAGAAAAATAAAAAGAAAAAGAAAAGAAAAACTTGTGACGAGAAGCTTGAGGAGATGCCTAATAAAAGATCTGCTTCACTTGAAACAACTTAAGGAAAAAAGGCTTTATTACATTTTATAAAATGTATCTGAGTATTAGCATCCTTACTAATAAAGTTTTCATGAAATTCTTTTTCATATGGATATTCTAAGTATATTTGATATGACAAATTACATTTCTTCTTGAAATGAATGGAGAATTAAAACTCTTAGATTTGATTATTAGGTGTTCTTTTGTTGTATTTTTAACCTAATTTGTTAAAAAATTTTCTTAGGTTATATTATTAAATTTATTGAAACAAATTATAGAAGTTTATAATCCAATCTCTGCCATAACTCATATATTTATCTAGTAAAAGAGTCACTTGAGGACAAGTAACATTTGTGTTAGGGGGATTTTGAAACACCAAAATAATATAAATTTTTAATAATACAATTTATGCTTCTTTTGGTGATATTTTGACTTTAAAGATAGGTATTTTCATGTTTTTTGTCGTAGGTAAATCAATTTTAAGCATTTAGAGCAAAAAGTACCAAAAAGGAGGAAATTTGTAGCCAAAATGTAGAATTTCATTAACTATTAAGAAACATAAGATCTAAAAGAGCTATGCTTTCTAAAATAAGGTAAGATTCACAATAATTTTCATGGGTGAGAATGCAATCCATTGGGTTGCACGAAAATAAATCGGGAAATATACTTTGATCGGCGCAAAGTTGGAGAATTTAAGATGACAGATTAAAATCCCTAGTTTAGTCTAGTTTCTTGGAAACTGAAGTGAGATTATTAGCCCTCATGTGAGGGAGAAGTTAGAGCTCTGGAGTGACAGCTAGGTCCCTCTCAACCTAACCACGGATTTAGAGACCAAACTATTAGTCAATTTTTCTTATGCACTCTCAGAGGGTAAGGAATAGGATAGATCCTATTTGGCACAATAAAATTTTATATGTATGTTAAATTAATTTAATTTATTTACACTCTATAAACTCATTATAAAGGAGAAGGACGTCTTTTTAAATTTGAACTCTTCGTTCCAAAGCTTTTTTTAGTCTTTATAAGTTTACTTTTGAATTTTAGCAATTAGTTAGTTAACTTAATTCTGTTAACTACATTTCATTTAACATACATTAAGTTTACTTTATATTTATTTTTATTACTTAAGTTTTATAGTTTGAATATTGTGTTTGATGTTATAACATAAGAGTTTCCAACTCCATGTGGGATTGATTTCTGTGATGTGCATTATCAATATCTTTTAATATTACAATACACACATCGCAACACTAATAGTGAATGTGTAGTTCAATCCATCTAAAAATAAATTCAGTTATATATACTTTTAATCTCTAAGCTGCGAAACCGTATAATAATAACACAAGTATACATATCTCTCAAGAAATAAAGGGCTCTAATGGAGTCCTAAGTATCGATCCCACTAGGAGTTGGAAATTAATATGGTTATAACGTCAAACACAATGTTCAAACTATAAAACATAAGTAAGAAAAACAAATTTAAAGTAAATTTAATTTATTATAAATGAAATGCAGTTAAAAGAACTAGGTTAACTAACTAAATGCTAAACTTTAAAAGTAAACTTATAAATACTAAACATAGTTTTGAAATGAAGATTTCAAATTTAATAAAGCATCCTTCCCCTTAACAATGAGTTTATGGTGTGTGAAGAAATTAAAATCATTTAAAATACATATAAAATTTTTTTGTGCCAAATATGAGCTATCCTGTTTTTTACCCACTGAGAGTACATAAAGAACATTGACTAATCTAGAGTTTGGTCCCTAAATCCATGGTTTGGTTGGGAGGATACTGGCTGCCACTTTAGAGCTCTCAGTTCTCCCTCGCTCGATGGTTAACAATCTCTCTTTAGATTCCAAGAAACTAGACTGAACTGTGGAATTTAATTTGTCACCTTAAAATCTCAAATTTTGCACTAAACAAAGTATATTTTCTTATTTATTTGCATGCAACCCCATGGATTACATTCTCATACACGAAATTTAATGTGACTTTTACCTTGTTGTAGAAAGTATAGCCCTTTTGCATTGTATGTTTCTAAAAAAACTTTAATCTTTCAATTGGCCTTATCAAAAAGTAAATAAACATCAGAGTTCAAATCATTACAATTGTTTTAGATTTCATATGTAAAAACAACGTTACAAAATAAAGAAAACAAAGAACACAACTTATTTCACACTCCTTCACAAGCAAATCCCTAGAATTTCCATTTAAGCACTTTCTCTCTTTACAGTCACACACAATTTTGTCTTAGAAGCGTAGTTAAGAAGAAATCTATCACTTTTCATCTCCTCTTACAACCCTAGAAGAACTCCCTCTCTTCTCGAAGACTTCTCTCATGCCAAAACTTTCGTCTCTATCTCATGCCTCTAACTCTTCTATAGACTTTTCTCCTTTTTATTAGGGCCAGCCTTGTTTCAAAAAGAATTCAAAATTCCCTCCAATGTTTCTCCCAAAATTCACATCTTTTAACACCAAGAGACAAGTCCCTTCATCTGAGAGACATATCTCGTCATTAAATAGCCTTTGCAAATTGTCTAGATGCATTGAGCCACTCAATGAGATATTTGAATTTTTTGGAGCCTTCAAAAACCACTCAAAAGTTGTCACAAGCTGCCTTACTCTATTTTAATTTATCTCTATAACTTTAGGTGCAAGTTCTAGCACCAACCTTATCGGCACAATTTTAGGGGTCCTATGGAAGCTGTCGGTTGCCAGAATGAAAATTCCAATGCCCACATTGGAGGCACATTTAATTTATAAATGTATTTTAGCTTAGAATAATATGAAATCAGACTGATCTCATAACTTTCAAAGTTTAGAGGAAAAAGTACTACACCTTAAGCTATGTATTTATCTCGAAAGATAAACACATGACTTGATAGTGGAGCTTAATCAAATAAACTACAAAGTATATGATATCTGTCTGATCTGCGAGACCATTATATGTTGACCGACAACTTCCATATTTAATATAAAAAATTTAATAGGTTTTATATTAAGTTGGGTTCTTTAAATTTTCCTATAATGGTAAGACCTTATAATTAATTACATCTTCGATAACCGAAGTCACCTAACAAAACTCTGATTAAAAATCAAGAGATATTGTCTTCAGGAATTTCAAAGAATATGACTTTTCAAATAGATCAGACAAAGATGTGTGAAAGGGGAATGACTCAAATTTGGAACATTTATTTTTAGAATCCAAAAGAAGAAAAACTAGGGGATTTCATTGATCTTAAGGAAAACCTTGGTGACTTCCCAAGTTATCCTATGGTTTGGTCTTGATTTAGAGGAGAAATATTTAAATGTTTCATCCTATTAATTTCATTAATTAGGGCTTACATTCGTGTTAAACTACCACACAAATAGCCTGGAAGATGTGAGGCTTTAGGTCATAATGAATGACAACCTCAGAATCCTAAAGTGAGTTAAGGCTTATGTTGTATAGCAGAGCCATACAAAGGCCTAAGGAAAAGTTAAGTATTTATGTCTCACTAGGCGGACAACCTTGAAATCCTATGTTTCATTCTAAGGAATGATTGTGTTGGAGTATATCCTCATGCTGTTGTAGATCCTCTTGCTGTTGTAGATTACTTCCCATGAAGTTAGCTCAAAGTTCTTTGAAGAAGTAGCAGGTTTAAGTTTAGAAGTGTCAAATTGTAAATATTGAGAGAAGGATCAGGTTTAGAGGTCAAGTATTCTAATGTGTCAAGTTTTGAGGTCAAATAAATTATTTCCAAAGGTTATTTTAATTTTATGGGGGGGGGGGTTAAACTTGATTAGTGAGACACTAGTTAGGATCGCACGGTTCCCTCGTTACGGTACCACTATCTTCTTTTGAACATAGCTTAGACAAGTTGCTACACTTATTTAAACCAAGGAGATCTCGTTAATAACCATGATCTTACTCGTCTGAGGGACTCCCATAAATTCAAAAGAGTGTTTTATGTTTAGTTATATTTCAAAGAATTTATTTTTACCTTTGAAACAATTTGTTTTAGATTTTGAAAATGTTGATTAAATTTTGAAAAAAGTTAGTTTTGTTTTGCAGGTAAAGGAAAGTACTCAACCAAGCATTTTATAGTATTTTACAGAACTTAAATAACTGTAAAAGAGTACCTATCCTCTTCTCGACATTCCAGCGAAATGTTAATCATTTGGAATATCTATGAATTTTGTAGGGGACTAAGTAAGATATGAAAGTTTTGAGTAGTTGAAGGTGTAACTAACAAACCCCAAGTTATGAATTATTGGGTCCCGAAACATCTTGGAGGATGATTTTAGAAAAAAATATGGTAAGTTCAGTTTCTCCTTCAAAATTTCCAAGAGATTTCAACATGTCACGGGAATGACCCTAGACCACTTTGAAAATCTCTTGAAACATTTTGTGTTCATTTTAATCATTCATTATTAAAGCTAAGGCTACCCTATTGCTCAGTGAACCCTGGCTTTCAATTATATTAAGAATAAGAGAATCATAATCATTCAAAATTTTATTTTATAGTTATGGCCCCAAAGGAAGAAAGTCAAGGTAATTCAAGATCTTTAATGCCCAAGTTAAGTAGGGCTTAAAAGCATTTGAAAATTATTGATTGACTTATGATGTATAACTTTTCTAATCCCAGTTAAACAACTCCTACATATAAAACCTAACTCATGATTAAGCTTTCTCAGTTTCAATTTTCAAAGTAGATTTAAGATAATTAAATATAGAATGAAATGATATTTTAATTTTCATTAATATCAGGCTTAACACCTAATCATCAATTTATGGGCTTTAAATGAGTGAATTGATGCTTTTATAAAATCATGCCCATTATCTTTAGGATTGTCTTATTGAATTGATTTCCAGGTTACAACGATTAGCAAAGTGGCACTTTTTTCTTTATTTTGGGACAATGTACAAGTTGGTTTCTATCATTTGACCCATTTTTTTTCAAACCTCTAGGAGAGTTTATTATGATTAATATTGCCGATTTACCCTTTGATTAATTCTAAAATTTGATTGCGGCATTAAAATTTCAAAATTACCATCTTTCCTCGTGGTTCCCCACTTCATATTTCATCAATGTGAAGTGTTTTAAACAACTCAAGCATCTTTGAAATTTTATGGTGCCTCGTTAATGAGTTAATTAAAGCATGAGAGGAGAAAATCTGATTTTTCAAAGTTTAATCACAATTTTAATGATTATTTTTATCTTGAAATATAAGGTTTTCAAAATTAATTTATTTAATTAACTAAGACAAAATAAAATTTATATATATATTACATTTTTTATGGGGAAAATTGTTAGAGGTTTGCCTAGGCCAAAGAAACATTTAGACAAAATTTTATGATTTTTCAAATAATATTTGACTAATTATAAATATTTATTGATTTTAATAAGTTAATTAAATACAAAATATGCTTTATTTATAAAATTGTTTTTATTTTTTCATTAAACCTCTCTGAGTTCAGAGAATTTTGAAGAGCAAATTTTATGATATATTTTAATTAATTTATTATATTTATTTTAATGAGAAAAATTTAAAGATGAATTTTATCCCTTTAGAAATTTACTTTTAACTTAGAAAAATTAGAAAAAATAGTTTAATGAGTCCCAAGTGATCAAGAAACTAATAGAAACATTTTGAAATACTTCTGGAATTTGTAACTATTTTTTATGATTTTTAATTTACAATATAGCCCAAAATGAAGTATTTTCTCAAAATAAGTTTTTTATTTTTTTAAAGTGCTCTTAATCACAAGGAACTCTGAAAAATATTTTCATACTTTTTCTAAGTGTATTTAATTTGATATATTTATTTTTGTGCAAAAATGCTCTTTTCATCTATAAATTTGATCTTAATAGTTAAACCTATTTAAATAAGTTTTAATTTTTTTTCAGTGAGTTAGCATAATTATTCTTAACAATTTGGAATTGACTTCATTAAATTTTCATTAACATTTAATTCAAATAAATTAATATAGAGGTAATCATTTAACTAACTATAGAAATGTAAAAAATTATTGAAGCCATCACAATATTCTTCTTAAGCTCCTGCGACCATAAGAAACCTACTAAAATTAACTCCATAGTTTTCTGAGGGATATTTTAATTTATATAATTAAATTAAGCCAAAATAGCCATTCAAGCTTGAAAATTTGAGTTATAAACACATAGATGCTCTCTGACCTTGAGAAAATAAGGGAACATGTCTGATGTCATTGGAAGCATACCCTAAAAATTTCAAGCTATCGTGAGCAAAATTTAATCATAATGAATTAAAATACATTTGATAGTATTTAATTAATTAAAATTCAAAAAGTCCACAAATAACTTTTATTTTTGGTCCATATTTTTATCCTTTGTTCACCAAGCAAGTAGGTTTTTTTATTTTATTTTTATGATTTTGCTACACAAAGCTATGATTTTTTAAAGTTCTGGGATAAAAATAAATAAGAAATTCCTAATTTTTTACTTATCCAACTCAGTTGCTGCATCAACCTTGTTCGCTCCGAGCTTTACACGCAGCAATCCGCCACTTGACTATGCTAGACACATTAGCTGCCACGTGGCTCACGATTCACGTACCGAGAGTTTGTCCGGCTTGATCTCCTCCATCCATCAAATAAACACGTGATCAAACGACTCTCCGTCATCGTCCCCAAGTGTCCTAATCCAAGAACCAATGAACTTAAAACCCTAAGATATCCATCTAGAATCAACCAAATTACATGGATTTTGTTACTAAATCTTCATCTACTCAAGATGATTATATTTATACGGCTTATACGGTATGAAATACAGTAAATGCGCGTGGAGAATCAAAATAGGCTTAGATTAGGGTTAGAGCTTTATAACTTTGTCTAAAAGGGAGGGCCTCAATAAAAAAAGTTGTAGCAGCTTTGATTGGGTCCAAAGAACCTTGAGATGATCTCCTAGGCCCTGGTGAATTATCTAGGTATGATTTTGGTCAAGGCATTTTTCAGGTGTTAATCTTAAGCTCTATTTGAGGGTGTTAGGATTGGGCTTTTGTTGGGAACCAACTCCTCTCACTCTGGTGATGGTGTAAGCAGATTTACTTGAAATTTGGTGGACTGTGGAGGTGTGGGGAAATACATCTAGTTTGGACTGAAATTTTGAACTCAAAATTGAGCTCTCACAATGGGAACCAGAAGGGGAAAATAATGGGATTGAGCTGAAAAGTTCTTGGAGAGTCTCTGGAAGAAAATGGATAGAGTTTCCCTAAGGAATTTGCTAGCCCTTTATTATGGCCATGGAGGGGGTGATTTAAGTAGAAGAGGCTATGGTGGCTCTCCTGCTCAGATAAGGTGGCCAGGGTGCTACCTAGATGGAGGGAAGAAGGCCTTAACAACCAATCAAGCTTAGCCAGCTTCAGTGAGGTCAATTTTGGGTTTTGGCCAACTTGAGCTCCTTTGGGCTAACTGTTTCCTGTGGTTGAGGTGGTGGCTATTCAGGATTTGGTCACCTCTTAGCTCAGGGAGGTCAGAAGGTGGAAATGATGGCTAGGATATTTTAAGTTTTGGCCAAAATGCGGTGAATCCCTTAAATCAAGGGACTATTGGTCCATATCTCATCTACGGTGGGCTAGGAAAGCCTAGCCTGGCCACTAGGGTTCATTTGGTGGTTGGATTGGTCCTTGATTGGCCAATTTAGCTTTGTTAAGTCAATTTTGGGTCATGGGTCCAAATTGGATCAAGTCTGGCTAAGTTAGGCTAGCCATGCAATTGGGCTCAATTTAATGATTAATATTGTGTGGATTATTGTCATAAGAGGTTTAGAAAAGATTTAGAGTGATTTTGAATTGATTTGGAGGCTCACTTGGAAGGTCTTTGGACATTTGATCAATTTGGGGATGTTGTGTTAAACTTGGATTTAGGTAAGGCTTGAGTTGGGCAAAGTCCAAATTGAAGGTTCAAAATGTTCTAGTGGGATGTTATGAAGAGTTCTCAACATTAAATTTCTATCAATTTTGGGATTTGGGCATTCAAATTTGTGACATTTGGAGACATGTCTAATTTGGGGCAAAATTGGGGGTTTTGGATTTGGGTGAAATTGGGCTTAAAGTATGGGTCAATTAGGTTGGTATTTGGTTTGAATTGAGTTTAGTCATGATGAATTTGATTTTAAAATTGAAATTGGAAAAATTGTGACCAATTTGATGAACATTTGAGTTGAATTGGGGTAATTGGGCCTTTAAGAGCAATTTGGGGCTTTTGGTCAAAATGAATCAAACTGGTCAAATTGGGTTCAATTGAAGGGTTCAAATTGGTTTTAGGGACATTTTAATTGATTTTGAAGGTTTTGGGAAACTTTGGGCCACCAAAGGTATTTTGGTAATTTTTGCAATTTTGGTTGTATTTTGGTAATTTTGGCAATTCTGGGACGTTTTGGACAATTTTTGGTGGTTTCAAATAGTTTGAAATGATTTCTGAACAAATTTGGTTTTTTTGGGTGAAATTGGGAACTTTGGTCAAACATAGGGTTTAGGGGTGTTTTGGTAAATTGTGTTGATTTGGGGGCCAAAAGGCCTAAGGTATTTTGATGAAATTGAGGTGCCAACCACCCTATTTGAGCTATGGACCAATGGAATCTCCATTTGGGTCCTATATGTACTAGTCTTATCTAAACCCTAGCCTAAGGCTAGTGGGTCTAAGGGACCATCTACATTAGTCTCTCGAAAGATTAAGGGATCAAAGTTAGCAAGTTTAGGGTTGTGAGTGAGGTGTAATGTGCAAGTGAGTGATAGTGTATGCACTAGCTCAATACAAACACCTAGAGTCAACCCTAAGGCCAAGAAATCCTAAGTAAACTCTCCTTGACCTCCGCTATAGTGCCCCAGCTACTAAGTGCTAGAGGTTAGAACTAGTATATGGAACTTCAAGTTGAGGAAAGAAGAGTTTAGAATTTCTAATGGTGAGGGTTCCTTTTCTAGTTTTCTAGGAATAATCAACAAGGAAGTCCTATGGCTAGGCCCTAGACTACTAAGGAGGAAAAATCCAGGCCTCAACCAAAAGTGAGGTCAACAAAGTGCCCCCCAATAGGTTTGGTGTCCCGGAAAAGCACACCGCACATATTGGCGTTGACCGAAAAGATCAACAAACCAACATGACTCTTTGAACCAACACACTCAAGTTAGAATAGGAAGGAGTATAAGGTTTCCACTAGGGAGTAACATAGACTCACGCTAGGGAAAAGAAAGGAGATTTTGGGAACAATCGTCTGACAAACTAGCAGTCCAAGCGAAGACTCAGTTTGATTTTAATATCTCATAAATTAGTTTGGATTTCAATTTCATATTTTTAAGAGATGAAATTATGAGTGAGAAAATTGAATTGAGTGGAAAACACAAGTGTAGAGAAGGGAATAAGGCTTCGAAGGCCTACCCCGAATGCAAACATTCGAATAGGGTGTCAAAGGCCTATCCCTAATGTAGAGAGGGCAATAGAGCTTCAAAGGCCTATTCTAAATGCCAAGTTGGGAGTAGGGTGTCAAAGACCTATCCCAAATGTAGAGATGGGATTAAAGCATCAAAGGCCTATTCTGAATGCAGAGATGGGAATAGGATGTCAATGGCCTATCACAAATGCAGAGATGGGAATAGGGCATCAAAGGCCTACCCTGATTACAAAGACGGGATTAAGGCGTCAAAGGCTTATCCTGAGTGCAGAGATGGGAATAGGGCATCAATGGCCTACCCCAAATGCAAAGAAATATTAGGAAAGGATGTCATACTCCATTTCAGTTGGTCTTAAAACATGTCTCAAAGTAAAGATTGCAAACCAGAGTGTCGGCACTGCTCTCGAGAACAAAGTGAACATAGTTGTGGTGTTAAGCCCACAAATAAGTGGGATGCAAAGATTAACAGCGGTGTAGAAAGATTGAAGAGATTTGTGTGGAGTAAAAGACTCCATGAGATTGTAAAGAAATTGGTATAGAAAACAAAATTTGTGCTAAGGAAGCGAAGAGTAAGAAACCTCAAACTCGAGAGAAACAAACTCAAGCAATTTTTTTATTTTCTTTTTTTTTTGTTTTTATCATTATTTAACTATCAAAGTACATTTTCCATTTTTAATTTCCATTCATTGATTTTCAAAAACAAGTTTAAATTTTAATATCAAAATTTTGTTTTATTGTTCTTCGTTCATTAAAATTCAGATCCAACATATAGCTCCATGACCTTTTATCAATCACACCAAAGGGCAATTCAACAAACAAACTAAATTCTTTAGGTAACTTCATTGCATTGCTTCAAATATGTATTACAAGTTAAGAGTATGCCAAAACTATCAAAAGGCGGCATGATGGATATAATATGAAAATATTATATGCTGAATACATGTTTGATGCAGGGTACAACAAAATTATTACATATCATATATGTTGCTCTAATGTGGTACAAAGGGTGACAAAAGCTATCCATCTGTCCTAGGTGGGATGAGTTCCTGATCAAGCTAACCTACTAAGCCACGCTCCAGGACAAGAATTCCTTTTACGTGTACTTAGAGTTGCAACAATCTCATAGCTCGTACGGGCGCAACTCCTCCAATTCTGGATCCAAATGGAACCCATGTGGCATCTTGTTCTCATCCATCATTCTCAATTTACTGGAAACTCTATGTCATGACACCCCAGGAATTCAATGCTTTGCTAGATCGACTTTGTTTCCCTTCAAAATTAGTGTCAAACCCACAGGCAGTGGAATTCTAACTGATCTTCTGAACTCCCGGGGTCCAACAACGTCGATTTCTCTTCAAAACAAAATATTGTTTTTTCTCATGATTGAGACCATGAAGAAAGGTCTGACAAAATCATGGTGATATATATGTGGGATGATACATTCTCCCTCTTCATAAATTTTGATGATACAACTATTTGGAATGCAGTTTACTGGCAATACACTCCGTCTGACCATCCTTTTTATCATACACTTTATTGCGAGAGGCAATGGATCCACCTCGTCATATGTCAAGATACTTAGGGGGTTCCCTTGTTTATCTTTGGTAAAATTGTAGCAACAACCACGTTGGATGGTTATCTTTCCTTTTCCGCACATCCACTTTCCTGATTTTGAATAGGTTCTCTCCATTAATAGACTATCTCGACCTCTATTACTCGGATCAAATACACAATAAAAAATTCTCCTTTCTTCATTTTCAGAGAAGACCCTTGTATATAGCACCAGGCCCTCCAGTAGATTGACAAATTTTCACTGAATTTATTCGTAGAATTTAAATTCTCTCTTCTTTACATTGCTCATATTGTCAAATTCTACCATTGTGACCATCTGTGATTATCGGGGTTGCTGCCTCATTTCCACATCTATAGGATACCATGTCTGACTTGGCTCTGTACATAATGGAATATATGACTCAGTCACTGAATATGCTGCCTTCTGGCATCCTGTATCAGTGGTTGTCAACTCCTCAAAGGAATTATAGTGATCCAAATAGAGAAAACTGCATGTTGGGCATTCCACGAATGCTCCTCCCATTGATGCTTGTACAAAAATCTCTGCGTTGCACATCAGGAAACCTCTATAAAGATCATATTGAATTGTTGGTAGTATATTCTCTACAGTAAACTCAGACTCATCCTCCTTAGCAGGCGGACTAGAAGAAGTCTCTCTCATGCAAGGATCATAAAATTTCCCTCTTAGGAATTAGGGTGTGTAAATTTTCTGCTTCTTTAAGGCAACACTTTTCTTCACGTAAGAAGGCTCTGTGCTTACAATGATTAGCATTTTGGCATTGAGTTGTTCTTAGTGGCCATCTGACACTTTTTCATCATCAGCACCAATAAAATTCCTCATTGATGTGGTTATCATGGACAGTAAATGCCTAGTCCTTTCCATCATATTTTGTTGTGTTATCACTTTATTCCTCTTCAGATAAGAGTCTTCTTTAGTACCGATCCTCAATAGTGATGGTAGTCCTTCCTTTTCTCAGCGGCTGATTACATCCATTAGGGGACCCTCGTAGTCTCCATTCACTTGACCAAATTCTAAGTCAAAATCTCTGATGCCACCCTAAGCTGCCCTTTCTCTGTTCAGTATGAGATTCAAGCCATTTTTAAAAGTCAATATTAGCTTACATACCAGCATTTTTCTACGGAAAATTGGAAAACATCAGTGCGCTGAAATTCAGTACGAACAAGAACAAAACAAAACATTTCTTAAACAATAATTTTTTAACTGGAAATTTTTTTTATCCAATTTATTTTAATTAAATTTCAAAAATAGAAACAGAAGAGAGGAAATAAAGTGGGCAAATCCAAAAAAGTTTCATTTTATTGAGGTTATTTTGTTACAAAATTTTAGACCCAATCACAGATGCTTGGCCGGATAAATAACGAAGAATAATAAAAATTTCAAAAAGTTGATTTCAAGCAATGTCATGCCCTGTAATAAGTCTTCAAATAGTGGCCATTGACAGGCAACATAGGTATTTCACCTTAAGAATCCACTAGCTGGTAAGCTCTTCCTGAGTAGACTTTCTCTATGACAAATGATCCTTCCCATGTTGATTCAAATTTTTTAGTTATCTTGCGGCGTGCAAGAATAATTATTTTGAAAACCCGTACAAGGCCACAGACATTGAACACCCTTGGGCGGACCAATTTGTCATGAGCCTGCACCATCCTTGCTTGGCAGAGCTCCAAATGTTGTTGTGCTTCTAATCGCTTTCCCTCATGATATTCCAATTATTCAATTCTGAGCTTTGCACTTTCTTCAGTTGTGATTTGGTTGGCGACGAAGACTCTGAGAGACAGTGTCTGAACTTATAATTTTATTAGGGCCTCTGAACCATACACAAGTGTGTAGGGTGTACATTATGTGGAAGTTTTGAATGTTGTCTATTAGGCCCACAAATCTTCTAATAATTTATTATGCCAATCTCTTTTGCTTTCGTCCAATGTGTTCTTCAAATTTGCATGAGCATTTTGTTGAAGGTCTCGGCTAGTTTTTTTTCCTAGGGATAGTAAATTCTAGAGTTTCTCTAATCTATCCTATAACATCTGACAAAATTTTTTATCTTTTTCTTTTTGAAGGCTACCCCATTGTCGTAAATCACTTTTCTTGGTACACTAAAATGGTAGACAACTTGACTTTTCAAAAATTGCATAACATGTTGTGTTGTAACCTCTCATAAAGGAACTGTCTCTGCCCACTTGGAGAAGTAGTCTGTGGTTCAAAGAATGAATCTATGTCCCTTAGAGGATGGGGTGTCTAGTACCTATTATGTCCGTGCCCCAACCCTCAAGTGCCATGAGACAACAATTGGGTGTAGTACATTCGGAGGTTGGTGTAAGACCACCCCATGAACTTGGCAAAAGTGACATCTTTTGGCTGTATCCATGCAATAAAATATCATTGTGAGATAATAATATCCCATTCTCTTGATCTTCATTTTCATTTTCGGCCCTGACTGGTGAGCGCTAGACACTCCAACATGTAACTTTTTAACAATATTATGTGCTTCTATTCTGCTTAGACACCTCAGCCACATCTAATGGAATGATCTTCTGTAGAGGAAATCACCCACTAGAGTATATGAAATAGACCTTCTTGTGATCTGATATGCCTCGGACTTGTCCTCTAGCAGTTTTTCAGTTTGCAAATATTCTATTAATGGCTTACACCAATCTTCGTTGATGTCAGCAAGTGCAATCAACATTCCTTCTTCTCTTTCAAGTTTATGTAAATTTTCAAGCTTGATCCAAAACAAAACTCATCATTGTTGAACTGTAACGTCAACGGAATCCTTCGGGGGATATGCCAATTCCTTGGAAAGTTTTTCTAATGCATTAGCTCCTCAAGGAATTAGATGGAGAGTCACACTTGGGATCTGTTTAAGCACCTTCATTGCATACTGATGATATTCTGCTAACCTTGGCTTCAAAATCTTATATTTTCTCGCGACTTGTTGAATGACTAGTTGCTAGTCACCTTAGATAGAAATATCCATAACATCCATTGAGATTTACAATTCCAATCTAGTGATTAATGCTTCATATAATGCTTCGTTGTTGGTGCACGGCTCTGTCAGGTGGTAGAAGATTTTCAACAAGCCCTTATCTGGTGCGATAAAAATCAAACAAATTCCTGCTTTGCTTGGTTTAACTGTTCCTTATCTTTTGTCTTTTCTGGCTGATGAAGCTCCATCAAATTGCATCTCCCAGCGTTGCACACTGAAGAATTCAATTTGTAATACCTGTTCATGTAGTAACTCATCATTAAGAGGGGATCCAGCCGGAAGTGGGTGTGGTGCTAAAGAATATGCTAAAATTTTTCCCTTGATAGTGCAGACGGGAACAAAAGTAACATAAAATTGTAATAAAATCATTGACCACCTTGCTAAACATATGGAGTGTTGGTAGGGTCATCAAATATTACAACGAATTAAATTTTGAAATTAGGGTTATCTTATGATAAAGCATGTAATGCCTAAACCTTTAGGTGGTGAAAATTACAGCTACACAATGCTTCTCAATGGGTGGATATTTTACCTACATTGGTATTAGACGTCGACATAAGTAGTAGAGTGCATTTTCCTTTCCCTTGTCATTGACCTGAGCCAACAGGGCTCTGAGAAGTCGTCTAAGGGCGCTGTATAAAGTATCAACGGTTTTCTAGGGATAGGGGCTGCCAAAAGAGGTGGTGCCATTAAGTACTACTTAACGTCTTCAAAGGCCCGCTAGCATTTCTCTTCCCAAACAAATTTTGCATCCTTTTTAATTAATGTTGAGAAGGGGTGCATCTACCAGAGAGATTAGAAATAAAGCGTCTAAGATATGCCAACTTTCCTTGGAAAGAATGTAGTTGTTCAAGTTTTTGGGAGGAGGCATTTTCAAGATAGCTTTAACCTTATCAGGGTCGGTCTCGATTCCCTGATGACGAACAACAAATCCTAGCAATTTTCCAGAGGCTACGCCGAAGGTGCATTTTAAGGGATTCATCTTGAGATTATATTATTGTAATCGTTTGAACATGATCCTCAAATTGTACAAAAGGTCTTTTTTTGTTTTCTCGTGATGACCAAATCATCCACATAGCATTCCATTTGGTTGTGAATGAGGTTATCAAAGATCTTTGTCATAGCTCGTCGATATGTTGCTCTATTATTCTTTAACCCAAATGGCATCACTGTGCAGCAAAAGATCTTGAAAGTTGTATGTGTTGCATCTTTTGGAGCCATCTTGATTTGATTATAACCTCATGATCCCTCCATGAAAGAGAAAATCTCATGTGTCGATGTGATGTCCATCATTAATTCTGGTATCAATAACGGGATCTCATCTTTTGGACATGCCGTGTTTAAATCCCTGAAGTCAACACATACATGGATTTGTCCATTTTTCTTCTTAAATGACACAATGTTGGCTAACCATGTGGGGTATTACTTTTCTCGCACAAAGTTAGCGTCTATTAATTTCACCTCGACAATGACTTTTTTCTCTATTTTGATGCACATTCTTCTGAGAGCTTGTTTTACTGGGGTCATATCTTTGTCCACCATGAGTTTATGCACTACGACCTCTGCAGATAGCCCTGGCATTTCATTATAACTCCTGGCAAAATAATCCTTGAACTCTGATAATAGCTTGATTAGCTACATAGCTTCTTCATTGTTGGGTATTAAACTTATAAATGTTAGCTGAGGCTGTTCTTCAGTCCTGAGGTTGACCTCCTTCAATTTATCAATAGTTGACTTAATTTGTTCTTCAAATTCTCACAGAACATCTTCTATTAGATGATTGACATAGTCATCCTCCACATCGAGGCAATCCTCTTCTGATACACTAGTAATGACCATACAAAATTCTGAATCATCGAATGGTCCTATAGTACCAAATCCAAGATCTTCTTGAGTTAGGAGTTCAACTTTAAACATTCCATAATCTTTCAAAAAGTTGTAATTTATCCTTCAGTATTTGTTTTTGGAAATGTCCCTGTTGAATTAATTTTTGTATGCAAGGAGAAAAGTAACCGAAAGACAATTCCATTAATACATTGGAACAATCCACATCCAAATTTACATGATTCTGATGTCTATTAGAAGTAGAAGCACAATTGAACTTGATCGGCTTTGAACTAGTGCTAAAGACTTCCTTGACCTCTAAACTCTTGACTTTTTGAGGGTGAATTGAAGTAAATGGCATGGCATTTACATAGTGTTTTATTTGATCATACATCTTCTCATATTTTCTTTTCTCCACATCTTACAGGATATCTCGTACTGTGGTTTCTTCTATTTTATCATCATCATTTTCTCCTCAGAGATTTCTTCATTAGGACTTTCTTCCATGTCGATGTTGATGGTCAGCCTAGTCAATTCAACAATTGTTATGGTTCTTCCTTGTCCACATCACCGACCTCAACCTCGAGTTCATGAACTTAAAGAACCCCCCAAGTGGTGGGAGATCGTTGAAGTGGAGCTGAATGGCTTTGCCCTTGTGAACCTTATAAATCTTCACTTTTATTTGTCACAACTTCATGAGAGAAGATAATTTTTTTTGGAGGCACGTAGTAGGCAGCATCTTCAAGAATGGCAACTTCATGAACTGAAAATGGTTGTAAATCTCCCTTGATGCATTGTTCTTATCCTTCCTTCTAATACTTAATGTATTGGTGTAGGGATGACAAAACTATTTTGTGTCTGTGAATCCACGACAGACCAGGTAAAGTGTTGAAAGAGGTTTCAGCATCAATGATATGGAATTTAGCAGTTGTTATTAATTGTCCAACTTTGAAAAGCAATGTAATTGATCCAAGGGCTCTTTCTCCCTTTTGGTTGAATCCTTTTAACATCATTTTTTCGGCTGTAAGCTCCTGAGTCTAAATTTCCAAATAGACCAATGTCCGTAGACTCATTAAGTTGAGTGATGGTCCAAGATCTACCAAAACACTGGACAACACAAATTTGTCGATGTTAATGGAGATATAGAGCAATCGATTGTGGTCAGTGGTACTGAGAAACAAGTCCCCATCTGTGCGATTATCTCAGCTTGTTCCTTTAATGAGCAAACTTCATTTGAGGATCTGCTGGTCAACTGAGCTAAGAAAATCTCTGGGTCAAGCAAGGCTATAACCAAAGTTTCTCTAATCTCCTTTGATAGGATTAGACCATCATAGAAGCTTAATTTGGCTGGTAACCTCCTAAGATGAGCTATATATTGTGTGTTTAAAAGGCTTTCAATAAAAGAAATATGTTTAATCTCTCGAAATTTAGACAAAATGGGATGTGCAATTTCTACATCCACGAAATGTTAACTTCTTTCACAAGAAAATTCTACTTACTAAGAAATGAACCAACAACTCCCATCGGAAAGTCAATATACTCGAGTACCTATTAAGTTTCATTTAAGGCCATGAGTAAATGATGAGATGAGCAAATTAATTGTCTTGAACAAAGGATTGAAGAAATGATGGCAGCTTTACAAAATCCACCACAAACAACTACTCTACCTGCCATTGAAGTCATTACACCTTTAGCAATATGTATTCTTGAAGATAAAAGAGAATCAATAGAAATTGTAGAAGCACTCAAAAATAAAAAGATTCTACAAAGAGCGAAATCCCAGAAAAATAAATTACACAACTTGTGGAACAAAAAGTGAAAGAAACAATGGCTCAGATTAGAGCCAGATCATTGATTCCAAAGTGTAGACCATATCTGGAAGAATTAGATTCTATCTAATATCCAAAAGGTTTTGTTCCACCTCTCTTTAAAATGTTTCATGAAACCGGTAACCCTCGTCAACATCTAGCACATTTTAGAGCAAGCTACTGCAACGCAAGAGGAAGCAATGTTCTTCTATTCCGTCAATTTATCAAAAGCCTTACTGGAGTTACTTTTAGCTGATATGCAGAAATTGCCAATAATTCTATTAAAACATTTGCCAAACTCAAGAATCTATTCATCCAACGATTCACTAGAGCACAACATTATAAAACGATTGGAGATTTAGTGGTGGAGAAACAAAAGTAAGAAGAAACTCTTGTGGATTATATTTTTCAATGGAGAAATCTCAGCTTGAAATGTGAACCACAACTTTAGGAACAACATGTAGTTAATTTTTTTCTAAAAAATATCCATGGTATTATAACATTCATGCTTAAACGATTTACAATAAAAACTACTAGAAAACTACTCAGCAAAGCTTTCAAACTTATGAAGGAAGCTAAGCAAATGAGTGTAACAAAAAAGACAGAGAAGAAAAAACCGGTTAAGACATTTGAAAAGCAATTAAGAAATGTCTCGACAATAGAAAAGGTTAAGCAGTGTTGCAAGTACAAACTAAGCAGAAGAAGCAATGAAAAAATAAAAATCAACAACAATCGCAATCATCTTCACAACTACAATTTCAAGAATCAATTCCATCACCGACAGACAAGAAATCGATGTCCAAGAGAATAAAAAAATATTATTCATTCGAAATAGAAGTTGTTGGAAAGATATTTGACTTTTTGTTGAAAATGCCAGAATTTAAATTGCCAAAAGCTAAAAAACCAGGAGAAGTCGAAATGAAAGAAAATCCCAATTATTGTCCTTACCATAGGATGCTCGGACATAAAATCGAAGAATGTTTTGTCTTCAATCAATGGTTGGAACGTAACTTCAAAAATGGTAATATAGTGATCCCGAAAGAATATCTAAAAAAACCTGAAAAGGGTTCACTTTATATCATTTTGGCTGATAAACTTATTCTTGGCAATCCTTCTAATAATGATGGCAACGAAATTATTTCTCAAGTCAAATCTCTTATAAAGACTTTTGTGGACTATTAAAGCACTCAAGATTCAACAATGATAACAGAATCTTCCAAGAAAGAAAACAAATAGAAAAAGAAATCATTAAAAAGGTTTGAAGGTCTTTTAGACAAGGGGGCTACTGTTCCTTTTGTATCTTCCACTTCTCATATTCCTCCACACTCTACTAGAATAGTTGTCTTGGTCAAACAGAGGAAATCCTCAAGCTATTGACTTTGTATGACTTTCTCTTTACCTCTACTATGAATAATAATACTTCCATTTCTGCTTATATGTTGTCTATTTTCGATACTACCCATGAAAATGAACAATCCAATTTTGATCTTGTTGATGACTCTCAAATTGTACACAATCTAAATAAGTTTAATGACAATCAACACAACAATAGTTATAATAATAGTGAAGATGGATACGACATTATGATGCTCCAATTATAGGGAGTACCAATTTCCATAAAATTGGAACTCTCTGACTCAAAGGAAAAAGAGTCAAATGATACCCCAGAAGAAATAATTGAAGTCAACTTGCGAAGTGGAAGAGCGCTACCTCCAAGAATGGCTCCAAAAAGGAAAGAAAAACCAATAGTAACACCAAAAGAAACAACTCCTTCAATGCAAGAATGATTATCTGAAGGAAGCAAAGACAACTCCCATAACATAAGGGACTATAATGTATTAGCCCATTCAAGAAAGCTTCCGGCAAAGCTGAGCATCTATGACTCCCTTATGTTGTCTAAATAAATGAGGGAATCTCTAATAAAAGCTCTTTTAGATCCAAAAATTTGTTTAGCTCAACTCGCTAGTATTTCTTCAAATGCCACTAACTCATTAGAGTAGCATCCCAAAATAACTTTCTCAGACAATGACTTGTTGCTCGGTACAGCCGAACATAATCTTCCATTATACATCACAGTGAATATTAATGATACAACACTTCCGAGAGTACTTATTGATCCTGGTGCTTCAATTAAGATTATGAATCTGAGAACACTTGCACCTTTGGATATTGACGTTTGTCAACTAAGAATAGATAAAATGATGTTATGAGGATTAAACTAACAGGGAGAATGAGCTATTGGGTTAGTAACATTGCTTTTGAAAATGGAAAATTTAGTTACAATGGCTAAATTCCACGTCATGGACTCTGAAAATTCTCTTAATGCCTTACTTGGTAGACCGTGGCTCCACGAGCATATGATAGTCCCCTGTTGCATAAAGTATCTAAAAATAAGATAGGAGTGTTGTTTTATAAGAGATCTACAACCAGTCATAGTTAATGAAATTGGTGTACATAAAGATGTTGCATACTATGCTCCAATAGAGAAAACAATATTCTCTAGAGATGTAGTAAAAATATAGAAGAAAAAGATAAAAACAAGAAAATGAGTGAAAAGGATCACAACAAAGAAAAACAATTTGATAGATATTTTTATTCTACACCCATAAATGATAAGAACTCTCATCAAACTTGCATCCGAGGTCAAAGTCGGGCACGAGGACGAGAGAGGGAAAATCCAACAATTGACATGAAGAAACCATAAAAGTTCAAGATTCGTCTGGACTCTGAAGACAAAAAAGAAAAAGAGAAAGAAAAGACAATGTTGATAACTTTAAAAGAACCACAGTTTAAGATATCTCTTGAAGAAGAAGATAAAGAAAAGCAATTTGAGATAATTTATGAAAAAATTAATTTCTATATACATGCTATGACACTAACATCAATTTCTCCATACAAAAATGAGAATTTAGTGGTTAAAGAAGTATATAGTTAGGATAGAAAACTTATAAAATTTTGACTTGGTTTTATTTCTTCTAATTCCAAGACATGTAAAACTAGAATAAGAAAATCTTACAAAATCAAAGAAAAATTCTTTTAAATTTTATTCTCTATGGGTTCAAAAAACTTATTCAAAATGGTTTAATGCCTAAAAAATGGTCATTAGACCAATCTTGTCTTTTTGAATAATTGTGGAATAATAACAAATGAAATCATAATTCTAAAGTAGGTATTGGTACCTTAGAACCTCTAAATAACACAGATTTTTGCCTAGTTGTCGCCAAAGAACCTGTTTCTAAGCAAACATTTGATCTTACAATCAAAGATGCACCGCCAGAATTTGAAGAAGAAATTAAATTAACAGTGGATGAAAGGAAAGAAATAAATTTAGGGATAGAAGAAAATTTCAAATTGACTTATTAGTTCGTTCCTTAATGACATTGAAGTTAATGACATTGCTTAACTTTGATCTTCTCAGTTTAGAAGTTAACACATTATTTGTTATCTCGTAAAGTAACTCTTTTCTCAAGATTTAACCCTTTGCAATATCTGATGACTTGACCAAAACTTTCTGGAAGATTAGCAAGATGAGCAATGATATTGCTCCACTTCAACATAACATTTTGTAACTCTCGACACAATTTTATGGGGGGGGGGGGTCCTGTGGAAGTTGTTGGTCGCTGTAGTGGAAATCATGTCGCCCGCTTTGGAGGGACATTTAATTGACACACACACTCATATATATATATATATATATATATAT
>JXCR01146213.1:0-21964 GCA_002079205.1 Phalaenopsis hybrid cultivar
GAGCCACATGAAAAGGCTAAGGTGACCAGAGTGTTCGAAAAGAAATCAAGGGTAGTCGCAACCGTTGACAAATGAAAGCAGCCGATAAAGATATATGCAGAAGAGCATTGCCAGTCTTTGTCACAGTACTCTTAGAAACATAGCAGCTAATCCAACCAACGGCTGCCTCAGGAGGGATCACCTCGAACAGCGGGTAAAAGAATATCCATGTTAGAGCGACTGAAAGTGTTGTATTCCTTCAAGGATGAGGCCGTACCTAAAATTTTCAAAAGCTTGATGAAGAAACCAGAATTCAAACTACCTGATCCAAAGAAACCCGAGGAGGTGGATAAGAAGAATGAACCAAATTATTGCCCATACCACTGGTTGCTTGGGCACACTATCAAGTGTTTTGTCTTTAAGGACTGGCTCGTGAAGAACCTCAAGGAAGAGAACATTACAATCCTGAAGGAGTATTTGAGAGAACTTGAAAAAGGTTCCATAAACATGGTTTCAGCTGAGTCAATCTCTTCGATCGATCCATATACTGGAACAGACGGATGGAGTACAACTTGGGATGAATTCAAGAGGATCCTTAATCAAATACAAGATTCATCAAAACAAGCTTCTGCGAACACTAGAGAAGAATGGAATGAGGTCTGGAGCAGATCGTCCAAGAAGATACTGAACAAGATACAGTCTGCATCAAAACAAGCCTCCGTTCAGAGTCCGCAGCATACCGAGCCAGAGATGAAGATTTCGCCAAAAAATTCGTCATCGTCAAGGATAAAGAGCAAGAAGAATAAAAGCATCACTGCCAAGATTGATAGCACGGGGGGGTAGGATAGGGGCTGCCTCCACTAGATTGGTTGTCTCAGATTCAGGGAAGAAAATCCTTAAACCCTTGACTTTGTATGATTATGTTTTTGTCCCTCCGGGGTCTTATGAATATAATGATTGTGATTTCAGCTACATTTTGACTGTTTCTGGTGATAACGTAACTGATTATGACCGATCTAGCTGCAATCTCGATCCCTAAAATGATCCTCAAATCGTACTTAAGTCTGATGAACTCGTTGTCAAGTCCAAAAAAAACATCAATGATACTGCTTACGACTGCACTGATAACGAAGGGCCAATTCTCGAGCATCATGGAACACCACTCACCATCAGCTTAGATCTTTCTGATGGAGAGGAAAAGACACCGGAAGATTCAATAATGATATCTCAAGAAGAAGAAATCACAGAAGTTAACTTAAGGGGTGGAAAAGTGTTACCACCAAGAACAGCTCCAACAGACAAAGGAAAACAGATAATGACTCGAGAAGAGATACCCTCACCTCTGCCAGTGGAAGAACCACATAATCAAGATAAAATCGGAGGAGCATGAAAAGTAGACTACAACATGCTAGCTCATCTGAGGAAGTTGCCTACCCGACTAAGCATCTACGACGCTATGATCCTGTGGAAGGAGACAAGAGAATCTCTGATTACAGCTTTGCTTGATCCAGAAATTTGCTTAGCTCAGTTGGCTAGCACATCCTCAGATGAAGTTTGTTCATTGAGAGAACAGTCAGGGGTAACCTTTATAGATGAAGACTTGCTGCTTGGTACCGTCGACCACAACCGTCCGCTCTACATCTCCATCAACATTGGCAGGTTTGTGTTATCCAGAGTTTAGTGGATCCTGGAGCATCTCTTAACTTGATGAGCCTACGGACATTGACCTATTTGGATATTGAAGCTCAAGAGCTTACGACCAATAAAATAATGTTAAGAGGATTCAACCAAAAGGAAGAAAGAGCCCTTGGGTCAATTACATTACTTATGAAGGTTGGAGAACACGTAACAACTGTTAAATTTCATATCATCGACGCTGAACCTCTTTTAATGCTCTATTGGCTCGACCATGGATTCATGAGCACAATATGGTTCCATCATCCCTACACCAGTGCATCAAATACCACAAAGATGGTCAAGAAAATTACATCAAGGGAGACCTACAACCATTTTCAGTGCATGAAGTTGGTATCCATGAAGATGTAGCCTACTATGTGCCTCTATGGTCAAGAAAATTGCATCAAGAGAGACCTACAACCATTTTCAGTGCACGAAGTTGGTATCCATGAAGATGCTGCCTACTACACGCCTCCAAAGAAGACTATCTTCTCGCGCGTATTTTGACAAACAAAGATGAAGATTTAAGAGAATCATAAAAGGAGGCCATACAACTCCGCTTCAACAACCTTCTACCACTCCCTTACAACGAGTTGGTGGAGGCACTTCTAGTTCACGCACCTGAGGTCGAGGCCGGGGATGCGGACGAGGAAAGATCAATTTAATTATTGAACGGACTAGGCCAACCATCAACATTGGTGATGAAGACAGTTCTGAAGATAAAATAATGATGACAAAGCAGAAGAGACCTCAGTACGAGATATCCTTAGAAGATACAAAGAGGAATGAATATGAAACAATGTATAATCAGATAAACCACTATGTGAATACTATGACCCTTACTCCGATTCTCCCTCAAAAGGTCAAGAAAGTCCGTAGTGTTTGTTCAAAGTTGATCAAATTTTACCGTGCTTCTATCTCTACTAAGCTTGAAAAACATTTAAATTTGATGTTGATTCTAATGAATTAATGGAATTGCTTTTTGGTTACTTCTCACATTGTGTTCAAAAGTTAATTCAATAGGGACACTTACCAAAATAAATGCCAAAAGATAAATTTCAACTTTTTGAAAAACTATGGAATGCTAAAAGTCAAACTCCTAATTCAAAAGAAGGTCTCGGATTTGGTACAGTTGGACCAGTCGATGATTCTGAATTTTGAATAGTTATTACTAGTGAGTAAGAAGAAGATTATCTCAATGTAGAGGATGACTCTACTGATCAACCAATAGAAGATGCTCCACCAGAATTTGAGGAAGAAATTAAATCCACCATGGATGAATTGAAAGAGATTAACCTCGGGATTGAAGAACGACCTCGGCCTACATTTATAAGTTCTCTACTTGATGACGAAGAATTTGCAGAATTGGTCAAACTATTAATAGAATTCAAAGATTGCTTTGCATGGAGCTACGATGAAATGCCATAAATGTTAGAAGAGGTTGCAGTCCATAAACTTGAGCTGGAAAAGAATATAACCCCAGAAAAGTAGGCTCCCAGGAGAATGCGCCTCGAAATAGAACAACAAGTCATCGCTGAAGTGAAAAAGTTGATAGATGCCAACTTTGTTAAAGAAGAGCAATACCCCACATGGTTAGCTAACATTATACCTGTTAAAAAGGAAAATGGGCGGATTTGCGTCTGTGTCAACTTCAGAGATTTGAACAAGGCATGTCCAAAAGACGAGTTTCCACTACCTATACCGGAGATGATGTGAATATCGCTTCAACACATGAGATTTTTTCCTTCATGGACGGATCATGGGGATATAACCAAATCAAGATGGCTCCTGAAGATGCAGCGCTTACAGCTTTCATAACACCGATTGAAATTTTTCGCCACACAGTGATGCCGTTCGGCCTAAAAAATGCTAGAGCAACATATCTGCGTGTAATGACAAAGATTTTTTATGACCTCATTCACAATCAAGTAGAATGCTACGTGGATGATTTGGTCATCAAAAGTAAACGGAAAATAGAGCATTTGTACAATTTGAGGATCGTGTTTGAACGGTTACGACAATATGACCTGAAAATGAATCCTTTAAAGTGCACCTTTGGCGTTACCTCCGAGAAATTTCTGGGATTCGTTGTTCGTCATCGGGGAATTGAGATCAACCCGGATAAGATTAAAGCAATCTTAGAAATGCCTCCCCCTAAAACCTTGAATCAGCTACGTTCCTTCCAGGGGAAGTTGGCATATCTGAAACGCTTTATTTCTAATCTCTCAGGTAGGTGTCAACCTTTCTCAGCATTAATTAAAGAGGACGCCAAATTTATTTAGGAAGAGAAATGCCAGCGGGCCTTTGAGGATATTAAACAATACTTAATGACACCTCCTGTCTTGGCATCCCATATCCCAGGGAAACCATTAATACTTTATACTGCGGCCTTATTTTGAAAGAAAATGTGCTCTACTATTTGAGTCGTCGTTTAATACCGATAGAGATAAGGTATCCACCTATTGAGAAGCATTGTCTGACATTAATTTTTGCCGCCCAAAAGCTTAGACATTACATACTTTCTCATAAGATCACCCTAATTTTGAAAGTTAATCCATTGCAATATCTGATGACCCGACCAACACTCTCCATACGTTTAGCGAGATGGTTAATGATCTTATTGCAATTTGATATAACTTTTGTTCCCCTTCGTGCTATCAAGGAACAGATACTAGCAGATTTTCTCGCTGCACACCCACTGCCAGCTGGGTCCTCTCTCAACGACAAGTTACCAGACGAGCAAATACTACAAATGGAATATTCTAGTGCGCATCACTAAGAAATGTACTTCGATGGTGCTTCGTCAGCTAGGAAAGACAAAGGATCAAACACAGTTATACCAGGCAAAACAGGGATTGGTTTGATCTTTATTACGCCAGATAAGTGTATGATGAGGTGCTCATACCACCTGACAGAGCCGTGCACCAACAATGAAGCAGAATATGGAGCTTTAGTCACCAGATTAGAGTTGGAAATTTAAATGGATATAACAAACATTGCCATCTATGGTGACTCTCAACTTGTAATCCAACAGGTCGCCGGACAATACAGAATTCTGAAACCAAGACTACCAGAGTACCATCAGTACAAAATAAAGCTCCTGGAGCATATTCCTGAGGTGACTTTCTACCGGATTCCTCGGGGAGATAATGCCCAGGCCGACGCTCTAGCAAAACTTGCTAAGGAAATGACATCTCCCTTGGAGGATTCCATCGAAGTCACGGTGCAAGGAAGACGAGTCTTATCTCGAAACAACTTTGAAACTCTACACAAGCTTGGAAAAGAAGAAGCAATAAATACAGTTGCAGACATCAACGAAGATTAGCATAAGCCATTAATAGAATATTTGCATAATAGAAAGCTTCCAGAAGACAAGTCTGAGGCGCACCACATCACAAGAAGGGCCATGTCTTACGCCCTGGTGGGAAATATTCTCTACAGATAGAGGACAAGTTTAAGGCGCACCACATCACAAGAAGGGCCATGTCTTACGCCCTGGTGGGAAATATTCTCTACAGAAGATTGTTTGACCAAATGTGGCTACGGTGTTTGAGCAGAGCCGAGGCACAAAATATTATCAATGAGGTACATGCCGGATTGTGTAGCGCTCAACAGTCAGAGCCAAAAATGAAAATGAAGATCAAAAGACTCGGGTATTATTGGACAGCAATGATGTCCGACTGCATGGATACAACCAGAATATGTCACCAATGTTAAGTGCATGGAGTGGTCTTACACCAGCCTCCGAATGTGCTACACCCAACTGTTGCCTCGTGGCCACTCGAGTGTTGGGGTACAAACATAATAAGTCCGATAGACCCTCCATCTTTCAAAGGAAACAGGTTTATACTTGCCGCTACAGACTACTTCTCTAAATGGGCAGAGGCAGTGTCGCTACGAGAGGTCACAACACAACAAGTTCTCCAGTTTTTCAAAAGTCAAATTGTTTATCATTTCAGAGTACCGCGAAGAATAATCTCTGACAACGGGACAACTTTCAAAAGTACCAAGATAAAAAATTTCGTTAGAAGACACGGGATAGATTGGAGATACTTTACAATTTATTATCTCAAAGTAAATGGTCTGGCTGAAGCTTTCAAAAAGACACTGGTACAGATTTTGAAGAAAACACTGGATGAAAACAAAAGGGATTGGCACAAAAAACTATTAGAAGCCTTGTGGGCTTACCGGATGACTTTCTGGACTCGCACTCAGTGTACACCATATATGCTCGTGTACGAGACCGAGGCCGTGCTACCGCTATAAATTCAGACACCATCTCTCAGAGTCGCCATTGCGAACCAACTCACAACGAAAGAAAGCGCAAAACTCAGACTTGAAGAACTGGAGAATCTCAAGGGAAAGCGATTGGAAGCACAACAATATTTGGAGCTCTACCAAGAAAAGATGGTACAAGCCCATGACAAATTGGTCCGCCCGAGGACATTCAAATTTGGTGACCTCTTACTTATGCTCAAAAGACCTATTCTTGCTCGCTGCAAGATAGGTGGGAAATTTGAACCAACTTGGGAGGGACCATTTGTCATAGAGAAATTCTATACAGGAGGAGCCTACCAGTTAGTAGACTTCCAAGGTGAAAGACCCATGTTACCGATAAATAAACGATACCTGAAAACCTATTATGCAACCTGATGTCGCTCAATGCCGCTTGCACCTGCTTTCTTTGAAACTTTGAAACTGTGATTATTTTAGGGTTATCTATGTGGCCAAATGTCTATGACCGGGTCCAAGTTTTGTAATTAACCTCATTATAATGAAAATTTTGAGAAGATTTTTGAACTTCACACGTTCTCTTTCTACCTTTGAATTTAAAAATTTCCATTAAATCAAACGAGACTCACACATAAAATGAATAATCCTCTTCACCAAAACAAACTAAAATTTACTTTAATAAATACTTTGTTTTGTTCTTGCTCATGCGAACCTTCGATCCACTGATGTTTTTTTTCTGTGGTCTGCAGAAAAAAGTCAGAACAGAGGCTGATCTTTGCCTTCCAGGATGGCTGGAACCTCGCACTGAATGAAGAGATGACGCCGTAAGGAGGTGTCATAGATTTTAATGTAGATTTCAACCAGGTTGATATGGACTATGAGGGTCTTCTAATGGACATAGTTAACAGTAAAGAAAAGGAGGGACTGCCTTCACTGTTGAGGGTGACCACTCAAGACAATGTGTCACACAAAGGTAAAAACGTGATAGCGAAACAAGATCCGATGGAGGGGCCTAGCCGTCTGCCCTCCATGGTAGCTACTCCAGCAAGGGACCTGATAGCTGCCCGTAGTGAACGATTACCAAATACTCAGCTCTGCAGGATGTAACGCAAAAATGCAAGCCGAAAGAAACAGAGAGCCTTTCTGTGACAGGAATGCAAACGCTAGAGAGACGTGAGCAGTTTTCTTACCCCCATTCCTGAGGGATAAATTTATGACCTAGATTTGAGAGAAACTTCTGCCAGCCTGCCCACTACAGATGAAGAGTCAGGATTTATGACAGAATCAGATGTGCTCCCAGTTCCAGATATCTTATGCAGGGGTTGCCCAACATGCAACGTTGAGGTACCAGTCGGGACATCAGTTACGGGCGCATTTGTAGAATGCCCGAACTGCAACGTTCTGCATCTACATTGTTTGAGTACATTAGAAGAATACACTTCAAGCACCAACGAGTCTCAGACTCCAGACTTCGTGACAAATGAACCATATGTCCCACTAGGGACTGATCAGCACGCACCATGGAGGCCAGGATCATACATTCAACTCGAGGCTAAATCTCATATTCCGGATTGACCAACACCAGTTTGGATCCCTACCGAGGCCCGAAAGAAGGAATGCCCATGGTAGCTGCCAACTCCTGGTATGGTAGAATACTACAAGATAAGCAGAGTAAATAAAAGAGAATTCGAGTTCTATGAAGAAGTTCAGGGAAAGTTCGTCAACTTATTGAAGGGCCAGGAGCTGTATACCAGGGTTTTCTCTGAAACTGATGAAAAGAGTATTCTGGACTGCATCTTTGATTTAAGAGATAGAGGTCAAGCAGGCCTTCTCATGGAGAGGACATATTCCGAGCCAAAGAAATGGATGAGGGAAAAGGGAAGAATCACTATCCAATGCGGCTGTTGCTACAATTTCACGAACGACAGACAAGGGAATTCTCTTGGGATCCTCAGATACGACCAAGTGGATCCGTTATCACCGATGATAAAATGGATAATCCAGGGAATGGTCAAGTGGAATATTCTATCCGCTACTTGCATTCTCAATAGTTTCATCATTAACATTTATGAAGAAGGTGATTGCATTCCCCCAGACATTGATCATCATGATTTTGTGAGGCCTTTCTGCACGGTCTCATTCATGAGTAAAAGCAATATTCTGTTTAGAAAAGAAATCAATATAGTCGGCCCTAGCAAATTCAGAGGAGCTGTGGAGATTCCTCTTCCAGTTGGTTCAGTGCTTGTCCTGAAGGGCAATGGTGCAGACATTACCAAGCACTGCATTCTAGGAGTGCAACACCGTAGGGTGTCTGTAACCTTTCACAGAATGTACGATAGTAAAATACCGTATGGATTCCAGCAGGACCCAGAATTGGAGGAGTTATTTCCATACGAGCTATGAGAAGGTTGTACCTCTAAGTACATGTGAAGGGAACTCTTATCCTGGAGCATGACTTAGAAGGTATGCTTGATTAGGAGCTCAACATACCTGGCACAGAGGGTTCACTTTCTTTCTTTTAACAGCATGAAATGTATCTGATGTATGCAGTCTACAGTGTATTCATATTATGAGATGATTCTCAATGTATTTCAGCATGGATTACATGATGTATCTTTTTGAGCGTTAGCCTATGTCTTGATTTATGGCATCCCTTTTTGGGGCAAATTAATGGAAATTTCTCTCAAATTGTGCCTTTTTGTTAGTTGCCTTTTTGTGCGATGGATAAAAGCCGCGAACCATGCGGTGGTTCAGAATTTCAATGAACAAATAACAAAACAACAAATCTTCAACAATATATAAAACACAAATGAAAAGTAATCATAAATGAGTGAATAACAAAATAAATTTCTTTTAAAAATCAACCAATTAAAATTAAAACTTTAAGAAAACTTTTTTTAATAATAAATAAATAAATATGATGAAAACAACAAGAAAATGAAATGAACCTGCTGAGTGGATGCTTCCGTTTTCGAAATTTCCTACTCTTTGTGCGCGCAACACAACCATCATTATCTACCTTAACTCTCTTCACATCCCCGCAGAATTTTTGCATTCTGCACAAAACTCTACAAAGCTCTACAAATCTTCTTCAACAAAATAAACCTTTCCACATGACACACTTCTGCAAATTCAACACCACAAGCTCTTTGTAAATTTCAAATCACATCTTCAAATCAGTACCTAAATCCTGATTCTCACATTTCGAGGTTGATACCTAAATTTTAACTCTCTCCTTCGAATTGATACCTACATTTCAATTCTCACATCTTCGAATTAATACATACATTTCAATTCTCACATTTCGAGGTCGATACCTAAATTTCGACTCTCTCCTTGGAATTGATACCTACATTCAATTCTCTACATCTTCGAATTGATGCATACATTTCAATTCTCACATCTTCGAATTGATAAAGACATTTCAATTCTCACATTTCGAGGTCAATACCTACATTTCAACTCTCTCCTTGGAATTGATACCTACATTTCAATTCTCACATTTCGAGGTCGATACCTAAATTTCGACTCTCTCCTTGGAATTGATACCTACATTTCAATTCTCACATCTTTGAATTGATACATATATTTCAATTCTCACATCTTCGAATTGATACATACATTTCAATTCTCACATTTCGAGGTCAATACATAAATTTTGACTCTCTCCTTAGAATTGATACCTACATTTCAATTCTCACATCTTCGAATTGATACATACATTTCAATTCTCACATCTTTGAATTAATACATACGTTTCAATTCTCACATTTCAAGGTCGATACTTAAATTTTGACTCTCTCCTTGGAATTGATACCTACATTTCGATTCTCACATCTTTGAATTGATGCCTACATTTCAATTCTCACATCTCGGAATTGATACCTACATTTCAATTCTCATTTTTGAGTTAATATCTAAATCCTGATTCTCGCATTTCGAGGTCGATACCTAAATTTTGACTCTCTCCTTGAAATTAATACCTAAATTTCAATTCTCACTTCTAAATCAGTCCAATATTTCTAATTCATTACATTCAAGGTCGGTCCTTACATTCCGACACTCTCTTTTGAGAATTGACCAACATTTCAATTCTCACTTTTGAATCAGTCCTACATTTCAGATTCATTACATTCGAGGTCGGTCCTTTGAGAGTTGACCTACATTTCAGTTCTCATTTCCAAATCAATCCTACATCTCTGATTCATTACATTTGAGGTCAGTCCTTACATTCCGACACTCTCTTTTGAGAATTGACATACATTTCAATTCCCATTTTCATCTTTCTGATTCATTACATTCTAGATCAGTCCTTACATCCCGACTCTCTCTCCCTCTCTTTTTGAATTGACATTTAAATTACAATTCCCACCTCAGGGTCAGCACTTACATACTGACTCCCATCCTTTGGAAATCTTAGAAATTTCATAACTTAAAGACCATTCTCCGATCCCCAGCAAGAGTCCCTACTTCTTGACTTGATCAAACACTCACCTGCTAATTCCCCAATGGAAACAAATCACACACATGAACCTACACATATTTTTGGGTCTATTCACTTAGAGGTTGTATTGGTTTTCGTTGATCTTGTCGGTCAACGTCAATACGCGCGGTGTGCTTGCCCAGCACACCACACCTATTGGGGGTCCATTTGTTGACCTCACTTTTGGTTGAGGTTTAGTTTTTCCCTTTTAGTAGCCCAAGGTCTAGCCATAGGACTTTCCTATTGACTATTCCTAGAAAACTATATCTGGAACCCTCACCACTAGAAATTCCAAACTCTTCTCTACCCAACTTGAAGTTCCACATATTGGTCATAACCTCTAGAACTTAGTAGGTAGGGTCACTATGGGGGAAACTCAAGATGAGTCAACATTAGGACTGCTGGACCTTAGGGTTGACACTGGGTGTTGGTCTAGAATTAGGGTACTCACTACACTCATCTACACTCACAATCACTCACAACCCTAAACTCATATTTTTAGCCTAGATCCCTTGATCTTTTGGGATACTCCTGTAGATGGTCCCCTAAACCCACTAGACTTAGAACTATCGTTTAGCTAAGACCACTATGTAGAGGACCCAAAATGGGGTTTCCATTGGTCCATGGCTTGTTGATTTGGCTAAGACCACTATGTAGAGGACCCAAAATGGGATTTCCATTGGTCCATGGCTTGTTGATGATGTTGGTACCTCAATACCCCTCTTGGGCCCAAAATTCTAAAAACTCCAAAAATTCCCAGAAAATCCCAATAAATCCTAAATATGCTTAATTTAATTTCTCTCAACTACCACATGACTCAATTTGACCAATTTTACCATCTTTAACCAAAACCCCCAAATTTGCCTTTAAGGGCCCAAATTTCCCCAAATTCAACCCAAATGTCCATCAATTCCACCTCAATTCCAATCCTAAACTCAAATTCACTTTTGATATGACCAAATTAAACCAAATCCAAGCTCAATTGGTCCATGATTTGAGCCCAATTTTGCGTTACGTTAAAGCCCAAATTTTGACCATATTACCTAATCTCACCAAATTGAACCCATAGCCTAGTCAATTGACCCAATTAATGTTGAAAAATCTTGATAACATTCATATACATCAAAATAAACCATCAATTGGCCTTGGTGAAGCCTCAAATCCATTTGATTTTGGCATAAATCCAAAATCAATTCGACCTCAATTTGACCTCAAATATCCATCAATTCGGCCTCAATTCCAATCCTAAACTCAAATTCACTTTTGATATGACCAAATTAAACTAAATCCAAGCTCAATTGGTCCATGATTTGAGCCCAATTTTGCGTTAGGTTAATGCCCCAATTTTGACCATATTACCTAATCTCACCAAATTGAACCCATAGCCTAGTCAATTGACCCAATTAATGTTGAANATTGGACTTAGTGACCAATCCAAACACCATGAAACCACATAAATCAAGCCATGGACCAAAGGTCCCCCANAATCCAAACACCATGAAACCACATAAATCAAGCCATGGACCAAAGGTCCCCCAAATTAAGGGATATTATTTCCAAAAATGCACATGCTTAAGATATCTTTGCTAAATTAAAGCACATTTGCATTAAATTATTGTGATGGATTCCTCTTGGTTCGCTGAGCTCCTAGCCACCTCCCCCTAGACGGTCGGCCAGCCTAGTGGTCGGAAAAGCTCAAATCCAAGAGCCACCCCCATGGCACCTCACCCAAATCAAACCTAGAGGCCAGCTCATCCAAATTAAATTGAAGAGCTTACCTAAGCACCACAATGCACCCCAACTTGTGCCCTGAGAGCCACCCCATGGCCAATTTTATAAAAACTTTCCTCCACGGCCATGGGAGATGTGCTGAAATTTTTCTTAGAGAGGCCTCTCCAAACTTCTCACAGAGCTTTCCTTAGATCTCCTCAGTGCATTCCAACTATTTTTCCCAACCAATTCTCATTGCCAGAGCTCACTTTTGAACTTAAAACATTACCAGAAACCAGGACAGAACCCAATATACCTCCACAGGCCACCAAACTCAAATTAACTTCACCCACACCTTCACAACAGTGAAAGAAGCCAAAACCCCATAAAATCCCCCTTCCATAGCGCCTCTACCATAGTTCTAGACCAACACCCAAATCCAACCGTGATCGAATTCCTACTTAGGCCTTACACCAAGACCAGAGACTCAATCCCTAGCCTCCTTGGACCCGAACGAACATGCCGAACCGCTCTGATCGAAGCTTCACTTCTTAGAGCAAAAGTATAAAACCTCACCTCATCCCAAGCCTATTTCAATTCTCCATTTAATTAGGTAAAATTTAATTGCATGATTACCGTATGGATATGTTCGTCTCACTTAGACGAGTCCATAAGATCAAACTCGAGGTGATTTGGTTGAGTCTAGGCTGAGATCTTAAGGTTTTAGTGTGGACGATCAAAGGATCATTCTATCGGGGACGATGACAGGGAGCCATTCGATCGAGCGTGTATCAAATGGATGGAAGAGATCAAGCCGGACAGCGCTCCATGACATAAACTGCGGGCTGAGTCAGCAGTTACGTGGATGGCGGCGTCCAAGCAGAGCGCGCCACGCATGCCTTCAGAGCTGCCTAGGATCTAGTCAGCATGCGATGTTTAAATAGATAAATATGACTTTTTCTTATTTATTCAAATTCCCCTAACTTAAAAAATTCATAACTTTGTGTAGAAAAATCACAAAAATAAAATAAAAATACCCTATTGCTCAGTGAACAGAGGAGAATAATGTGGAATAAATTTCAAGTCCATTTGATGCATAAAATATTTTTAATTAATTAAACACTGTTTGGGATCATTTGATTCTCCATGCATATTGACACTTCAGCTTGGCTTGAAATTTTGGCATAGTGTAGTCTCTGTAAGGGGAAACATCCTCTAATTTTTCAAAAGTCAAAGAAGGTTCCTATACAGAGATCCATATTTTTCAAGATCTTCCACATTATTTCTTTAAAATAATCATGGAAATTAGTAAGTTATTCCACATTATTTCTTTAAAATAATCATGGAAATTTAGCATATTGATTAGAAAATCCTAAAAAAATTTTGAAGGTCTACCATGACCAGAGAAACCTTTGAAAATAATTTCATGGGTCAAGTCAATTAAAACAGAAGGTCCACCATGACTAAATAAGCTTTTGGAAATAATTTCATTGGTCAAGTCATTTAAAATGCTCTTAAATTTTACAAACACTAAATCACTAAAATGATTAATTTTGGAAAATATAAACATTTAAATGACTTGATTTTTAATCTCCACTGTGATCTAAGATCTAGAGAACTCATCATAAGAAGTTCAAAAGATTTTGAGTTCATTTGGTAACTTAAATTGATTTTCGAAGATAAATACCACTTTTGACACTTAAATGATTTTTTAAAATCAAAATGAAACTAAAAAAATTATGAAACTTAGTTTTTTGAGTTCTCTATGATTAGGGATATTTTATAAAAATAAAATTATATTTAAAATAAAAACTTGATTTTTGGCCTATTTTAAATATTTAAAATAATTAAAAATTCATAAAAATCACAAAAATAATAAAACTCATGAAAATGTACTAAATTGCTTCCTAATCACTTATGAATAATTAGAATATTTTTCCTGATTTTCTAAATAAAGATATTGAATTTCAATGCTTAAAAATATATTTTTTTTAAAAAAGTTAAAAATTAGTTTTCACTAAAATAATTCCAATAAATCAAAGAAAAATAAAAAAATTATAAAATTTGCTTCTTTGAGCTCTCTAACCTCAGAGAGATTTTAAAAAATACAAAACTTAATTTTCACAACCTAAAATATTTTATTTTTATTAAATAGCCCAGAACTTAAAATAATTCTAATAAATCACAGAGAATTCAAACATTTATGAAATTTAGTCCAAAGGCTTCTCTGGTCTAGGACTACCTCCAATAAAAATTTCAAACGATTAGAATTTACTTTGGTCAAGTTAGGAATTTTATTTGAAAAATCTTATTTTTGCATAAAAATGATTGAATAAATTAAATTAAATTCTGAAAAATCACATTTTCTCCTCTGATATCTTAATTGACCCATGAATGAGGTAGGATAAAAATGAAAGTCATTTGAATTGAATTTGACAAATTATGAAGTGTTAGATCCTTAGGGGCAAATGTGTAATTTTGGAAATGTAGTCTTAATTAACTTTTAGGCGTAAGTCAAGGAGGGAAATGGGTAACCTTTGATCTTAATCAATTCATTTGATGTTTGAAACACAAAAGGGTTAATTGGTAGAAACCAATCTCACTTTCTTAATTAAGTTAATAAATTTCTAAATTATTAGAGTTAATTGGTAGAAACCAATTGCACTTTCTTAATTAAGATTAATAAATTTCTAAATTATTAATGAAGTTTATTAAAATTAAATGATCTTGGACTTAGGGGTATGAATTTTGAAGTCAATAATTAATCAATTTAATACTCCTATCTTGATTCAAACCAATCTCACTTTCTTAATTAAGATTAATAAATTTCTAAATTATTAAAATTTGGAAGTTCAAAATCAAATGATCCTGGGCTTAGAGGTATGAATTTTGAAGTCAATAATTAATCAATTTAATACCCCTATTTTGATTTTCAAATAGAATCCAAATCATGAATCATGACCACTTAAAGCTTAACCCTTTTCAAAACTAATTAAGACACTCACCTAGGTCTTAAGGGCTTAGTGGTGGCTTAGGCTAAATCAAAAATTGATTAAATAAGGATTGGAGAAATAAACATAATTAAATCAAACATCCTTGAAACACCATTAAACCCAATTAGGATTAAAAATTTGGCTAAGTGTTCAAATTACACTAACTTCCCCTTCAAGGGAATTCACTAACATAATTTTCAAATTAAATGATAAATGATAATTAATCTATTCTTAGGGATAATTGAGACATCTGTGCTCACTGAGTAATAAGGGTATTTACAGGATGAACCATTAAGCAACATAATAAGTTTAAACAATACTCACTGAGTAATAAGGGTATTTACAGGATGAACCATTAAGCAACATAATAAGTTTAAATGGACTTTTCACTAGTTGGTGAGAGAGAGGCATGGACCTGCTTCCCCCTCTTAGCTTGTTGGATACCTCACACTCCTATTAAACTTTAGTCATTGACCTGCTTCCCCCTCCTAACTTGTTGGATACCTCAAAGGCCTATTAAACTTAAAATTCTTCGCTCAATGAAATCATCCTTAATTAAACTTTTAAGGACTCACCAAAATATGACATAGGGTTAGGAAAAACACCAGAACTTTACCTTTTTTGCTCTTCATAATTGCCCTCACATGCATTTTTAAGTTTCAGGTGGCGGAACGAGAAGACTCGCCATGAACGCTTTTACAGTTTATAGTACCGTCTTTCTTCTGCCTTTTCCTTACATGTTTTATGATTGCATTTACTTGCATGTATGAAAACAACATAAACTTGCATATTAACCATAACCATAACCCGAAACCAAAACTAAAATCAACCAAGATAAAATTCACAGTCACAACATTCAAAATATAAAAAACTCAAAATTTAATCACAAACATCACACAAAATCACAACTTCAACTAAATTAAGATGTCTCTATCGAATGANCGAGAAATAAACATAATTAAATAAAAAATCCTTGAAACACAAATAAGCCCAATTAGGATTAAAAATTTGGCTAAGTGTTCAAATTACACTAACTTCCTCTTCAAGGTAATTCACTCACATAATTTTTAAATTAAATGATAAATGATAATTAACCTATTCTTAGGGATAATTGAGACATCAGTGCTAACTGAGTAATAAGTGTATTTACAAGATGAACCATTAAGAAACATAATAAGTTTAAATGGACTCGAGACTTTTCACTAGTTGGTGAGAGGGAGGCATGGACCTACTTCCCCCTCTTAGCTTGTTGGATACCTCAGAGGCCTATTAAACTTAATATTTTTCGCTTAATGCCTTTCCCTTCCTAACTTATTGGATACCTCAGAGGCCTATTAAACTTAGTATTCTTCGCTCAATGAAATCATCCTTAATTAAACTTGACTCACCAAGATATGACATAGGGTTAGGAAAATTACCAAAATTTTACCTTTTCTGCTCTTCATCTCACCAAAATATGACATAGGGTTAGGAAAACCACCAAACTTTACTTTTTATGCTCTTCATAAATGGCCTCACATGCATTTTTAAGTTTCAGGTGGTGGAACGAGAATACTCACCAGGTACGCTTTTACAGTTTATAGTACCGTCTTTCTTCTACCTTTTCCTTACATATTTTATGATTGCATTTACTTGCATGTATGAAAACAATATAAACTTGCATGTTAACCATAACCATAAACCGAAACCAAAACTAAAATCAACCAAGATAAAATTCACCGCCATAACATTCAAAATACAAAACAACTCAAAATATTATTCACAAACATCACACAAAACCACAACTTCAACTAAATTAAGATGTCTCTATCAGATGATCGGAATCCCCCAGAGGAGGTAACCTACGGTTGCTAACGAGGCTTCCCACGGTTTAAATAAAACTCAAAATCAACTATTACAAAGGAAGATGGATAATATCAACTATACCATAGATAAGGTAAGAAATTTAGAAAGCTTTACAGATCATATTGATGAGTATAATAGAAGAAAAAGTGCTTATGAAGAGAAACTTCATTCATCTCTGGAAAACCTCATTAGGGGTAACCCAGGAGTAGAATTTCCTCCATATCCCGATACCCTAATTATGGGCCTGCATATATCTGGAATAGCGGTGATTCTGATGATGTTGAGGAGGAGGAATGATTTATTTTTATGTTTGTAATATGTGATGGACTACGTGGTTAGGATTTGATACATTTGAGTTTTTGTACTCGTTTGGACTTTGTGATGTGTGAGACTTTTATTTTGTTTAATTGTGTTGTGATGTTATGTTTTGTTAGTGTTTTGCTTTAAATTATAGGGTAGTAATTGTTGGTGTGTGTTGATTATTGTGTTAGTTAGTTAATGGTTGATTTGAAAATAAAAATGACCATGTATATGAACTTATATTAGAGAAGTAAAATTTGATTATAGAAATGAGTAAGAAAACTCAGTTAAAATTTTGAGTAATGAAGAAAAATTTTTAGTTAAAAAATTTTTAGGGTAGAAAATGTTAAATATATTGTAACTATCTTTAGTAAAAAAAAATTGTATTTTTGAGATATTTAGAGATTTAGACTTTTGCTTTTAACACTTCAATTTCTTTTATTTAAAATAATTATCAAAACTATTTTTATAATTTTAAGTAAAAGATTTATATCAGGACTTTGCATTAGGAAAGAAGTGGAATTCAAAACCATTAAACGCCTTTCCAGATATAGTAATTCTTGCCTGAAAAAGAGAAAGAAAAAGAAAAGAAAAAGAGGAAAAAAGAAAAAGAAAAAGAAAAAAAAGTAAGGGAGGAGAAGCTTGAGGATTAGTACCTAATCAAAAATTGGTTCCATATTTGAACTTTTTAAAGTATAAGACTTGAGAAACTCTTAAGCTTAGGGATATAATATGGTAAGTAAAATTATTTTTAGTAAATTTTTTTTAAGTAGAGAAAATAAAAGGACTAAATTCTAAATTTGGAAAATCTACAAAATTTCTGAATTAGATAGAAACTCATATTTTCATATTTATTAACATTAAAAATTTCTAAACTTTAATTTGGTCTCATTTAATAAATATTTTTTCTAAATTGGACTGCTATATTTCTAAATCTAAAATTTAGAAACTCCTAAATAAAATCATATACATATCATATTTATTTGGTTTTTAAAGATTGAATTGTCACTTAAGGACAACATTTTATGTTTGGGGGATTTTGATACACCTAAAATATATAGAGCTTTTAGATACATTTTTATACCTATTTTTGAGATATTGTGCTTTAATGGAAGGTATTTGTGTGTTTTTCTTTTATGTACAACTAGAAAGGTGAAAAATGCTAAAAGGAGTGAAAAACGATCAAATTTGGAACAAAATGGTAAAAAATGTGCTTAAGTGTTTTAGCGCCTAAGTGCTAGATCCGGTGCTTAAGCACCGGTGAAATAGAGAAGGTCGAGCCTAAGGGCTAGAGGCAGCTATGTGACGGCTTCATTTTGCCAAATTTTGAAGGGACATTTGAGACACTTATTGGCTAAAGAGGGTGGTTATGACCACTAGAAACGAAAATATTATTAAAAGACTTATGAAAGGAGGCGTCCTTTGGAGAATACATCGAATTAGAACACATTTTGAAGAGTTATCAAGGAACCTCTTGTAGATTTATAAAAGAAGGAAGTTGAGACTTTTTGAAGTGTGCTTGAAGGTTCTAAAAAGTGCTGGAAAGGGGGAGTTTTAAAGAGAGAGTTTTAGAGAGATTTTCAGGCACCACAAATTTATCCTTATGTATATATATATANCAGTCCAAACCCCAGGAAATCACCTAAATCAAGCCATGGACCAAAGGTCCCTCAAATTAAGTGATATTATTTCCAAAAATGCACATGCTTGAGATATCTTTGCCAAATCAAAACACATTTGCATTAAATTATTGTGCTGGATTCCTATGAGCTCCTTGAGCTCCTAGCCACCTCCCCCTGGCCAGCCGACCAGCCTAGTGGTCGGAAAAGCTCAAAACCAAGAGCCAACCCCATGGCACCTCACCCAAATAAAACCTAGAGGCCAGCTCATCCAAATTAAATTGAAGAGCTCCTTTGCCCTCCACCTAAGCACTAATGCACCCAAACTTATGCCCTAAGAGCCACCCCATGACCAGTTTTATAAAAACTCACCTCCATGGCCATGGGAGGTGTGCTGAAATTTTTCTTAGAGAAGCCTCTCCAAACTTCTTACAGAGCTTTCCTAAGATCCCCTCAGTGCATTCCAACTATTTTTCCCAACCAATTCTCATTGTCGGAGCTCAATTTTGAACTTGAAACCTTGCCAGAAACCAGAATAAAACCCAATATACCTCCACAACCCACCAAACTCAAATTAACTTCACCCACACCTTCACAACAGTGAAAAAAGCCAAAACCCCATAAAATCCCCCTTCCACAGAGCCTCTACCATAGTTCTAGACCAACACGCAAATCTGGCCGTGATCGAATTCCTACTTAGGCCTTACACCAAGACCAGGGACTCAATCCCTAGCCTCCTTCCGGCCGTGATTGAATTCATACTTAGGCCTTACACCAAGACCAGGGACTTAATCCCTAGCCTCCTTGGAGCCCAACAACGTGTCGAACCCCTCTCATCGAAGCTTCACTTCTCAGAGCAAAGGTATAAAACCTCACCTCATCCCGAGCTTATTTTGATTCTCCATTTGATTAGACATAATTTAATTGCATGATTACCGTATGGATATGTTTGTCTCACTTAAACGAGTCCATAGGTTCAAAACCGAGGTGATTTGATTGAATCTAGGCTGAGATCTTAGGGTTTTAGTGTGGAAGATCACGAGATCATTCTATCGGGGATGATGACGGGGAGTCGTTCGATCGAGTGTGTATCTAATGGACGGAGGAGATCAAGCTAGACAGCGCTCCGGGACATAAACCGTGGGCCGAGTCAGCAGCTACGTGGATGGAGGCGTCCAACCAGAGCGCGCCACGTATGCCTTTGGAGCTGCCTAGGATCTAGTTAGCATGCGCAGTTTAAATAGATAAATAGGGCTTTTTCTTATTTATTTAAATACCCCTAACTTAGAAAATTTATAACTTTGTGTAAAAAAATCACAAAAATAAAATAAAAAATACCCTCTTGCCCAGTGAACAGAGGAAAATGATGTGGAATAAATTTCAAGTCCATTTGAAGCATAAAATATTTTTAATTAATTAAACACTTTTTTCAGATCATTTAATTCTCCATGCATATTGACACATCACCTTGGCTTGAAATTTTGGCATGTTGTAGCCTCTGTAAGGGAAACATCATCTGATTTTTCCAAAGTCAGAGGAGGTTCCTCTACAGAGAACCATATTTTTCAAGATCTTCCACATTATTTATTTAAAATAATCATAGAAATTAGCATATTGATTAGAAAATCCTAAGAAAATTTTGGAAGGTCCAGAAAAACCTTTGGAAATAATTTTATGGGTCAAGTCATTTAAAATGCACTTAAATTTTGCAAATACCATGAAAATTAGCATATTGATTATAAAATTCTAAGAAAATTTTGGAAGGTCCACCATGACTAGAGAATTTTGGGAAAATCCTAAAAAAATTTTGGAAGGTCCACCATGACTAGAGAAACCTTTGGAAATAATTTCATCATACCCTTAAATTTTACAAACACTAAATCACTAAAATAATTAATTTTGAAAAATATAAATATTTAAATGACTTGATTTTCAATCTCCACTGTGATTTAAGATCTAGAGAACTCATCATAAAAAGTTCAAAAAATTTTGAGTTCATTTGGTAACTTAAATTGATTTTCAAAGATAAATACCACTTTTGACACTTAAATGATTTTTAAAAATCAAAACTCAAAAAATTATGAAACTTAGTTTTTTAAGTTCTCTGTGATCAGAGATATTTTATAAAAATAAAATTATATTTAAAATAAAAACTTGATTTGAAGCCTATTTTAAATATTTAAAATAATTAAAAATTCATAAAAATCACAATAATAATAAAACTCGTGAAAATGTTTTAAATTGCTTTCGAATCACTTAGGAACAATTAGAATATTTTTCCTGACATTCTAAATAAAGATATTGAATTTCAAAGCTTTAAAATATTTTTTTTTAAAAAAAAAAAGCTAAAAATGAGTTTTCACTAAAATAATTCCAATAAATCAAAGAAAAATTAAAAAATTATAAAATTTGCTCCTTTGAGTTCTCTAACATCAGAGAGATTTTTCAAAAATACAAAACTTAATTTTCACCACCTAAAATATTTTATTTTTATTAAATACCCGACAGTTAAAAAAATTCTAATAAATCACAGAGAATTCAAAAAAATTATGAAAATTCGTCCAAAGGCTTCTCTATTCTAGTTCTACCTCCAATAAAAATTTCAAAGGATTCAAATTTACTTTGGTCAAGCTAGGAATTTTCTTTGAAAAATCCTATTTTTGCATAAAAATAACTATATAAAATAAATTAAATTCTGAAAAATCACATTTTCTCCTCTGATGTCTTAATTGAGTCATGAATGAGGTTGGATAAAAATTTTAAAGTCATTTGAATTGAATTTGACAAATTATGAAGTGTTAGAGCCTTAGGGGCAAATGTGTAATTTTGGAAATTTTGTCTTAATTAACATTTAGGCTTAAGTCAAGGGGGGAAATGGGTAACCTCTGATCTTAATCAATTCATTTGATGTTTGAAACACAAAGGGGTTAATTGGTAGAAACCAATCTCACTTTCTTAATTAAGTTAATAAATTTCTAAATTATTAAAATTTGGAAGTTTATCAAAATCAAATGATCATGGGCTTAGGGATATGAATTTTGAAGTCAATAATTAATCAATTTAATACCCCTATTTTGATTTTCAAATAGAATCCAAATCATGAATCATGACCACTTAAAGCTTAA
>JXCR01146213.1:25074-43455 GCA_002079205.1 Phalaenopsis hybrid cultivar
TAAATTCTTATTTTTTTCAGGATCAACTTTTGACTCTGTTGCAAAGTAAGGAAATATAAGTGAAAATATAATCAGAGACATTGTTATATTATTGCATATAAACAGTCGGGATCAATAATGTAAATTAGCAATCACTTGAATTTTAGCAGGATCTACTTCCATACCATATTCTGATATTTTGTGTCGTGATACAATTCGTCCTGCTACTTTAAATTGACATTTTCCCCAATTGAGGATTAAATTTATTTCTTCACAGCGCTTAAGAACTTTTGATAAATGTTCTAAACATGAGTCAGAAGTTCCAAACATTGAAAAATCATCCATGAAGAATTCCATCCCTTTTTCAATTAAATCACAAAAAATGTCATCATACATCACTCAAATGTAACAGTGGCATTACATAAACTAAAGGGCATTCTTCTAAAAGTAAATGTACCATAAGGACTGGTAAAAGTTGTTTTCTCTTGATCCTCAAGAGTTATTTGTATTTGGTGATAACCAGTATATCCATCCAAAAAATAAAAGTATTTATGCCTAGCTAGTCTATCCAGCATTTGATCTTGAAAGTGTAGTGTAAAATGATCTTTCCTAGTGGAAAGAGTTAATTTTCCATAATCAATGCATATTCGCCACCCTGTGACTTGTCTAGTAGGTATTAACTCATTATGTTCATTCACAGTCACAGTTACTCCTCCTTTCTTAGGAACGCAGTGAATTGGACTAACTCATGCACTATCCAAAATAGGGTAGATAATTCTAGCATCTAACCCTTTAAAATTTCTTTTTTTAGAACTTCTTTCATAACAAAATTCAATCTCTTTTGAGGATCAGCCCTGGGTTTGTTGTTCTCTTCCATATGAATTCTATGCATACAAATTGAAGGATTGATTCCTTAAATATCATAAATTGTCCATCTAAAGGCTTTCTTAAAATTTTTCAAAATCTTCTTCAATCTTTCTTCTGCTTCCATCGTTAAATTTGAGGAAATTATAACTAGTAAAGTAGAGGAATCACCTAAAAAGGCATATTTTAGATGATCAAGAAGTAACTTCAACTCAAGTTTATGAGGTTTGTCTATTGATGGACAAAATGATTTATCTTTTTCTATCGTGTCCAAAATTTTAAAACTTTCTGGAACATAGTTTGAATCTTCCTTAAAAAGATCTTCACATTGATCTAATTCCTCTTCTTGGACGTGTTAAAAATCTTTTTCTTCAGATTTTTCTTCATAATTAGTTTTGAAATGACATTCACTCAGATATCTTATAACATCCATTCTATAACATTCATCATCTTTACCTTTTGTAAGGTATTTCAATGTCTTGAAATGTTAAAAGTAACAGTTTGATGATTGATTCACATAGTTAATTCCCCTTTCTACACATCTATCATTGCTCTTCTTATGGCTAAGAAATGTCTCCCCAATATGATATCTCTTTATCTTCTTCCATATCCAGTACAACGAAATCAATAGGAAAGATAAATTGATCCACTTCCACTAGGACATCTTCTGTAACTCCTTTAAGGTACATTATCAAACGATCTGCTAACTGCAGAGTTACAGTAGTAGGAGTTATTTCTCCCAATCCCAATCTCTTAAATATTGATAATGACATAAGGTTAATGCTTGCATGTAAATCACATATAGCTTTCCCATAAAATTTTACTTCTATTGCACATGAAATTGTAAAGCTACCAAGATCTTTAAGCTTTTCAGGAAGATTTTTCTGAATTATAGCACTACACTCCTCACAAAGTGCAACAGTCTCATTATCTTCAAACTTTCTTTTTCTATTAAGAATATCTTTCATAAACTTTACATTGCTTGACATTTTTTCTAAAGCTTCAACAAATGGAATATTAATTTTAAGCTTCTTAAAAATTTTTAGAAAATTTGAAAATTGCTTATCCAACTTCTGTTGACGAAGTATCTGAGGAAATGGAGGTGGTGATTTTTCTAAATCAATTTTTAGCGAAGAAATAGGTCTTTCAGAATCTTTTGGACTGTCCTCTTTTGATTCTTCAATTTCTTCTTTCTCTACTTCAATTTCTTTTTAAACCCTACCTTCCAACTCTCTTCCGCTTCTAAGTTGAATGGCTTTTACTTGCTCTTTATTCTGTTTTTCATATTTTTTTCAGTATTACTAGGAAGTGTTCCTTGGGATCTATTACTTAATGAATTTGTCATTTATCTAAGTTGATTTTGATTATTTCTAATTGTAGCTCCTTGACTTTGTAACAGATTTTCCATTTGTAACACCACTTCTTCTATAGATAATTTCTTCTCTTTAAATTGTGCATTACTGTTGAAACCTGGAGGATAATTAGATCTATAATTATTATTACTCCCTTGGCTGTTCCAGTTTCCTAATGAGTTTCCTTGATTGTTCCCCCATTGCTGATTATTATCATCAATAGTATTATTACAATTGAAGTTGGGATGGTTCTTCCAACCTGGGTTATAATAATTTAAATATGGGTTATTCTGCTTATTATTTATGCATTTAAAGTTTCTAATGATGTTTGAGAATCTACCATTTGGCCTAAAAATTCTCTTCAATTATAGAAATTGGTTGAGAAAAATTCATTCCAAATTGTTTTAACTTCCTTGAAATTGCAGCAACTTGATTTGCTAACATAGTAAATGCATCAGATTCATGAAATGGGTGACTTTCTTAGGATTCACCCTCTTAAAAGGCCATTGAAAATTATTGGTAGTCATTTCTTCAATTAAAGTATAAGCGCCATGAAATGGTTTTGACATCAATGAACCATCAACAGCGGCATTGATAATAGATTTAAGAGATCCTGCTAATCCATTATAAAAAGTTTGAATTATTAACAAATCTGGTATAACATGGTGTAGACACTTTCTTAAGAATTTTTTAAATTGTTCCCATGCTTCATAAATAAATTCCCCTTCAATCTGATTAAAAGATGTAATAGCATTTCTAAGCTTCGTAGTTTTTAATGGTGGAAAATACTTAGCAAGAAATTTTTGTGCTAAATCACCCCAAGTTCTGATGGATCCAGGTGCTAACAAATTCAACCACATCTTAGCTTTATCCCTTAGTGAGAAAGAAAATAACTTAAGTTTCATGACATCATCTGATACACCATATTTAAATGTAGCACACAATTCTAGAAAATTGGCAAGATGCAAATTTGGATCTTTTATTAGTGATCCTTTAAACTAATTATTTGATTCTATTTGAATAATAGCAGGTTTAAGTTCAAATGAAAAAACAACTAGAAGAGGTTTTTGAATACTATAATAAAGTTCATCTATCGTAGAATTGACATAATCTCGTAAATGTCTAAATTATTGATGAATTTCAGTATTTTGATTATTTTGGTTTGACATTTCTGTAATTTGTTAGTTTTCTCAAAATTTTTGATTTTTTTGCTTTTTCTCATTTTTTTAACAGTTCTTTCTAATTTAGGATCGTAGGACACTAGTCCTTCAGAACCTGAACTACACATACACTAAAATAAAAAATAACATACAAAAATAAAATACTATAATAATATATTCCTATAATAACTCTTAAATTTTAAATAAGACTTATAAAAATAAAAATTTGCTTTCAATCAATTGTCCCCGGCAATGGCGCCAAAAATTTGATCCCGACTATTTATATGCAACAGCATAACAATGTCTTTGATGATATTTTTCACTTATGTTTCCTTACTTTGCAACAGTACCTAAAACTTAATCCTAGAGAAAAGAAGAATTTAATTTTATAATAGGATACTACACAAGTATACGTATCATTATCAAGTAATATAAGACATTTTAATTAAGACCTAAATATCAAACACAGGGAAATTCACAATATGCGCTTTTCAACAACAAACTTTCTATTTCAAAAAGACAATTACTTAAACTGTAGATATTTTTATAGTAATTAAAATCCAAATCTTTTGGTATTTTTGATATTTTAACAAAACAATAACAACTTCTAAAAATAACGTGAGTTTATGTAAAAGAAAAGTACATAATATGAAAATATCTTTCTTCTTATCATGAATCAGTAATAAGTATAGGATTTTTGTTGTGAAAGTATGCAAATTGTGTTGTGCCAAATAGGAGCAATATTATTCTTTAACCTTATTGGAGATGCTATAAAGAACATTGGCTAATTTAAAGTTTGAATAGTTCTGAAGACCGGCTAGGCAGAGATGTTATAAAGAACATTGACTAATTTAAAGTTTGAATAGTTCTGAAGACCGGCTAGGCAGGGAATGAGCTCTCACTCTAGAGTTCCCTCAGTTCCCTCCACCTGGGGGCTAACATCTCGTATTAGAACCTGAAATAATAAAATAAGTTGGGGGCCTTAACCTGTCACTTTAAAGTCCTCTAACTCTACACTCTTAAAAGACTATTTCCCTATTTATTTGCACTTAATCATATTAATTACATTCTCATTCATACAACCTCATGTGATTCTTTCCAATTGTTGACTGAGATAACACCAGCCAGTTCTTACATGTTCTCACAACAAATGTTAACATCTGGATTGGCCAAATCAAGAAGTAAATGAAGCAGTTTTTACATGTTCTCACAATAAATGTTAACATCTAGATAGGTCAGATCAAGAAGTAAATGAAGTGCATGGAATTAAATCATCACAACTTCTTCCAACATTAAAGATTAATACTCTCCATAAATTCCATCCAACACTTTAATTACTTATCATTTTAAAGAGAAATATAAAAAAAACTACTCAGAATCCATGGAGAAAACAAAACCACACTTTAGTTTAAAAGTAGAAATCATTTCAACAATAAGTCTCAATTAAAACCAAAAGTAGTCTAAAATAAAAGATAAAACTTATCTCAAATAACGAAGTCACAATTAAAACCAAAAGTAGTTTAAAAAAAAAGATAAAAACTTATCTCAAATCCTCCACCAAACAGAATCTATGGAGAAAACAAAACCACACTTTAGTTTAAAAGAAGAAATCATTGTCAAACCAACAGGAAGTCTTGATTAAAACCAAAAATAGTTCAAAAATAAAGATAAAAACTTATCTCAAATCCTTCACCAGACTCTTGAAGTTCCTTTAAATCTCTTCTCTTTTATAGCACTCTTAACTCTCACAATGAGTTCACTTCAAGCACTTCTAAAAGTCCCCCTTTTCAAGCACTTCTCTGAACTCCCCCTTTCAAGCTCACTTCTAAAAGTCTAACTTTCTTCTTTTATAAATTTCCAAGAGGTGTCTTGGTAACTCTTTAAAATGTGTTCTAATTCGATGTATTCTCTAAAGGATGCATCCTTTTACAAGTATTTTAATTATATTTTCGTTTCTAGTGGTCATAACCACCCTTTTTAGCCAATAGGTGCCTCAAATGTCTCTTTAAAATTCGACAAAATGAATTAATGTCAAATAACCGCCTCTGGCGCTTAAGCACGTGGCCTATGGCACTCAGGCGTGGCCTTCTATATTTCATCGACGCTTAGATGCCAAAATACTTTTGCACCATTTTCACATTTTTGCTCCAAATTTGATTCTTTTTCACACATTTTAGCATTTTTCATCTTTTTACTTGTACTTGAAAGAAAAACACACAAATACCTTCCATTAAAGTGCAATATCTTAAAAACAGGTATAAAAATGTGTCTAAAAATATTATATATTTTAGGTGTATCAGTGATACTTCAATCTTTAAAAACCGTCAAAATCCCCCAAACTTAAAATTTTACTTGTTCTCAAGTGACACTTCAATCTTTAAAAACTAAATAAGTATGATATGTATATGAGTTTCTTTAAGAGTTACAAAAATTTAGATTTAAAAATATACTAGTCCAATTTAGAAAAAAAATATTTAGCAAATGAGACTAACTTAAAGTTTAGAAATTCTTATTGTTAAGAAATATGAAAAATATGAGTTTCCATCTAATTCAGAAATATTGTAGAATTTCCAACTATAGAATTTAGTCCATTTATTATCTCCACTTAAAAAGTTTTTGAAGAATAATTTTAATTAATATATTATATCCCTAAACTTAAGAGTTTCTCAAGTTTTATACTTTAAAAAGATCAAATGTGGAACTAATTTTTGATTAGGCACTAATCCTTAAGCTTCTCCTCCCTTACTTCTCTAATCTTTTTCTTTTCTTTTTCTTTTTCTTTTTCTTTTTCTTTTTCTCTTTCTCTCTTTTTTTTTTCTTTTTTTTTTCTTTTTAAGGCAAGGATTACTATATATGGATAGGCCTTTAATGGTTTTGAATTTCACTTCTCCTTTCCTAAAGCAAAGTCCTGATATAATTCTTTTACTTGTAATAATAGTTTTACAAATTATTTTAAAAAAAAGAAATTTAAGTATTAAAAATAATAATCTAATTTTCTAATTTTTTCAAAAATACAAATTTTCTTACTAAAGATAGTTACACTATAGTTAGCATTTTCTACATTAAAAATTTTTAACTGAAAGTTTTTCTTCATTACTTTAAATTTTAACTAAATTTTCTTATTCATTTCTATAATCAAATTTTACTTCCTTAATATAACTTCATATACATGATCATTTTTCTTTTCAAATCAAATTCACTTGTAGTACATTTGAGAACATTAAAATTTAAGTTTTGAAAATATTTTTCATTTCCCCTCCTAAACTTAAAGTTTTAACAAAATTAAATAGTTTAGCAGCAGGTATATATAAGCAAGAAATGAAAATAAAAAAAAAAACATGCTTACATGAATTTTTATGCCTTAATTATACAAGCATAAAACTAAAAAATAGGAGTAAAATTAATTTTTGATTAATTTTCTATTATTTTGATTTTAATTCAACATGTAAAGATTCATTAGACTTCTAAGTAGTGGGTACATACATAAAAACAAACAAACAAACTAACTTTGATTTCATAGTCTCAACATAAAAAAATAAATTAACAAGATAAAAGAAAAATATAAGGTAGTAGTTTTCTAAAATTAAAGTTTACAATTAAAGTTATCAAGATTTTTAACTTTTCACAAGACACAGAAATAAGTTCAATCCTAACTAACTAAAATACAATAATCAACCCACAACAACAATTACTACCTTAAAATTTAAAACAAAATACTAACAGAACACAAACATCACAATAACAATTAAACAAAATAAAAGTATCACACATTATAAAGTCCAAACAAGTACATAAACTCAATGTATCAAGTCCTAACCACGTAGTCCATCACATATTACAAACATAAAAATAACTCAGTCCTCTTCCTCACCATTAGAATCACTGCTATTCCAGACATCTGTAGGCTCGTAATCAGGGTATCAGGGATATGAAGGAAATTCCACTCCTTGGTTACCTCTAATGAGGCTTTCCAAAGATGAATGAAATTTCACCTTATAATCACTTTTCCTTCTAGTATACCCATCAATATGGTCTACAAAACTTTCTAAATTTTGTACCTTATCTGCGGAATAATTAATATTGTCCATCATCCTCTGCAATAATTGATTTTGAGTTTCAGTAGACTCACCTCTTGAAGTAGATGCTCTCGAGGTAGATGGTCTAGATGTAGAAGCAGCTGAGGTGGATGCAGCAGCTGTTGACATTCTGTAACTCCTTGAAAATCCTCCTCTCCAACCAAAGGTAGAATGCTTCAAGTACGACTGCACATTTACACTTGTAATTGGCTTTAGAGGCAATAATACTTCTTCCTAGTTATCACATCTCACTCTAGCCTGCTCACACAAAGAAAAGATCAAGGAAGCAAATCCTAAAACTGTAGCAGTAGCGGCAGTGGCAGAACTGATGATAGTCTGATAGATCAAAGCTCCAATATTAATAAGTTTGCCTTCCTGAATACAATAATTCAACGTTGCTCTCTCCCTCGTAACTTCACTGAGATGATTTGTCGGTAACAAACAAGCTGAAATAAATTAGTGCCACGCCTTCAATGGTGCACTTAACTTAGAAGTAGAAATGTTAAATCTCCTCTCATTTGTAATTTTCTAGAGTCCTCTTCCAACAGTTAATCTCGTCAAGTTCCGTCTCAGTCGGACTATAGTTCGCATAAAATCACAAAGTATCAGGTTGTAAATGGTAGAACATATTGATTACCTCCAGTGAAAAAGGTACCAATTTTCCTCCAACCATGACTCGATCCTCTTCTTCCTCAGGGAGGTTTGCATAGAACTCCTTAACCACATAAATAACAGCCATAGCAGAAAATAGCAGAATCGTTCACTTTGTCGGTGAAAGGTTAAATCTTCCACGGATCCACCTGGATTTTTGAAACAATGCTCAAGAATGAACTTTCGTGACTGTAGAGTGTCACTAAACCTTTCATAAGCTTTTGAACTTACAAACTTACTCAAATCAAAGTGGGTCTTCCCCTTACTCCTCTTCATTCTTGGGGCCATTCTACAAATTTCATAAAGTTCCACAATAACTTCAAAAATTAAGTCTAATCTACTAAACTTAACCCCTATAAGCATAAACTACACTTTCTATGCAATTTCCATAGATTTTTCCTCATTTTTCACCATAAATAGTGATTTTCAAATTTTTTTCAAATGTACTCAAAATAATGGTGAAAATCTAAAAATTTTACATAGAAGTGAAGCTCTTACCTTAAGAAATCCAAATCTAACAAATTTGGCTTAAATCCACCAAAATATCTCCAAGAAAAGGTTTGCCCTAGACTTCAAAATTGTGAACTTGAGAGCAAGAAGATGACGACGAGAGTAAAAATGACAATTTTTGGGGTTATTTTTCACCTTTAACCGTTCGCGAACCGGCGCTTAAGCACGGATAAGTGGCACTTAGCCGCCTGACTCTCAGGTTACATCACGCTTAAGCACGAGAATGTGGTGCTCAGGCACCAGTGCACTATTTTTGATATATTAAAATTAAGTAAAATGCACTATTAGCCTAAGTATACCACCCCTAAATGATCATATAACACTTAAATGACTATTTTTCTCTCCTTTAACTCTCCTCTTTCTCAAAATTATTCAATATAACTAATTTGATTTGAGGCTAAAATAACACAAATTTTCACACAAACAAACACTCATATTCATTTATGAACTAGTACAAGTACATGTAACACTTAATTCTCACTCAAAATAGTCTCAGATGAGAAAGTTTTCCTGAACACAAACACTAAACAAACATACTCAATTAAACACATAAAAGACATAAATACTAAAAACAAGATTTAACACTAACTCCTAACAAACAAACTCTAACAACTACTAATAATTTTCAATGTCCCTCTAAAAGGACAAATCCAAAAACGGTAGCTAGTATTCATGATTTTGATGCAATAACTATGTTAGCTGCATAAATAGCTTTTATATCAAAGAAGATAGATCAACATGTAATGAATTATTCTCAGACATCAACTGTGCTTGAGGAAAACTCATTGGCACAAATGATAGAATTTCAATCTTTTTATGAGACCTTAAATGCAATAAATAATCTTCTAATAATCCTTATGTCAATTGTTATAATCCTGGTTAGAAGAATCATCCAAATTTTAGTTGGAGCAACAATAATTCTAATGCTGCAAATCGGCAATGGGGAAACAACGCTGCAAACCCATTGAGAAACTCCAAAAATCAAGGAAATCCAACTCATAAACCTTATTACCCTCCAAGTTTTAATAATTTACAGAGTAAAGAGAAAAAAACTATCAATGGAAGAATTGATATTACAAATGGGGAGTCAATTACAAAGTCAAGGAGCTGCAATTAGAAACATGGAAAATTGATTGGGATGTATTGCTACCGCACTTAGCAATAAACCTCTAGAAACGTTGCTTAGTAATGTTGAAGTAAATCTAAAGAGTAGAAAAAAGAGCAAATTAAAGTTATTCAACTAGGAAGTGGAAAAGAATTAGAAAACAGAGTTAAAAAAGAATTGGAAGTTGAAGTTGAAAAAGATGAGGTGGAAAATACAAAAGTTGATGAAGATTTTCATTTTAAGTCAGAATGTCCTATTAAACCAATGAAAATCACTGTAGAAAGACCACTACCTCCATTTCCTCGAAGATTAAAGCAGAAAAATAGAGATAACCAATTCTCAAAATTTTTAGAAATATTGAGGAAATTAATGATAAACATTCCATATTTTGAAGCTTTGGAATGAATGTCAAGCTATGTGAAGTTCATGAAGGATATACTTAATAAGAAAGGAAGTTTGTAGATAATGAGACTGTTGCACTTAGTGAAGAGTGTAGCGCTATAACTCAGAAAAAGTTTCTTAAGAAACTTAAAGATCCTGAAAGTTTTACACTTCCTTGTACTATTGGCGAAAGATTTTTTTGAAAAGCTTTATGTGATTTAGGAGCCAGTATTAATCTTATACCGTTATCAATTTTTAGAAGTTGGGCTTAGGAGATATTTCACCTACAAAAGTGAGTAAAGAAGATTTGGATTATGTTCAGGAAAATTTTGAAATGTTAGATCCTACAGAAAATAATAAGAATTTGATTTCATCTATTAAGAAAGCTCCTGAACTAGAACTGAAAACACTTTATATACATTTGAGGTATGCATTCTTAGGAGATTTATCTACATTACCTGTTATAGTATCCTCAAAATTAATTGATAAGAAAGAACAACAGTTGTTGGAAACTTTGAAAACATATAAGAAAGCCTTTGGATGGACATTAGCTAATATTAATGGAATATGTCCTTCAATGTGTATGTATAGATTTTTATTGGAAGATCAACATGAACCAAGAGCTGATCCTCAAAGGAGATTAAACCTAATGATGAAAGAATTTGTCAAGAAAGAAACTTTAAAATGGTTAGATGCTTGAAATAATTTAGAAGGTCAGGCTTAAGAGATATTTAACCTACAATTGTAACTCTTCAATTAGCTGATCGTTCGATTACCTATCCTAATAGATTTATAGAAGATGTTTTAGTGAATGTTGATAAATTTATCTTTTTTATGGACTTTATTTTATTAGATATGGAGAAAGATAAAGAAATTCATATCATTCTAGGAAGACCATTCCTAGCCACTAGAAGAGTATTGATAGATGTGCAGAAAGGAGAACTAACTATGAGAGTTAGTGATCAAGAGGTTACATTTAATATTACAAAATCAATGAGATACCCTGCAAAAGAGTAAGAGATTGAATGCTTTAGAATGAATATTAACGAATATTTAAGCCATGAATATTTTAAGAAGACTTTTGAAAGATAATTTGAAAAGGAATATATGGAATATCAAGATGAGGATAAAATTCAAGATGAATCTATGGAAGTGAGTGAAGAGGATTTAGATTATGTTTATGAAAAATTTGAAACGTTAGATCCTACAGAAAGTAACAAGAATTTGAGTTCATCTATTGAGAAACCTCCTGAAGTAGAACTGGAAACACTTCCTACAAATTTAAAGTATGTATTCTTAGGAGATTTATCTAGATTGCTTGTTATAATATCCTCATAATTAACTGATTTGCATGAAAAACAATTGTTAGAAACTTTGAAAAGATATAAGAAAGCCTTTGGATGGTCATTAACTGATATTAAAGGAATCAATCCTTCAATTTGTTTGCATAGACTTTTATTAGAAGATCAACATGAACCAAGAACTGATCCTCAAAGGAGATTAAATCCTATGATGAAAGAATTTATGAAGAAAGAAATTTTAAAATGGTTAAATGTTGGAATAATATATCTTATTTTAGACAGTGCTTGGGTAAGTCCAATTCACTGTGTTCCAAAGAAAGGAGGTGTGACTGTAGTGACAAATGAGCATAATGAATTAATATCAACAAGACAAGTCGCTGGATGACGAATCTACATAGACTATAGAAAATTAAACTCTGCCACCATGAAGGATCATTTTATTTTACCCTTTTTGAACCATATGTTGGATAGGCTGGTTGCACACAAATATTTTTGTTTTCTCGAAGGATATACCGATTATCATCAAATAAATATAACTCCAGAGGATCAGGAGAAAACAACATTTACTAGTTCTTATGAAAATTTTGCTTTTCGGCGAATGCCCTTTGGATTATGAAACACACCTGCCACATTTCAAAGATGTATCATGTAAATTTTTAGTGTTTTAGTTGAAAAAGGGATTGAAGTCTTTATGAACGAATTTTCTATGTTTGGAAATTCATTTTAAAAATTTCTAAATCAATTAGAGAAAGTTCTTGAATGATGTGAAAAAATTAATATCGTATTAAACTGAGAAAAACGTCAATTTATGGTTTCAGGAGGAATTGTGCTTGGGCATAAAATTTTAGAAAATGACATGGAAGTAGACCCGACAAAATTTTAAGTTCTATCAAACTTACCTCTGCTTACTAATGTAAGAGGACTTAGGAGCTTTTTAGGACTTGCTGTATTTTACAGGTGATATATTAAAGATTTTTCAAAAATCACTAAACCTTTATGCTAACTCCTGAAAAAAGATATAAAATTTGATTTTAGACAAGGTTGCCTTAAAGCCTTTGAAACTTTAAAGGAAAAATTGATCACTGCTTTTATAATTCTTTCAACTGATTGGGAGAAACCGTTTGAATTAATGTGTGATGTTAGTGATTATGCGATTATAGATGTATTAGGGCAGAGATATGATCACTTCTCCCTAAATACTTTTCCTCATCTACTATTACTTTGGTTCCCAAGGACAAAACCCCTCACAAATGGAAAAATTTTAGACCCATTAGTCTCACTTCTGTTATGTCTAAGATAATCAACAAAGTATTGGTTAATAGATTACAACCTCACCTAAATCAACTTATCTGCAAGAATCAGTCAGCCTTCATCAAGGATAGAAGTATTGTTGATAATGTGATCTTGGCCTAAGAGTTGGTATTGGATTTAGACAGAATCACTAGAGGAGGCAACTTAATTTTCAAATTAGATATCAAAAAGGTATATGAAACTATCAGTTGGAAGTTCATTGAACAAGTTCTTATTGCTAGAGGTTTCTCCCCCTCCTTTATCTCTCTAATCAACAGATGGCTGACTAATAGCTTCCATTCTATCTTCATCAATGGATCTTCCCATGGATTCTTCAGTGCTTTTAGAGGTATAAAAAAGGTGACCCCCTTTCCCCTACCATATTTATCTTAGTTTTTGATTACTTATCCAGAAGCTTGAATGAGCTGACATCCAAGAAACCCCACTCCCTTTATAGCCACAGATCTTCCACCTTAATCAACCACTTGGTTTTTGCTGATGACATCATTATCTTTTCAAAACCTTCTAAAACTACTGTTAAATTATTCATGCAGAGCTTGAAGATCTTTCAGGATGCCTCTGGTATGAAGTTAAATAAGCAGAAGTGCATCTCCATTTTCAGCAAACAATGCAAAAGTGAATTAAAGACCTGGGTTTCTGATTTCACTGGCTTCACAAATAGTCATCTTCCTGTGAAATATATGGGGGTACTTCTTATCAAAGGAAGAACTAAAAACATTCAATTTGATCAAATATTAGAAAAGATTCAAAGCAAATTACAAGCATTGGAGAATTCATTTTTATCTAATGGGGGTTGGATAACACTCCTGAAAAGTGTTCTATCAGCTATCCCATCCTATCTTCTGTAAATGAACATCTTGAAAAAGTCTTCTCAAAGATTATTAGAAGGGATCTTCAATATATTTCTATGGGCTGGTCAAAGGAAGCAAAAACACTGGACAAAATGGGCTAAGGTGTGCTTTGAGGAGGGTGGGTTAGGCTTCAAGTCCTTCCCCCAAATTATGCACACTAATCTCTGCAAACTCTGGTTCAAATTTAGATCACAGTCCTCCCTTTGGGCTGAATTCCTATGGGGAAAGTATTGCCAGAATCAACACCCTACCCAACTCTCTGTGGGTTTAGGGGATTCCCCCATTTGGAAAAAGTTGTTACAGATTAGGGAGGAAGTTGAACAAATGTATGTCTGGGAGATTTGTGAGGGTTTGGTAAACATCTGGTGGGATAATTGGTCTTTGGAAGGTTGCCTTATTCATGATCAAAATGTTCCAGCCTCTCCAATGCTTGTGAAGGATCTTTTGGAACATGATAAGTGGAATCTTACTCCAATTCTTCCTTTCTGCAGCCCTTCTCAAATCTCCAATATTCTGAAACCTTCTATAAACCCTAGAGTAAAGAACAGAATTGCTATAAAAAAGAGCTTAATCTCTTCTCAGCCGCCTCAAATGGTGGTGCATTGGGGTCATATAATCTGGAATAAATTTCTCACTCCCTCCATGTCATTTTTTATATGGAGACTCTTCTTAAAATTAATTCCCACTGATGATATATTGAAATTGAAGGGTCTGAGAGGTCCCTCTAGATGTATTTTTTGCCTGTCCAATGAGGAAACTATTACCCACCTTTTCTTTGCCTGCCCCTGGGTACAGGATGTTTGGTCTATTGTGAATGGTAAGCTCAATGTCCCAACTATGAATCTAACATGGGAGGTATTTTATAATTGCTGGTTTGATTGGAGGGGATTCAATCTTCAAGACATCCCCAACATTGTGGCTTGGTTTGTTTGGATGACTAGAAACCAGTTGAAGAAAGATAATTCCCATTTAGAACCTATGAAGGTAGATCTAAATTGCATTGCTTTTATACAAAAACTGATTAAATTTAAAAAGTTTGAAGCTGTGTTGGAGCTGAGCCCATCTCTCAATCCTTCCATTACCAAAGTCTTGAAAATTTGCTGGACTCTTCCAAAGCTTGGATGGATAAAAGTTAACACTGATGGTAGCTATAATTCTCAGTCTGTTGGATTTGATGGTGTCTTCAGGAATCATGAGGGGAGGTGCATCTTGTTTTTTCAATCTCCTATTAAAACTTTGGATTCCCTTGAAGCAAAATGTCAAGCTGTCTTTTCGGCCATCAACTTAGCCAGATCTTGCCAGTTCAACCAGCTATGGGTTGAATCTGACTCCTTGCAGCTTATTAACATTATCAATGGTTCTTATGAGACCCCATGAAATTTAATCAGCTGGCTTTTTGGAATTCATCAATTGCTTAAAAATTACTCTATCAAGTTTTCCCACATCCACAGAGAACGGAATAAACCCTCCAATTGGCTGGCTAGAAGGCGTCTCTCTACTGAAGAACCTTTAGTGAGTAGAAGGATTCCTCCTCCACTGGATTTCCTATTATCCAGTGATCTGCTACCTCTCCCATATATCAGATAACTCTTTTTTGTTGTTTTTGAGAGGTTGCCTTCTTTTCTATAGGCCCTCTTCCCCCTTTTTGATTTCCTTTTGTATTTGGTTTTCTTTCATTAATGAATTGGAGCTTGGCTCCTTACTCAATATATATATATATNGCGTGGGATTAAAAAAAAATTCATATCTCTCTCTCTCCCATATCTCATCTCAAGGGTGTGGGATTAAAATGTTCTTTTATCCCTCCCTCTCCCTCCCTCTCTTTCTCCCTCTCTCTTCCTATATAATCAGCCAATAACACCTCAACTGATGCAAACGTGAACCCCTTCTCTCCTAAAACAAGATCTAAAATAACTCCCAAGACTCTGACTGCAAAAATTTTAGAATGATGAAAATGCCTAAAATACTGAGGTATGATTTATATTTAGAATCCTGTAGAAATTTCAGAATGATGAAAATGCCTACAATACTGAGGTATGATTTATATTTATAGTTCCTGTAGAAATTTCAGAATGATAAAAATGCCTACAATACTGAGGTATGATTTATATTTATAGTTTTTATTTCCACCTATATCATTTCATATTTAAAAATTTAATTTTTGGGGAGGGAAGAAAGAGATTAACTATTAGATGTCCTCTATTTCAATATTTTCAAAAATTATTAATATGATTTTATGTAGTGAATTTAATTCTGTAACTATATTTTTGTAACTATTTAAATATTATGGTAGATTTAAAGAAATGAATTTATTAATTCAAGTAACTATATTTTGTTGCTATTTAAATATTATGGTAGATTTAAGGAAATATTTTGTAATGAAAATTAATTTTGTAACTTAAGATATTTAGTACAAGAGAATAAGATTATAGTTAACTATTTAAAGTAAAGGAAACTATATTTTGAAGTATTAAGAGACTATAGTTAACTATTTAAAGTAAAGAAAACTATATTTTGAAATATTAAGAATCTTAGAAATTATTTGAAAAGAAAAAGATTGGGGCTCAATGATGTAAAAGCTATGAAATTTTTATAAGATAAAGGAATGCTTTGAGTTTCAAATTTAGGGAAAGAAAGGTGATGTTTAAAATCACTTATAAGGCAAAGGAATGCTTTGAGTTTCGTGGGGCTCAATGATGTAAAAGCTATGAAATATTTATAAGGTAAAGGAATACTTTGAGTTTCAAAAAAGTAAAGGAAACTATATTTTGAAGTATTAAAAATCTGGAAATTCATTTGAGAAGAAAAGATTGAGGCTTAATGATGTAAAAGCTATAAAATATTTATAAGGTAAGGGAATGCTTTGAGTTTCAAATTTAGGGAAAGAAAGGTGATGTTCGGCTATGTAATATTTATAAGGTAAAGGAATGCTTTGAGTTTCAAATTTAGGGAAAGAAAGGTGATGTTCAAATGTTTATAAGGTAAAGAAATGCTTTGAGTTTCAAATTTAGGGAAAGAAAAGTGAAGTTCAAAATATATCTATAAGGTAAAGGAATGCTTTGAGTTTCAAATTTAGGGAAAGAAATGTGATGTTCAAAATCAACTATCTAGATATAGTAATCCTCACTTGAAAAAGGGAAAAGAAAGGATTGGCAACAATCCCTGAAAAGAAAAGTATATAGGATTGAAAGCAATCCAAATGAAAAAGGAGAAAAGAAAGAAAAAAATAATAATATGAAAGTGAGGAGAAGCTTGAGGATATGCTTAATCAAAAATTGGCTTCACTCGACCTACCTAAAGGGAAAACCTAAATACATTCCTGAACTTATATTTATGANCTTTTTGATGTTTTGTTGCAGGAATGACGAATTAGGGTCATTGGAGCAAAAATGATGTAAAAAGGAGCGAATTTGGAGCAAAAAGGACCGAAATGTGAAGATTTGAACGGCGAGCCCAACGACGCCGACGGCGGACTTTTCTCGACACTCCAGATTTAATTCACTTAGAAGACCCGCCGACGGCGAGCTCGGCGGTTATGTCCAACAATGCATTAGATGAGGACGAATTTTGGAGGGATGCTTAGGCAACACTTGGGAAAACTCATCCACATCTTTAAAGAGAAGACTTTGGCCGAAAATAAGAGAGGAGGCTCAAGAGTTAAGTGTTGGGAAAGTGTAGAGAGTCTAAATTGTGAGAAATTCTTCGAGAGATTGTAAGAGTGGAGGGAAAGTGAGAGATTTCTTCCTTCTTGCTGCTTCCGAAGGGAATTGCTTGTGTTGTAAAGAAAGGAAGAGATTCAGAGGAACTTCAAGGAGTGTTCTTGGGGAGAAATTAGAATTTTGTGTGTTGTAAAGAAAGAAAGAGATTCAGAGGAACTTCGAGGAGTTTGCTTGTGGAGGAATAAATTCTGTGTGCTGTAAAGAAAGGAAGAGATTCAGAGGAACTTCGAGGAGAGTTCTTGGGGAGAAAGAGATTGTAAGAGTGGAGGGAAAGTGAGAGATTTCTTCCTCCTTGCTGCTTTGAAGAGGAATCGTGTGCTGTAAAGAAAGGAAAAGATTCAGAGGAACTTCAAGGAGTGTTCTTAAGGGAATTGCTTGTGTTGTAAAGAAAGGAAGAGATTCAGAGGAACTTCAAGGAGTGTTCTTGGGGAGAAATTGGAATTCTTTGTGCTATAAAGAAAGGAAGAGATTCAGAGGAACTTCAAGGAGTTTGCTTGGGGAGAAATTTGAGATAAGTTTATTTACTGGTTGTAGTTTGTATGACTTTGCTTTTATATAAGAATTCTGAGTTTTGTTGTGTTTTCCCCATGAGTTCTGGTAGTTTTCTCTCTTTCTCATTGTCTTGAGATTTGTGAAATGGTGATTTAAATTGGTTGAGCCATGAAAATGTTAAAGAAGTTGTGATGATCTTTTCACTTTGATCTTAATTTACTTTCAATCTGGCCAATTGATTTGTTAAAATATGTTGAGTTTTACAACTAAAGTGAATATTACATCCAAGATTCAGAGAGGTCAAGGCCCTTGGAAGTTGGGTGCAAATAAATAAGGAAATAAAATTATCGGGAGTAGAATTGGAGATTTTAGAGTGACAGACTAAAATCCCCAATTCGATTCTATCGTTTGGGTGTTGAAGTGTAGATGTTAGCCCTCAAGCAAGGGGAACGTTGGAGCTCCGAAGTGAGGCCAGTATCCTCCCAGCCTAGCTGTAGATTCAGTAAACAAGTGTAGGATTAGTCAATGTTCTTTATGTCTGGACCAAAGGGTAAAGAATAGGTATGCTCCTATTTGACACAATACAATTTGAACTGATTCACTTTATCCATTCACTATAATTTCTTGAC
>JXCR01146213.1:43772-79341 GCA_002079205.1 Phalaenopsis hybrid cultivar
AGCGATACATATACTTGCGTTGATAAGTGTGACTTTACAATTATTGAATATTTTATACATACATCTTTATCGAATATATAATTGTTATTAAGTTTTTGGTGCAGTTGCTGAGGAATTAAATCTTTTAGCAGCAGTATTAAATACTTATATTTTTTAGCATATATAAAGTCATTGTCAGTGGGTTCAGAGATATAGGTAAGATTTTGTCACCCACGACGCTCAATCTCTCCCCCATGAAATTGGAATGCTCTTTCAGGAATCAATTTTTTCTTGCCCATAAAGCTCAATAAACATTGTTAAGCCACCAAACTCACAAACCATTTCTTATCATAGGAAGATGAACTGCCTCTTCCATGCATTTTTTGAGCCACGGGAAGCAAATCAAATGAAGAATAAGGGTCAACAAGGAAGTGGGGAAGAGGATCTCAAGGATAGAAATCAAATTTTCAGTCAAAACGAAGCCTCTCAAGTGATTAAATCAAAATTAGAAAAAAAAAGGAGGCTTACAGGAGGAAATCAACACAATATTCCTTCTTCCCACACCCCAATCTATCTTCCCTATGAAAATGGTAGAGTTTTGATGACTTTTACGACAATCTTAAATGTCCTAGAGCTAAAGAGGCAAAATGCTTAGATGAAAACTGAAGGATAAGAAGGCAAACAAGAGAAAGGATTGAAACAACTCAAATGTTAAAAATATAATAGACACGCACTGGTGGGGTAAAGAACTGGCATGACCGCACCCGAAAGTGGCATGGTCATGGTAGTTCAAAGTAATGCAATGGGTTCATCCAGCGTGGCTACACCCGAAGATGGCGTGGTTACACCAGCGTGAAATAGTTTTCTGGATAAGATTCTACATGAACATGCCACATATGCGGTTCAATTATGCCAAACTCTCTATTTGGCAGTGTGGTCTCGTCGGTTCTAGGCATGGTCACACTAAGTGCAGCCCAAGTACGGGCCCCAACATCACACCCCAGACTCCGTTTAACACATTTTTTCCCCTCATAACCTCGTAAAAATATTCTTGATCTAAGAAATAGTCAGAGAGGCATAAAAAAATACAAAACTCAAAAATAAAATTCAATGTAAGGTTTTGGATGCAAATGAATAGAAATAGATCCCAAAACAATAGATAACACTTGGTATAACGTTGTTAGCTTAACAATGCTAGTTCTACTATTTAGGATGACTTTAATCTTAGGACTGGAATATGAACTTTAATCTCTCCTCCTAGGTATGGTTTTAACCTCAATCCATTAACCTTAAAGATGTTCCCAATTTTGCTATCCTGAATGTCTATAGCTCCAAATGGGTGCATCGTTACTACAATGAATGGTCATAAACACATGGACTTAAATTTTCCTGGAAATAATTTCAATCATGAATTATACAATAAAAACTCTTGTCTAGAGTGAAATTTCTTTCTATATAGCTTCTGAACATACTACTTTTTTAACTTCTCCTTGAAAAACTTGGAAATCTCGTAGGTTTCTAACATGATTTTATCCAACTCAATCAATAGTAGTAATATTTTTTTTCCACATATTTTAAATTATAATTAAATTCTTTAATTACCTAGTGAAGTTTATTTTCAAATTCTAGTGGTAAGGGACAATCTTTTCCAAGAATCAGTCTGTAGGGTGGCATACTAGCATTCCTGTGAGAGTTTTGAAAGCTCTCTTATAAGCTTATAATGTATCATTAAGCCTAAGAGACATATCCTTATGGTATGTGTTAATAGTTTTTTTCTAAGATCCTCTTAATCTCCTTAGTGGAAACCTCAACTAAACCACTAGTTTAGGAATGGTATGCAATAGCAATCTTGTGAGCTATTCTAAATTTTGAAATTAATGCCTCCATATTTTAATTACAAAAGTGACTACCCCCGTCACTGATAATCACCATGGGTGTTCCAAATCTACTAAAAAAATAATTCTTCAAAAATTTAAGAACACTCTGGGAATCACAAATTGGGTAGTGCAACAACCTTAATCCACTTAGAAACATATTCTACTACTACCAATATATAAGGTTTTTTTGAAGAAGGTGGAAAAGGTCCCATAAATTCTATCCCCAAAAAATAAAATATCTCAACTTCTAATGTTTTATTAAGGGACATCTTATCTTTTTTAGAAATATTCCCTACCCTTTGACATATATCAAGAATTTTCATATATTGATTAAAATTCATAAACAAGGTAGGCCAATAAAATCCAGATCAAAAAATTTTTGCAGTATTTTTTGGATCCACCAAAATGCCCCCTAGATTTTGAATCATGATAGACCCTAATAATATCATCATCTCCTAAAGATTTGATCTTCACAATTCCTAAACAGATAATGTTCATTCAATAGTAGAATCTATCATAAGAGAAAACTTTCTTCTTTTGGTGCTACGTGAGACCATAGGGAATGCTAATGCTAATTTTATAATTTATGATGTCAGCATACCACGAGGTAACCTCCACTAAAATGGCGAGGAGTTGCTCACCAGGAAAATTCTCATTATGTCTAAAAGATACTCATTATATTTTTCCTTATTGAGCCTTGATAAATGGTAAACTACGTGATTCTCCATTCTTTTCTATCAGTAATCTAGAAATCAAATTCTTGCATCAAAACGACCCATTGGATCAAGCGGGGTTTGGACTCATTTTTGGCTACAAGATATTTAATATATGTGTGTGGCGTGTAGAAAATAACGCTTAAATTCCTTTATGTTTTGCATATTTTTATGGACAAAATTGCACTTTAAAGAGAGGTATTATCATGTTTTTCTTGCAGGTACAACAGGTGTTAGAAGCGATGCAATGTGGAGGAGACCTGGAGCAAAAGAAGCAAAAGGCAAATGGCGCCTAGGCACCGGACTCGTGGACGCCTGGGTGCCAATCTTTATCCTAGCAAACCAATAGGTTGTGCCTAGGCACCACCCAATTGGTGCCAAGGTGCCATGAAACTGTTGCCTAGGCACTGCTCCCTAGAGTGCTAAGGCACCAATACTATTCTCTGTAAATTGAGAGACTGGCGCCTCGATGCTAGGAACAACCTGAGTTAGTTTTGAGCAGTTCGACCACCTGTCGTGGGGAGTTTCTAAAAGGTCTTGGAGTAGTTTCTTGTGCTAATAAGAGAGCTTATAAATGTGCATGTATAGAGACTTAATTGTTTTATTGATTAATTGAAGAAAATTAGGTTTAGAGTGAGTATTTTGGGGTGAATTGAGTGGTAAAGTGAGAAAAAGGATATGTATGTGTTGTACAGTTTTGTACCTTCTTCTTCTTCTTAAGTGGAGGATAGAGAAAGACTTAAGAAGCAGCATCCAGGGAAGCATTTTGTGAAGCATCTTCAGTTGTAAATGAGAGGAAGATAAATGATTGTGTATTTCCTTTGTTAAATTTATTTAAACACATCATTAGTGGAATTTTCTTATTTTCAAATGAAGCTTTGTGGTATGTTCTCACACTTTCTGAGTAATACTCCTTACCTTACCTTGTGATGTTTAAGTTGGATGTGTAGGAATGAATAATATTTTTAATGCTATTTTCTTAATTACTTAAAGTGATGATTAACCATCTGATATTGGTTTACTTTACATTCTGTCTAATTAAAATATTAAAATGTATTGTGAACCATAATGACTCAGGAGTGCTATAGTATAATCAACTAGTTTAGTCACATTGAACTGTGGAGTATTGGTATATATGCTTAGTAGGTTGATGCAAATATTAGGGAGATATTTTTTTGATAGGTTCAAAATGAGATTTGAGGAATTAAATTTGTTTTAACCAATCTTCTTTATGCACTTGGGAGAGGTTCAAGAAGAATGTTGCTCCTATTTGTCACTAGCCAAATTTACAATTAACATTTTACATTTCATGCACACCATTTAAATCATTACAAGGGCCCAATATTCTTAAATCCAACCACTAGGTTAAGTCGTATTTCCATAGGATTTAAACTTTAGAATTGCTTGTAATACAGTAGGATTAGTTCGTAAAACTTTAACCTAATCTATATTCTAGGCTAGAAATGAAGCTAGTAGGTTTTAACTTTTCCTAAGTCTAATTCTCTCATTTAATGTTGGATTGACATTCTAAACTAAAAAAATCTGATATTACTAATACGACACGTACATTTGCGTGAGCTTGCAGCACGTGAGTGCACCAGGAAGCGGTATCAAGTTTTTGGCACCGTTGTCGGGGAACAACAGATTATTTAACTTAGGAGATTTTAGTTGAACCTCTAGGTTTTAGAGTTGAAAAACCTTTAGTGTTAATTGTATGTGTTTAACTTTATTTTCCTTTTTTTTTTTTTTGAAAAACCAAGGAAAACCAAATATATGTTTTGTGTGATTGTGTGTGAATTTTACATATTAGATTATCTAGTTTGTGTATGTGTAGTTCAGAACCTACTGGACTTGCACCATACAATTATGAGTTAGAACTACTAATAAAATAAAAAAAGTAAAAGAGACCTTGACACTCATAGGAGAGATGATGAACAACCCACACAACAACCCAAAAATTTAGGAACCAACCCATGGACAAATCCATGTTATGTATAGACCATTAAGAGACTATGTTAAACTATGATAGAAGAAATTGACTTAAGCATTCAGGCCCTTGCTGCAGAAGCTAACACATTCAAACTGAAACCTATTATCATGCAAATGATGCAGAACAACTAGTTTGTGGGAACCCCGTGAGAGGATCCAAACTTGCACTTAATGAGTTTCTTATAACTCTATGCTACTGTCACTATAATTGTGTTAAACATTGTTAGGCTTAAGCATGGTCAAACTTTTCAAAAACTTGTTTAAACTTCTTAGAACCTAGGTCAATTAGGATGTGGAGTGACTTAACCCAGAAATTCCTAGCTAAGTATTTCTCGCCTTCAAAAAAGGCTAAATTAAGAAATGATATCACTTCATTTTGCCAATACAAAAGTGAGGTGATTTATAAAGCCTGAGAATGCTTCAAGGAAATTCTTAGAAAGTTTCCACATCATGTGGTGCCCAATTGGTTGATAATTTAGACTTTTTACAATGATTTAGTAGGATCTATTTAGTTAATTATAGATGTCACCACTGGTGGTTCTCTTATGTCAAAACCATTTGAAGATGCTTATTCTCTAATTGAGGAGATGGCTATAAACAACTTTCATTGACCGTTTGAAAGTGTGAACCTTAGAAAGGTAGCAAGTGTTCCTGACACAGACTTGATTTTAATTTTAACTTCTCAGGTACCTGCAATTTATAGAAATTTAGGTCAATTTAGGATGAGCCAACCTCAAGGATCTCAAGTCATTGAAAATAACTCATTCAGACAATTGTTTGATGCTAAAACTTCAACATTTGAGACTCTAAATGCAATTAACAATAGGACAATTAGCCCATATTCTAGCTATTACAATCTCAGCTGGAAGAATCACCATAACTTTAATTGGAATAACAATCAAGGTGTAGGAACCAATAATGGGGGGTAATAGTAATCAACCAAACCCTTTTGGGAATTGGAACAATCAAGGAAGTTTGAACCCATGACCTTCTTATCCTTCAAGATTTAATTCTAACCCTCAATTCAATGAGAGGAAGCTATCTTTGGAAGAAGTTGTTTTTCAAATAGGGAATCAGCTACAAAGCCAAGTTGCAGTTATTAGGAACACTGAGAACCAATTAAGATAGATTTTCAACTCACTTTGTAGTCAAGCCCAAGGAACTCATCCTAGTAACACTGAGATTAAACCTAAAGTGAAGAATAGTGAGCACATAAATGTTGTTAAATTGAGGAGTGGATGAGAGTTGGAGAAAGTGATCCAAAAAGATTCTGAGGTGGAGAAAGAAGATGTGGAACCTAAATGAGTTGTTAAAGTTCTTTCAATTTATTTATGAAGACCATTCTCACCCACTAGGATTAACATAGAAAGAACACCACCATTTTCTCAGTGACTCCAAAAAAAAACTAGAACAAAAAATTTCATGATACTTGGAAGTTTTCATGAAACTGACCATCAACATCCTATTTGCTAAGGCCCTAGAGTACATGCCCAGCTATGTGAAGTTCATGAACAATATTCTCAACAAGAAGAGGAAGTTTGAAAATTATGAGACTGTGGCCCATAGTCAAGAGTGTAGTGCTATCATATGGAAGAAGCTTCCTCAGAAGCTTAAAGGATCATGGGAGCTTCATTATTTCATGTGAAATTGGAGAAAAGTTCTATGAGAAGGCTTTATGTAATTTTAGCGCCAATAATAATCTTATGCTATTGTCTATTTTAGGAAGTTAAAATTAAGAGAGGTGACCCCTACCACTGAAACCTTTTAACTTGTTAATCTATCAAACACTTATCCAAGGCGGGTTATAGAGAATGTTCTAATGAAGGATGATAAATTCATCTTACAAGTTGATTTCATGGTATTAGATATGAAGAAAGATTGGATAAGGAGATCCATTGAGGAAACCCTTGAATTTGAGTTGAAGGGGCTTCCCAAATATTTAAAGTATGCTTATTTGAGGCATTATCAGTTATCATATCCTCAATTTTGGTTAATTCAAAAGAAGAACAATTAATAAATGTTCTAAGAAGTTTTAAGAAAGACTTTCAATGGAATTTAGCAGACATAAAGAGAATTAATCCTTCGATTTGTATGCATAGGATCCTAATGGAAGAAAATCATAAATCCAAAACAGATCCTTAAAGGAGATTAAACCTTGTTATGAAAGAAATTGTAAAGAATGAGATTTTAAAGTGGTTGGATGTCAGTATTATTTACCCCATTTCAACAAGTGCCTGGCTTAGCTTTATCTATTTTGTTTCAAAGAAAGGAGGAGTGACGTTGTCAATAAATTAACATAAAGAATTGATTCCCACTAGGTATGTCATTGGGCGGCGTATACCTTCTTCTCGGGATTGGATAACCCAATTTCTTGGCTTTTGCTATGACATGTCAACATTTGGCTATAAGTCTCGACCTTTAAATTCTAGAAAAATCATTTCAAACCATGAGTCCATTTTTTTGTAGTTCTAAATTATTAATCTTGAAGAAACAAACCTTATAATCCTTCATAATATGGACAATCCATGTGCTAATACTTTAATTAAGAGTATTCTAAAGAACCACAATTCATGAGATGTAATTAACTATGACGCTTACCCTTGTATGGATACCAAATCCTAGAGTTAAATAAACCTTGTTTTATACCAATGAGATAAGGAAAATATCTATGATTATGTAAAATCTTACATTTTGAAGATTATTCTAATCTGAATGATTAGTTCCATTTAAGGTAATATTTTTATTTCTTAAGATACATTATTCTTTAAATGATGTATATAATCATTTAATAAAAGGTCTATCAAGATCTATGGTGTACATTAAAAATAACAAGCAAGCCCACAAGCCACACCGCCTTTTTCTCCTTCTCTCTTTTTCCCCCTGGCAAGTACTAGAGAATCAATAATCTTTAGAATTACACTAATAATATATAATATCTAATTACCAGGTATCATTTCTTGGGCCAATAATTCTCCCTTAAATCTTCTATGAAGACATCCTTAATTCTTCTAAATGAGTCAAATATGGGTAGAAACATGGCATAATGGTTAAAGAATGATTTTTTCTTACAATTTCATAGATTAAATGGGAGTTAGAGATCCATATATTATGGACATACTAACTTTTCATCAATGCCCAATTGTGATAGTATTTTGATGTGCCCCTAGCGTGTGTTGTTTTTGTGTGTGTTTTATGTCAATTCAATTCCCCTGAGATGATGCCAAAAACTTGACCCAACCCGCAATTACGCAGTAATTTACCTTTCAAAAGACGGTAAAAAACTTGACCCAATTTATATTTAGCGGCTAAAAAGCAAAATTGAAAAGTTTTAAAATATAGAAAACAATTCACACACTATGGGTTCTACGCAAGTGCACGTATCGCTTCAAGTAATATAGGACTTTCTGACTAAGCCCCGAATATCGATTCTACGAGGAAGCGAGGAAAGATGTCCTTAGTCAAATTTCAGTCTACTACTAATAGTCCTTAGTTTGGAATGTCGATTAAAATGGTGTTTTATCTAGAAACTACTCCTAAATCTGAATGTTAAATATAAGGATAGTAATTGTTCCTAAATGTAAATATTAATTCTAAAGATAATCCTATTTGGATGAGTTGGTTTAAAGAACTTTAAGATGTTAAAAACTATTATTCTTATGTAGCTAATTAGATAATGTAAAGGAATGAGATACATTAAATATTGTATGTGACAAATATAAGCAATTTTAATTATCTACCCTGATTCAGTATTATATAAATTCATTGGCTAATCTTAGGTTTAGTCCATAAATCTGTGGCTAGGCTAGGAGAATACTGGCTCCCACTACAAAGCTCCCACTTCCCTTCCCCTGAAGGCTAACTCTTGCTTTAGTTTTTAAACACTAAGATTAAATTGGGGATTTTAGTCTGTCACCCTATAAATCTCCAATTCTACACCCAACAAAGTATATTTCTTTATTTATTTGCACTTAAACCCATGAACGAAATACTCCTTCAAGGACTTAAATGTGATTTTCACTCTACTTTAGAATTCATACTCCATTTCCCAAATCATATGTTTCACAACATATTTTGACAATTAAATTGCCCAAATCAAAAAGTAAATTAAGAGCGGAGTTGAAAAACCATCACAATTTATTAAAAAAAACTTCTTTTAGCATGCATCCCAAAATCCTAAACATGAATCCTACTCATTGCAAAAGAAAAGTAAGAGGAAAATAATGGCATAATCTTCTCATGCCACTATTTCCAAAAAAGAAGAAAGAGTAAGAGAAATACATCATAAAGCACGAAGAAAACACAATGAAAAACTTTATTAAATTAAAGCAAATCCACTAGATAAGTGTTTACAAAATCATAAGATAATGAAGAACACAATACTTAGTTNAGTTTAAATGAAAGAGCACTACACCTCAAGCCACGTATTTTTCCCGAAAGATAAACACAAGACTTGAGGGTAAGGCTCGATTAAATAAACTAAGAACTATATGACATCCGTTTTGTCTACGAAACCATTTTATTATAAGCCGATAAGTTCCCCTATTTAATACAAAGAATTAAATAGTTGTATTAAGCTAGGTTCTTAAAATTTTCATATAAAGGCAAACCCCTATAGTTACTTGCATCTTAGACAACCGAAGTCGCCTAAAAAAACTGTAAATAAAAATCAAGGGATATTATCTTCAAAGAGGTCAAAGGAATATGACATTTCAACAAGATCGGATGAAGAGGTGTGAAAGGGGAATGACTCAATTTTGGAACATTTTATGGAATTCAAAGCAAGAAGAACTAGAGGAAGTCGCGGATCTTGAGGAGAACCTCGGTGAATTCCCAAGCTATCCAACTGTTTGACTTTAATTTAGAGGAGAAATATTTAAATGTTTCATCCAACCAATTTTATTAATTAGGGATTACATTCGTTTGAAACAATTACACAAATAGTCTAAAAGATGTGAGGATTTAGGCCGTGACGAACGACAACATCAAAATCCTAAAATGAGTTAGAGCTTAAGTTGTATAACATAGCTATACAAATGCCTAAAGATAAGTTAAGGATTTATGTTGCATAAGCAAACAACCTCAAAATTCAATGGATTTGTTGTTTAATTCTAAGGAATGGTTTAGCTGGTGTAGATATGTTTTGCTGTTGAAGATGGTTGTCTTGGCTGATGCGCCCATAGCATGTGTTATTTTTGTGTGTGTTTTATGTCAATTTAAATCCCTAGTACAGTGCCCAAAACTTGACCTGTCCCAAAATTACACAGTAATTTAGTTTTTAAAAATATGATCCCCACTTTATAATAAGTAGTTAATGTGCAAAATTAAAATGTTATAAAATATAGCAAATAGTTCACACACTATGGGTTCTACGCAAGTGCACGTATCACTTCAAGTAATATAGGACTTTCTGGTTAAGCTCCAAATATCAATCCCACAAGGAAGCGAGGAAAGATGACCTTAGTCAAATTCGAGTCTACTACTATTAGTCCTTAGTTTGGAATGTCGATTAAAATAGTGTTTTATCTAGCAACTACTCTTAAATGTGAATGTTAAATGTAAGGATAATAACTATTCCTAAATGTAAATATTAATTCTAAAGATAAACCTTTCTGGATGAGTTGGTTCGGAGAATTTTAAGATGTTAAAAACTACTCTTCTTATGTAGCGAATTGGATAGTGTAAAGGAATGAGATACATTAAATATTGTATGTGCCAAATAGGAACAATTTTAATGCCTACCATGATTCAGTGTTATAGAAAATCATTGGCTAATCTCAAGTTTAGTCCCTAAATCCATGGTTATACTTGAAGGATACTGACTCTCACTCCAGAGCTCTCACTTCCTTCCCTTGAAGGCTAACGCTCGCTTTAATTCTTAAAGTCTAAGACCAAATTAGGGATTTTAGTCTGTCACCCTAAAATCTCCAATTCTACGCCCAAAAAAAAATATATTTCGCTATTTATTTGCACTCAACCACAATGAACTTCACCATCCATGAAATTTGAATGTGGTTTCAATTTTTGAGAATTACACCACCCTCTCGGGTCTTAAAGCAATTACAACAAATTTTAACACTACAACGGGTCTTTATTGTAATGTACATGAAGTGCAAGTAAAAATTATCACATTTATAATTAAAACTTCTTCTAGCATGCATCCAAATATGCTAAACATGAATCCTACTCATTGCAAAAGAAAATAATGGCATAATCTTCTTATGCCACTATTTCCAAACGAGAAGAAAGAGTAAGACAAAACATCACAAATCCTGTAAAAAACACAACAAAAAACTTCATTAAATCAAAGCAAATCCACTAGATAAGTGTTTACAAAATCATAAGATAATGAAGAACACAATACTTAGCTTTTTCTCCTTGAAATTAAGATGAAAATCTCTACGACAAAGTCTCCCGCTGATCCATGATGTAAAGATCTAATTATGAGGATATGTGTACCTTATGAAGAAACTGAACTAATCATTCAAAAATGCATGATTCTGAATTTGGAGGACATTTTGGGATTTATAAAATTACTTATAAAATTTTACAAGCTGGATTTTATTGGCCTACTATATTTAGAGATGTCTATAGATACATAAAAACTTGTGATCGATGTCAATGAGTGGGCAATATATCTAGAAGAAATGAAATGCCTCTAAATTTCATGTTAGAAGTTGAGATATTTGATGTTTGGGGATTAGATTTCATGCGACCATTTATTCCTTCATTTGAGAACTTATATATATTAATTGCAGTGGGCTTCATTTTTAAGTGGATTGAAGCACAAGCTTTACCTCGTTGTGACGCTAAAAGTGTTTCAAGGTTTTTAATGAAAAATGTNCTCTTCTAAATATTTTTTCAATAATTTTAAATTGCTCATCATTCATCTACTTAGGGTTCATCTCAGGATCACTAGGAAGAATCTCTGGGGGTAACTGTTAATTGCATTAATAATCTTCCCCAACATCAGAATCTCATTCATTTTATTTGTATACCATGAAATATGTCATTCAGTGACTTTGAATAACTCTTTCATAGGAGATCATTTACAAATTTCATCATTCAATTCAGGTTCATCTTGTGACTAAGTTGAATATGAATATATAAAGACTGGCGGTGCAGATGAATTTTCTATATAGGTAGGCTTTAAAATTGTATGAGGTAGATTCATTTTAAGTTCATGAGATTTTTCAACAGATGGAATTAAAAGTTTACTATTTTTTATAACGTCCTATTTTCGATAATGTCCATCATTTCGTACTTCTCCTAAACATACATATAGTCTTCTTTAAACAACATCTTAGACTCATCATGAAAGTCCATTTCAATCTCATCTATTAACTTACTCTCAAATATTTTTTTGGAAATGGTCTTCACTTAGATAATCAATTTCATCCTTCCAAAAATAATCATTATCTTTTCTCTTAGTTGGACACTTCATAGTCTTTAACACATCAAAAGTGGTTTCATGGTCATTAATATTCATAGTCAACTTTCCTTTTTGCAAATCTATTATAGCTTGTCTAGTAACAAGAAAAGGTCTCCCCAAAATAATGGTATTTTCTTTATCTTCCTCCATATCTAATACAATAAAGTCCATAGGAAAGATAAATTTATCCGCTTTAACAAGCACGTCTTCTATAACCCCTTTTGGATAAATGATAGATCGATTAGTTAACTGAAAGGCTACAGTAGTGGGAGAAATATTGGCTAAACCTAACCTTCTAAATATTGATAAAGGCATCACATTAATGCTTGATCCTACGTGGCATAAAGCTTTTCCACATAATCTTTTTCCAACTACACATGGAATTGTTAAGCTAGAAGGATCTTTAAGTTTCTTAGGAAGCTTTTTTCTGAAATATAGCCCTGCACTCCTCACTTAGTGCAACTGTCTCGTAATCCCCAAATTTCCTTTTCTTGTTTAATATCTTCTTCATAAATTTTGCGTAACTTGGCATCTGTTCTAAAACTTCAGCGAAAGGAATATTTATCGTTAACTTCTTAAGTATGATCATGAAATTTGAAATTGTTTATCCAACTCATGTTGTCTAAGTCTTTGAGGAAATGGAGGTGGTGCTCTTTTTAAATTGATTTTAGTTGGAGATATTAATTTTTCTAGATCTTTAGAAACATGTTCTTCGGGTCTTTTATTTTTCTTTATTTCTCTCACAACTCCTTTCTCTTTTCTGACCACATCCTCTATCTCTCTTCCACTTCTTAACTGAACAACTTCTATTTGTTCATTATTGCTCTCTTTAGGGTTAATCTCAGTGTTGCCATGAATTATTCCTTGGGGTCTATTGCTAAGTGAATTAGCAATTTGTCCAAGTTGATTCTCTATGTTTCCAATCGCAGCATTTTTACTTTGCAACTGGTTTCCCATTTGCAATACCACTTCTTCTATAGACATCTTTTTATCCTCAAATTGTTGATCATTGTTAGAGTATGGTGGATATGAAGGTCTATAGTTTGTGTTCCCATGATTATTCCAACTCTCATTCGGTGGATATGAAGGTCTATAGTTTGTGTTCCTCTGATTATTCCAACTTCCATTAGGATTTGCATGATTATTTTCCCATTATTGGTTTCCACCCCAAGTAGTGTGATTCTGGTTAAAATTAAGATGGTTCTTCCAACTTGGGTTGTAAAAGTTAGAATACGAGTTGTTTATGGCATTTAAAGTTTCATATGATAAGTTAGAATCAATCATATGCCCTAATGAACTTTTCTCACTTGTTGGAGTAAACTGAGGTTGGTTCATTCCAAATTGGTCCAATTGCCTTGATATTGCAGCAACCTGGGATGTAAGAATTACAATTGCAGATGTATCTTGAACACTGGCTACATTTTTAGGATTTACTCTTGTAGATGGCCATTGAACTTCATTTGTACCCATTTCTTTAATTAAGGCATATGCTTCATTAAATGGTTTTGGCATTAATGATCCGCCAGCAGCAGCGTCAATTATAAACCTAAGGGATTCTACTAACCAATTGTAAAAAGTTTGAATGATTATTCAATCGGGCAGAGCATGGTGTGGACACTTTCTTAGGAGTTCCTTAAATCTTTCACCAGCTTCATATATTGATTCCTCTTTATACTGACAAAATGAGATAATATTATTTCTAAGTTTAGTAGTTCTTGAAGGTGAAAAATACTTAGCTAGGAATTTATGAGTTAACTCCTCCCAATTATTAATAGAGTCAGGTGCTCATGAATATAACCACATTTTAGCCTTATCCTCTAGTGAGAAAGGAAAAATTATTAGTATAACAGTATTGTCTGACATGTCCTGATAACGAAATGTAGCATAAAGTTCTAGAAGATTGTATAAGTATAAATAGGGATCCTCCGAATAAGTTCCCCTAAACTGGTTGTTCTGCGTCATTTGGATAATATCTGGATTTATTTCAAATGAGTCAGCTTTTACGACAGGGGTTTGTATACTTGATTGAATTTCATCTGTCGTAAAATTTATATAATCCCTCAAAGATTTATGATGATTTTCCAAGTTAATATTTTGAATGTTTTCCATTTCTAGTTCTTCAAGTCCTTTCTATTTTTTAATTTTTTTCTTTCTTCTAAATCAGGGTAATAAGGCACAAATCATCCGGATCTTTTATTTTGCATACGCAACACAACAAATAATACATTCACAATTAAACAAATAAAATAAAAGATATATTCAACATAATAAAACATTTTTACAAACACCTCATTTTTTACACAAACAGTTTTTTCACAACACTTTTTCATACAAAAAATACTTTTCACACAAAAAATACTTTTCACACAAAAATAATTTTTACTACATTATAATTTTCCAAGTCTAAGCTTAATTACTTCAACTAAAATTCTCCTAAAGTTCTTACCAAAGCTTCCCCAGCGACAGCGCCAAAAACTTGATGCTCCCCTAGCGTGTGTTGTTTTTGTGCGTGTTTTATGTCAATTCAATTCCCCTGAGACGGTGTCAAAAACTTGACCCGACCCGTAATTACGCAGTAATTTAGCTTTCAAAAGACGGTCAAAAACTTGACCCAATTTATATTCAACGGCTAAAATGCAAAATTGAAATGTTATAAAATATAGAAACAGTTCACACACTATGGGTTCTATGCAAGTGCATGTATCGCTTCAAGTAATATAGGACTTTTTGACTAAGCCCCGAATATTGATCCAACGAGGAAGCGAGGAAAGATGTCCTTAGTCAAATTCCAGTCTACTACTACTAGTCCTTAGTTTGAAATGTCAATTAAAATGATGTTTTATCTAGTAACTACTCATAAATGTGAATGTTAAATATAAGGATAGTAACTATTCCTAAATGTAAATATTAATTCTAAAGATAACCCTTTNCTTAGATGGATATACCGGTTGCCATCAAATTCCTATTGCTCCTGAGGATCAAGAAAAGACAACATTTACTAATCCTTTTGGAACTTTGCTTTTAGAAGAATGTCTTTCAGATTATGTAATGCACCTGCAACATTTCAGAGATGTATGATGTCCATATTTAGTAAGTTAATTCACAATGGATTAGAAGTATTTACGGATGATTTCTCTGTATTTGGAACATCATTTGACACATGCTTAGAATATCTTGAAAGAGTTTTGGAGTTATGTGAAAGCACTAATTTAGTTCTAAATTAGGAGAAATGTCGATTTATGGTTGCAAGAGGAATTGTGTTAGGGCATAAAATTTCGGAAGATGGTATGGAAACAGAACCTGCAAAAATCCAAGTTATATCTAAACTAACACCTCCTACTAATGTAAGAGAAGTTAGAAGCAGACCTTCCAAAAATTCAAGTTATATCTAAACTAACACCTCCTACTAATGTAAGAGAGGTTAGGAGTTTTATGGACATGTTGGTTTTTACAGGCGTTATATTAAAGATTTTTCAAAAATTACCAAACCTCTAGATTCAAGTTATATCTAAACTAACACCTCCTACTAATGTAAGAGAAGTTAGGAGTTTTCTTGGATTCAAGTTATATCTAAACTAACACCTCCTACTAATGTAAGAGAAGTTAGAAGTTTTCTTCGACAGACCCTGCAAAAATTCAAGTTATATCTAAACTAACACCTCCTACTAATGTAAGAGACGTTAGGAGTTTTCTTGGACATGTGGATTTTACAGGCGTTTTATTAAAGATATTTCAAAAATTACCAAACCTCTATGCCAACTTTTAGAAAAGGAACTGTGGATTTCTCAAAAGTTACTAAAGCAGACCTTCCAAAAATTCAAGTTATATCTAAACTAACACCTCCTACTAATGTAAGAGAGGTTAGGAGTTTTATGGACATGTTGGTTTTTACAGGCGTTATATTAAAGATTTTTCAAAAATTACCAAACCTCTAGATTCAAGTTATATCTAAACTAACACCTCCTACTAATGTAAGAGAAGTTAGGAGTTTTCTTGGATTCAAGTTATATCTAAACTAACACCTCCTACTAATGTAAGAGAAGTTAGAAGTTTTCTTCGACACTTAGATTTTACAGGCGTTTTATTAAAGATTTTTCAAAAATTACCAAACCTCTATGCCAACTTTTATGACAAGAGGTTTGAATTTACTGAAAGCTGTTTAAATGCCTTTGAGTTATTGAAGGAAAAATTAATCACAGCTGTTTTATTATAGATTTTTCAAAAATTACTAAACCTCTATGCCAACTTTTAGAAAAGGACAAGAAATTTGAATCTAAAAGTTGTTTGAATGCCTTTAAGTTATTAAAAGAAAAATTAATCACAACCCCTATTATAGTTTCAACTAACTGGGAGAAACCATTTAAACTGATGTGTGATGCAAGTGATTATGCTATTGGAGCTGTTCTTGGACAAAGATATGAAAAGGTTTTTAAAGTGATATACTACGCTAGTAAAACTCTTAATGATGCTCAAATTAACTATACTGTTACTGAACAAGAGCTACTCGCCATTGTATATGCTTTAGAAAAATTTCAATCTTATTTAATTGGAGCTAAATGTGTTGTGCACACTGATCACTCAGCTATTAAATATCTGATGCAAAAGAAGGATGTCAAACTAAGGTTGATTAGATGGATATTATTGATACAAGAGTTTGATCTTATAGTTATTGATAGAAGGGGAACTGATAATAAAATTGCTGATCATTTGTCAAGATTAGAAAATCATGACTTATCTGATGCAGACAATGAAATTACAGACAGTTTTCCTGACAAACAATTTTATAATGTTAGTGAGTGGAAAATACCATGGTATGTTGATATTGTTAATTATATTGTAAGTGATATTTTTCCACTTATGCTGACACTACAACAACAAAGGAAATTCATTCATGATGTGAAAGCATATTTTTGGTATGAATTATAATGTTAGTGTTTGGAAAATACCATGGTATGCTGATATTGTTAACTATATTGTAAGTGATATTTTGCCACCTATGATGACATTGCAACAACAACAAAAATTCATTCATGATGCAAAAGCATATTTTTTGGATGAGCCTTATTTATATAAACAATGTAAGGATCTGATTATGAGAATATGTGTACCTTATGAAGAAACTGAACTGATCATTCAAAAATGTCATGATTCTGAATTTGGAGGGTATTTTGGGAGCGATAAAACTGCTTATAAAATTTTACAAGCTGGATTTTATTGGCCTACTATATTTAGAGATGTTTATAGATATATAAAAACTTGTGATTGATGTCAACGAGTAGGCAATATATCTAAAAGAAATGAAATGCCTCTAAATTTCATATTGGAAGTTGAGTTTTGTGATGTTTAGGGATTAGATTTTATGGGACCATTTATTCCTTCATTTGGGAACTTATATATATTAATTACAATAGACTACGTCTCTCAGTGGATTGAAGCACAAGCTTTACCTTGCTGTGACGCTAAAAGTGTTTCAAGATTTTTAATGTACGTTTCTATGGAACCATTTATTCCTTCATTTGAAAACTTATATATATTAATTGCAGTAGACTATGTTTCTAAGTGGGATTGAAGCACAAGAGAACTTATATATATTAATTGCAGTAGACTACGTTTCTAAGTGGATTGAAGCACAAGATTTACCCTCGGAACTTGTATATATTAATTGCAGTAGACTACGTCTCTAAGTGGATTGAAGCACAAGCTTTACCTCGCTGGTGGCGCTAAACCCTTCATATGGGAACTTATACATATTAGTTGCGGTAGACTATGTTTCAAAGTGGATTGAAGCACAAGATTTACCTCGTTGTGACGCTAAAAGTGTTCGAGATTTTTAATAAAAAATATTTTCACTAGATACGGAATGCCTAGAATGATTATCACTGACGGAGGTTAATGAAAAATATTTTACTAGATACGGAATGCCTAGGATGATTATTACTGATGGAGGATCCCACTAGATACGAAATGCTTTACCTTGCTGTAACGCTAAAAGTGTTTCAAGATTTTTAATGAAAAATATTTTCACTAGATACGGAATGCGATGATTATTACTGACGGAGGATCCCATTTTAGGAATAAATATATTCAGAGATATTTTCACTAGATACAAAATGCCTAGAATGATTATCACTGACGGAGGATCCCATTTTAGGAATAAATATATTCAGAGATCTTAAAAAAATTTAATATTATTCATAGAATCTGTACTGCTTATCACCCTCAAACCAGTGGATTAGCTGTCTAGGATGATTATTACTGATGGAGGATCCCATTTTAGGAATAAATATATTCAGAGATTGGCAGGAATGTCGAGAATGATTATCACTGACGGAGGATCCCATTTTAGGAATAAATACATTCAGAGATTGGCAGAAATTTAATATTATTCATAGAATCTCTACTGCCTATCATCCTCAAACCAGTGGGTTGGCTGAAGTTTCTAATAGAGAGATTAAACAAAATTAATATATGACGGAGGATCCCATTTTAGGAATAAATATATTCAGAGATTGGCAGAAAAATTTAATATTAGTAGAATCTCTATTGCTTATCACCGTCAAACCAGTGAATTAGCTGAAGTTTCTAATAAAGATATTAAACAAATACTTGTAAAGACTGTAAACCCTAGTAGAATAGATTGGTCCACTATATTGGATATCGCATTATGGGCATGCAGGACTGCTTATAAAACTCCTATTGGAATGACTCCTTATAGACTGATTTTTGGAAATACTTGTCACTTACCNACTATCATCCTTAAACTAGTGGGTTAGCTGAAGTTTATAATAGAAAGATTAAACAAATACTTGAAAAGACTGTAAACCCTTGTAGAATAGATTGGTCTATTAGATTGGATACCACATTATGGGCTTACAGGACTGCTTATAAAACTCCTATTGGAATGACCCACTAGAATGGATACCGCATTATGGGCTTACAGAACTGCTTATAAAACTCCTATTGGAATGACTCCTTACTATACCGCATTATGGGCTTACAGGACTGCTTATAAAACTCTTATTGGAATGACTCCTTACAGAGTTTTTTGGAAAGACTTGTTACTTACCAGTAGAATTGGAGCATAAAGCATACTGGGCGATTAAAGAATTCAATTATAATTTGTTAAATGAATTGGAAGAATTAAGAAATGAGTCTTATTATAACAACTTAAGAAGAGATTGTTACAATTAAATGAATTGGAAGAATTAAGAAATGAGTCTTATGATAGAGAGGAGATTATTACAAATGAATGAATTAGAAGAATTAAGAAATGAATCTTATGATAACGATAAAAGAAAAGATTGTTACAAATGAATGAATTGGAAGAATTAAGAAATCAATCTTATGATAACGATAGAATAAATAGGAGCATAAAGCATATTGGGCGATTAAGGAATTCAATTATAATTTGAAAGATGCTGGTAAGAACATATTGGGCAATTAAAGAATTCAATTATAATTTGAAAGATGCTGGTAAGAAGAGATTGTTAACGTATGAGTTAGAAGAATTAAGAAATGAATCTTATGATAACGACAGAATTTATAAGGTGAAACTAAAGTTATGGATTAAAGATTTCAATTATAATTTGAAAGATGCTGGTAAGAAGAGATTGTTACAATTAAATGAATTGGAAGAGGAAATGAATCTTATGATAACGATAGAATTTATAAGGAGAAACTAAAGTTATGGCATGATCAATCTTATGATAATGATAGAATTTATAAGGAAAAGCTAAAGTTATGGCATGATCGAAAGATTGTCTTATGATAACGACATAATTTATAAGGAGAAATTAAAGTTATGACATGATTAGAAGATTAACAAGAAGAACTTTAAACTAGGACAAGAAGTTTTTCTTTACAACATTAGGCTGAAGTTATTTCCTGGGAAATTGAAGTTTCGTTGGTTAGGACCCTTTACTGTGACTTAAGTTTATACTTACAGAACTGTTGAAATTGAAGATTAAAAGATGATAAATAGATTTAAAGTAAATGGACACAGATTAAAACGATATTATGAGGGTAAAAGACCAAATTTGAAAGAGGTTTTAATGATCAGTTAACCTGAATGACACCTGAATAGGTCGGACTAACGACGTTAAACCAAGCGCTTTATGGGAGGCAACCCATATTTATCTTTACTCTTTTGTGATTATAGTAGTTTTTATTTGAAATTATCATTAGTTTGTATTATTATTAAGCTCTATTACTCTTATTTACCCTTGAAATATCTTAAACATGGATCCATGAAGAAAAAATGGAACGCATTCGGACTAGAGTGAAACTATGCAAATTTTGCCTTGGGCACCGACGGCACCCTCGACGCCGATGACGGTGGGTTTTTTCAGACAGTCAAGACAAAATTAATATAGAGGCGTACCGATGGCGCCATCGACCCCTTCGATGGCGAGACCCGCGAATTGGTGGTTACTTAGGTTCAAATGGAGGTTTTGGCAGTTTTTGGGCGGGAATTGTCTTTTTAAACTCAAAAATTTGATTTCTAGTTCATATTTTCCCTCCAAAAATGAAGTGAAACTCCACCAATTTCATTTCTATGGCATCCAATTCCTCTTATAATCCCAAAATGCGAGTTTTCAATTAACAAAAGTTTATTAGGGCGGAAGCGCATCGAATCTTCAACAAGTTACTTACAAAGAAAAGATTGATCAAGGAATGAGGATTCATAAATCGTGGATTGAATAATCCCATGACAGATATTGAAGAAACGATAGTGCGGCAAAGATGGGAAGTGCTGTGCTACACTACCACAGCCATGGTTGTTCCAGTGGTGAAAGAATTTTATGTAAATTCATATGGAATCAACAGGGAGTTGTTTATGTGCAAGGAAGATGGATCACTTTCACTCCTGCATGGATCAACAAAATATATATGATTGAGAATGTTCATGTCTGCCACTATTCCAATTTCATCCCAATAAGAAACCAGATGAATGAGATTTACCAATATTTAACTGACGAAACTAACGACTGAGAAACAAGAGAAAATGGGTATGTTAGTTTTTCTGCGACACTCCTTAATCCCGTTTCAAAACATTGGCACTTTTTCATTTCTGCGAAACTGTTACCGACAATGAAGATCAGTAAAGTTTCTAAAAGAAGTGTCATTTTGAATTATTGCATCCAAAGGGGACTGCCAATCGACATTAGATCTATAATTTTGAAGTCGGATTTGGGCTTAATCATTCATGGATCAACTTATGGGTTTGGACAACCCTCCATAATTTTCTCACTTTGCAGTCAGTTCTAAGTGTCCTATGAAAATTGAGAAAAGGTACTGGTACCTTGGAAGCCTTTGGACCTAGCTGAGAGATTCCCAGTTTTTGAAGATGAAAATGACATGGCCATCATAGTAGATCAAGCATCTCAGAATTCACTGCCAGTTCAACCTTTAGTCCCTAATAAGTCTTTGGTGATCCTGCACTGAATCAAGAAATTGGAAAAGGAGGTACAAAATGTCATGAATGAGATTAATAATATCTCCTATTTCTTTGATCATCTAGACTTGAGGATGAAGGAACATTTTGAGCACTCTAGACATTTAGAAGATAGTTTGATACGACTGATGAGGAACATGAAGTTAATAGAAGAGGGTTCCACTGAAGAATTTCCATTCTGACCCTTCTACAACCTCTTCATTCAAGTGCAATCAATGGGTGATCTCAGAGGAGAATCGAGTGTCGAGTCTGAGGATTAGTAGATTTATTTTACCACTTATCTGTCAATTTATGTATTTTGATTTGAACTTTGCATTTGCTTTGCTTTAGAATTATGCTTTTAGATCTCTGTATAGTTAAGACTAAGCCTAGGATGTTTTTTTTTCAGCGTTTTGAGTGTTGTGGCTTGGATTGCGACGCTGAATTAATGTGTTGAGGTTGAGAAAAGACCAAACTTAAGTGTGTTATGTAACGTACATTGTACCCCTTGGAATTTATATATGAATGTGATGTTTTGTGTTGTGAAAATTTATATGTGCTTAATACATCATTTAGTCACTTAAAATTATGTCTATAATGATTAAACGGATGTTGTTTAGGCATGGAATTGATCAAAATTACGAAAATCTAGAATTTGGACAAAATCAATAGAGCCCGCCAACGGCGCCCTCGACGCCGCCGACGATGATATTTTCCCGAGACATAGGATTTATATTCCAATAGAGCGCGCCGACGGCGAGCTCACAAAAAAACACCTTTAACCGCGACTTTGACAAGACAACCACCACTATTCATCATCCCCTTCCTCCTAAAAATGCCATTTTCGACCTAGGGCTTGAAACCACTATTCATCATCCCCTTCCTCCTAAAAATGTCATTTTCGACCTAGGGCTTGAAAGATCTTTGGATTTAATCATCTTTAGGTAAGAGATTCACTCCAAACTAAAAATATTTGATTTTCACCATGGATTTCTTCCACATTGAGAAGATCCGAAAAATGTGAAAATGTGAAGAAAATTTAGGAAGAAATTCATGGATCTTAATGTTGAACTCTTAGAATTGCTATTGGAAGCCATGTTTTGTATATTTGAAGTAATTTTTTGAATTTTTCTATAATTTGATTAGATTGAAATGGCTCCACATCAAAAGAGAAGAGTTGAGTTTGACAAGTATCGCTTCGTCAATGCGATGGCTCAAACAAAATTTACTTCCATATTTAATGGAAAAAAGTGCATACAAGATCGAGTTTTTGAAAGTATGGTAGGAGAAATCGAACGAGTTATTGCCGAACGGAGGTGGGAAAACTTTTGTCACACCACCAATAAAGCTGATGAAAATGTTGTGAAGGAGTTCTACTCCAATGTGATTTATTCTGATGATGGAATTGTTCAAGTGCGTGGATTTCCTATTGAGTTTATTGCCACCCACATCAACACTTTTTATGAAGTCCAAGACTCTTATAGCTGTCAATATGAATCCTTTTGTACAATGGAAGGTCCCCTAAATGATGTGAACAACTTTCTCACTGATGGGAAAGGAACATGGAAGATAAAGCAGCGAGAATGGGTAAACTTTTCGACTTTCATGCTAAATGCCACCTCTAAGGCGTGGCACTATTTCATTTCCTCTACTCTGTTACCGACCTATCACCATAGTGAGGTAACTAGAGTAGAGCTATTCTGAATTTTTGTATTCAGAATAGTAGAACTATAAATGTAGGGAGAATAATTCTTAAAAATATATTGACTATGACGAGAAGTGAGACTATTGGAGGTCTAGGACATCCTGGACTTATTTATACAATTTGGAAACTTTCTGGAGTATAATTTGGAGATGAAGAATGGGTTTATCCTATGAAACCCATTAGTAAAGCTAATTTGAAGACTTATGAATCCCATGAGAAATGAAGAACAGGGAGTAGAAGTCAAGAACCTTCTAATAGTTGAGATGTTCCCTCTACAAGTTATGACCTTCCACCTTCTAGTTCCCCTACCCTCTCTGATTTGATGAATGAGTTGACCTTGCAGCGGAAGAGCATAGACTTGATAAGTGAAAGGATTGGAGGTTTAGAACGTCGACACGACTATGATAGTGAGTACCTTCAGAGGCATTCAAATTTTGATGTAGCTTATTATGAAGCTCAGGCCCGACACTATCAAGGTGAGCCTGATGTTAAGTTTCCTGAGTGCCCCCAATATACTCAGTATCAGCCCGATCCACCTCCTGATCAAGGAGATGAAGATATAGCTTGGGATTTTAATATTGAATGAAATTGATGTACTTATAATTGTATTTTTATTTCTATGATCTTTTGTAATAGAAATGGATGTTTGTGTATTTAGACTTTCGTTTTTATTATTCTGTGTATTTGGATAATTTTAATTTTTGTTATAAAGTTAGTGTTATAGTTAAATGTGCATGTGTATTTAAATAGATGTTGAGTAGTATTGTGGATTGTAATGTAATGTGATTTTTATTTCGCATATTAGTTTTAATTATTTAGTATTGTGGTTGTGTTAGGAAATGTTGTGCTTGTTTAATGTTTTAGTTTTATACTTATGTGTAGTATTGTGGTTGTGTTAGGAAATATTGTGCTTGTTTAATGTTTTAGTTTTATACTTATTTGTTTTATTTAGTATTGTAATTGTGTTAGGAAATGTTGTGCTTGTTTAATGTTTTAGTTTTATACTTATTTCAAAATTTCAACCAGAAATTCCTCTAATAATTTTTATCTGTAGAAAGATCCTAATTTTATAAACCAGGTGATGTAAGAATTTGAGAAGGCCTGCAGAAATTTCAGAATAATGAAAATGCCTACAATACTAAGGTATGATTTATATTTATAGTTTTTCTTTCCACGTGTATTATTTCATAGTTAAAAATTTCAGTTTGGGGGAGGGAAGAAAAAGATTAACTATTACATGTCCTCTATTTTAATATTTTTAAAAATTATTTATATAATTTTATGTAGTGAATTTAATTCAGGTAACTGTATTTTGTAGCTATTTAAATATTATGGTAGATTTAAAGAANCCCTCAGTTTTGGCCAATTATGAAAGAATATTTCTACAAGCATATCTAGTCATTTAGATGCCCTTTGGAAGGTTAGATGATCCTTTTAGATCAAAAGGAATTTAGTTTTAGGCATAGGATTGTATGGATCTTGCGAGTTTGCACAGAGGGTGTTTGTTCTTCATTTTTATAGGGACGATGAACGGATGTCATCCATTTTATATATTTCAAATGAACAACTTTGATCAGATCAGGTGGCGGACCATGGAGGCATCAACACACAGGATCGACAACTAGCACGACATCCATTTGGAAAGCGCAGTGAATGACGGAGCAATGTGTGGCATTTTGGAGACTCTAATGCTAATACAACGCTGGTTAGATTAAGTAGAAAAATAAATTTTATGATTTAATTGAATCCTTAAAAATATACATAATTTCAAAAAATAATAACTAATTAAATACAAATAAAAAATACAAGTAAAATGACACAAGCTTAGAATAACTAGGGGATTATAGAAAAATAAAACAGAAGGAACTTAAGCCATAATTATTTCAAAGATTAATTAAAACCATTAATTAGTTAATAAATAATTAAAATCAGATTTAAATCAAAATTAATAATAATTTGGAGGATCTGAGCTCTCTGGCCATGGGGACTTCCCTAAATTTTCTCAAGTTTAGAAACCATCCATATATTAAAATTTTAATTTTCCATAAAATTGAAAATTAATTTGGGAAATGAATATAAAAATTGAAAAATGAATCCAAAAAATACAAAATTGATTTAAAATTAAAGAAGGCAATTAAAACAGTGAGTCCACAAATTAAAATCATAATTTTAACCTTTGTAAACCAAGTGTGAGAAAATTTGTAAATTCAAATTTTTGCATTTTGACCCTTTTTTAACTAGAAAATTTTATTTTGTAACTTTAATGAATTGATCAAACAGACACATGAAATAAAATGACCAAGCCAAACCCTAAGTCAAACATAAAAAATAAGCATAAGAGTAAAAATGTAATTATGCAAAATAACAAAAAGTCATATTTATAAAACATTAGTAACCCTAATTAATATTAATAAAAAAATGATTAGTTCACCATCTAAAATACTTAAATGAAATTTTATAAGCTTAGGAAGTCAAATTAACAATGTTATGATCAAATTTTAGTAAAATTGGAAAATTACAAATCTACTTTCAAGAATTATTTGAATATGTTGAAGCCTTAAAACTTAATTGAAATTCAGTGATAAAATATGAAACAATTAAAACTTAATGAAATCCATAATTAAAAAGTTATGGAAGGTCACATTTGTAACTTCCCAAAATTATAAATATGCCCTTCTTAACACTTAAACCCTTCATTCAAATATTTAGGAATTAAAAATTATAAAAATTGAAGCCAAATGGTTATTAATTAATAAAGAAAAAAATATATATAATAAAATTAGATTAATTTAAAAGTGATTAATGCAACATTTATAGCTTCACCAAAATTACAAATATCTCATTTTGACTTAAAAAATAAACTTAAATATTGCCATAACCAATTTGAAACTACTAATGAGATAACAAACAATGATCAAACATTAAAACCCACATCTTATAAAATGATTGAGGTATGCTTGTAACTTTTCCCAAAATTATAACTGTACCCATTCTCATTACCAAAACTAACAAATGAAATTAAAAGTAAAACTATTAACTAATTACTTCAAATTACTTATCAACTAATATTAAAATCCAATAAATAGCTTCCAATTTAAGTTGAAATGGCTTAAGTCAAAACATTAAATTTCCAAACATACCCCAAATGGACCAAAAACTTAATAACTCTTCCAAGGAAACTCCAAATCAAACAAAATCCTTACCAATGAATCAAATAAATAAAAATGAATCAAGATATACAAAAATCAAATTGAGTAAATATTGTTTCAACTGCTAAACCATTGCAAGTCATAAAAATTAAATCCAAATGAAAATCAAATAATCCATAAAATTTGTAAATCATTAAAACTTAAAGTGGACCAAAAAACTCATAATTTTACTCAAACATAAATGTAAACCAAAATGAGCAGGCTGAGTCTACATTGTATCCTTGGATGTGATAATCCATGGTTGCTAATACAGATTTATTTAGTTATTCTTAACTAAGCGGACTAAAAAATACTAACGATTCTAAGACGATGGAACCATAAGATCTTGACTAGGGTCGTCATAAATTAAAATTAAAAAAAAATCCTATTAAAAAATAATAAAATTCAAATAAAAGTCATAAAACCCAGAAAGTAGAAAAATCATAAAATTCATTAAAACATAAAGTAAGCCTAATTAAAAGAAACTTCCACCCTAGATCTACGAGGATTGCTTAGACAATGCAACTTATGGCTGTTGATAGGAATCTTTTGGTCAGGTTAGGCTAACTATCTTTTCTTGTTAAGTAGATCAGGGATCATGAACTTGGGATAATTGAGGGTCATGTGCATTTTGATCCAGTGTTGTCGTCATTTTTTAGTCATTTTACACTCAAAACATTTAGACGCCATAAAGCACTAAAACTTTAGATGTAATAAGATTAAGTTGGATGACACCATTTTGTTGTGCTTTGTGTTTGCTTTGTTTGCTCGCTAGACATTTGCTAGGATGAGTAAATAGCCTTCACTTTATGTAAAAAAATTATTTATATATTTTAAGGTTGTCATAGTACATTTAAGGTGCGTTGACTCTATTTTGAAAGGCTAATGTAGTAAACATAGGCCGTCATAGTAAATGTGGATTTCCTTTATTATTATGTCGTTTTTTTTTCTAGAGTTAAAAATGTTTGTCATGGTTGGTCAACTACTGGCGTCTTTACCATATAAGGTCAAAAGGACAATTTTGCTCATTAAGATTTGCAATTCCTTGGTATTTTGGCGCTGAGCACTAGTTTTTATTATATTGCTTTAGTGTTCATCAATGCATTTGGTATTTAGCAAATACTTCAGAATTTTACCTGACCCAACTTTTAAAGTATTTTTTGATGGATTTAACTTCATATTATATTTTCTAAAGTAAAAAATGTTTCTCTATATTTTCAATATATTATTTAGGTGATTTTCTTTGAGGTAAAATATCATTAACATGAATTCAAACATTTTTTTTTCATGTCTTAAAAAATAAATCAATTTGCTTTTGATATATTACTCCAGCATTCTTTAACCAAAAAAAAATAATATAATAATATATATCTTCCATAGTAATGAATGTGATATACTTGCTATTGATTATATGCTTTTTAATTTGATGATAAACATGACATGCATACATGAAACTCATTACAACATAGTAGATTGTAAAGTTGACTAGTGCAACAATCCTAAAAAATTGGTTGCAATCTTTCAAACTTATCGAGTTCAAATTAGTGAAGTCAAGGCATATTCTTTATTTGTCATTTGANCTGGTGCAAATAAATAGGCAAATAATATTATCTGGCATATAATTAGAGATTTTAGAGTGACAGACTAAAATCCCTAATTCGGTCCCATCGTTTGGGTGTTGAAGTGTAGATGTTAGCCGTTAGGTGAGGGGAATGTGGGAGCTCCGAAGTGAGAGCCGGTATCCTCCCAGCCTAGCGCAGATTCAGTAAACAAGCGCAGGATTAGTCAATGTTCTTTATGTCTGGACCAAAGGGTAAAAAATAGGTATGCTCCTATTTGACACAATATAAATTGAACTAATTCACTTTATCCATTCACTATAATTTCTTGACAAGAAGAAGGATGTTTTCTTATATATTGAATATCACAATTAAAATCTCATTAGTATCATTAGTTATTTAATAGTTATTAAAATTACATACTTATTTCAATTGCCTATTAGTGACAGATAAGCAAATTGAACTTCGTTGTTGTGATTAAAGTATTGCTTTGCTAAAATCTTAGTTTGCAATTCTAAACCACTCCCTGTGGGATCAATATCTAGGACTCCATTAGAGTCATATATCACTTGAGTGATACGTATACTTACTTTGATAAGTGTGACTTTACAATTATTGAATATTTGTTACGTCTATATTTATCTTATATTTTAAGCAAATAAAAAGTCGTTGTTAGTGAGCCAAGTTAGGGAGTTTTAAATTTGGGTTTTGGTCATGGGGACCTCTCGGTTTTGGTGTTTTTCTGATGAATAGGCTGGCCGACAAGGACAGGGGAGGTGGCTAGGGTGGTCAAGGAAGCCAAAGGAAGCTTAATGGTGATTTACACTGAGGTTTGATGTTTGGTGGCAAAGATATCTTGGGTTTAGTCATTCTAGGAAGGAAATCCCCAAATTTGGGGGACCCTTGGTCCATGGCTTATGTAGGGTGGGCTAGGTGGATCTAGCTCAACTCATAGGGTCCAAATAGTGGTTGTGATAACCATCATTTGGTCAATTTGAATGGGTTTGGTCAAGTTTGGGGTTTGGGTTCAAATTTGGGATTTTGGTTTAGAGTTGGGTCTAAGTTGGGCTTGGGTCAAGATTTGGGTCAATTCATTGATCAAATTGATGTGGATGATTGTCATGAGAAATTTGGAAAGGGAATTGGGTGATTTTGAATTGATTTGGGTTTCAATTTAGTAAAATTTGACTCATGGTCAATTTTGGGGCATTTGGTCTAGACTTGGGTTTGGATTGGGTTTGGTTTTGTATTTGGTTCAATTGATGGCTTAAATTGGTTCAAGGGATTGTGATGAAGAGTTTTGTATATCAATTGGTTTGAAATTGTGGAGTTAGGAAGTTCAATTTGGTAACATTTGGGTCTTAGGGAAAAATTGGGGATTTTTTACATTAGGCTTGAATTTTGGTTTTGAAATTGGATTAATTAGGCTTGAATTTGGTTTCAATTAGGATTGGATATGATGAATTTTGATTTAGAATTGAAATTGGGTGAGATTGAAGTCAATTTGTTGAAAGTTGGGGGTAATTTGGGCTTTTGGCCCTTTAGGGGCAATTTAGGAATTTTGGTCAAAATTGGTCAATTTGGTCAAATTAGACTCAATATAGTGGTTCAAATTAGTTTTGGTTACATTTGGAATGATTTTGGAGATTTTGGGAATTTTTGAAATTTTTGGGCTATGAAGGGCATTTTGGTAATTTTTGCAAAGTTACGGGTAAGTTGGAATTTTGGAAATTTTGGAGTGTTTTGGGCAATTTGAGTGGTTTAAAAGAGTTTGAGGTGATTTTTGGACAAAATTGGGTGGTTTGGGTAATTTGGAAAAAAAATTAGGGTTTCAAGGGCAATTTGATTGTTTTGAGAAAGTTTTGGGGCGAAAGGCTAAACTGGGTATTTGGGTAGGATAAAATCAATTGAGGATGCTAATATTTAAATTGCTCTTTTTGAGCCATGATACCAAGGGAACTCCCATTTTGGATCTTCCATGTGTTGGTCTTATCCAAACCCTAACCTAGGGTTAATGGTTTAGGGGACCATCCACATGAGTTTCCAATATAGTAAGGGATCAAGCTAGGTATGTTTGGTTAAGGGTTGAGGTTATGTGTGCAGGTGATGGGTATCAAGTGCGTGTGTGCAAGTTTGACCAAGATCACACCACCCAAGGCTAACTCTAAGGCCAACAGTCTTGTGGGAACTCCTCTTGAGCCCCCTATATTGGCTCCACCTACTAAGTGTCAGAGCTCAGAAACAACATGTAGAACTTCAAGATGAGCAAAAAAGAGTTTTAGAATCTATAATGATGAGGGTTCCTTTATTATTCCTCTAGGAATAGTCAACAGGAAAGTTTTATGACTAGATCCTAGGCATTCTAAAGAAGGGACTGGACCTCAACCAAAAGTGAGGTCAACACCTATGCGGCAAACTCCTTGATTTTTCTTGATTTAGTCAAGCCTTGAATAAAACTTCTCAAATGATGGAGCTCCACAATATTATGGTCGTGATCTTTATCTATGGTATGTATTAAATTTATTGGGTCATGTAGTTGACCTCCTACATTCATCAAAGCAAGCCACTTGAAATATTTTTTATTTTATATAGCTTTTATGATCTTAATCATACAGATACTCAGTTAAGTCACTGTTGGTATAGGGTGAGCTGAAGATGATAGGCTCCTTCCTATTCTTTTGTCTTTGCATATCTTCAATTTGAGCTTTCCCTCAAAATGGACAAGTCATACATTTTTCAATAATCCTTCTCAAATTCCTTTCATTAGGACAATCTTAAATCTCCTAAAGTTTGTGAAAACAATTTCTCTAAAAAAAGCCACCACCCCTTATTCTTAACCATATATAAACTTGTTAGTGAGTTATAATCTTCAACATATGTTTAATTTTTTTTTAGCTTCAATAATTTAGCTAATGTCATCATATGAAACAATCTAATAGTTTAAAAATGGACGTTCTTGAATTCTTGAGCCAATGTAGTAACATGAACAAATGTTGGCTCCAAATTTCTTATTTCTAACGACTCAAAATGGAGGAGGAGGGTAATAAAAATCCTTAAAGACTCCCATTCTTGCCATAAAAAAAGCGACAAACTCTTTTTTAACCTTTGCCTCGCTCATAAATTAGTCATTTAATTTGCACTTAAACTCCTTGAAAAAATGATGTCTCTCTGATGGCAAATTATTGAACCATTTTAAGTTGATTCATTTAATCTAATAAAAAAAAATCAAAACTTCAACATGTCATTAGTTTTTAATAACCATAGGATCGACGCAAAATAGAATGCATGATCAACTGGATCAAAATTTGCTTTATAAATCTCTAGAGATAAAATCATAAACCTCTATGCCTTGACCTACATAATTTACTTACTGAAATATTCTCTAACAATGGCCTCCTCTTCCTTTCTTGGATTCTTCCCACTCTCTTGTGATAAGAAGGAGAAAAATCTTTGTTATTTAGATAACAAGTCTTATTATCTTCAACCAACATAGATGGTTGGAGCTCTCCTTGCTCTTGCTCTGACATCTCTCATCTTTCGAACCTCCAATTCCAAAGAAACAAATGTTAACTTTACTCACCTTTAGCCTTATCTTCATCACATATTTGATTACCATTATCATATGTTCCCTTAGTTCATTTATGTGTTGCACAATGAACACTTTATTACACGTTATGTTTACATAATCTTCTTGAACATGTGGTTCTTTTCCATATAAAGCTCCTTTTCTAGTTTGTGGATGAATCTATAGTTTCTTCCTCTTAAAAGATGTTTGTTTCTGAAATATCAGTGGTCTCACACCACTTAGCTAAGAGCCTGTAATAAGAGAAAACTATATCAAATAATCTAAGAGAGAAAAAGAAAGCTATCTTAGATATGGAGAAGAAACATGACACATGTTACATTTAAAATGATTATTTTAGTTAAAGATATTAACCATTTGCATGACCACTGTTGCTTATTCACTTGGGTCAACAATAATGGTGATTACAGAAGTTAATTCAAAAAAAAAGAAAAAATATTAAAATAATAATAATGACACAGCATGATTAATTCATTACAATAATTGCTTTAACTAAACATGTTGATTGAACTTATATTTTTCTTATCAACTCACTAAAATTTTATGTTTTTAATGAATCATGAAAATTATGTTTGTTGGTGTAGGCTTATTTCATATATTATTTTCTTAGCCAAAACATTCAAATTTGTATAAATTGTATCAAAGAGAAATCAAGCCCTCAAAAAATTAATAACTTTACTTTGATAAACTCTACAACAATATAGAAATATAGTAACATATACCCAAATCAATATAGATACCTCTTTTTCAACAACTCTGAGAATGTTTATCAATATGTTGATCCCTTTTTAACATAAAAATGTAAATATTAATACTCAAGATGAAGCAAGCTCTCTCTTAGGGTTTTAATAAGCATCTCAACATTAGAATTTTGATTTGATTGATAGTGTGTTTCTCANTAACTTTACTTTGATAAACTCTACAACAATATAGAAATATAGTAACATATATCTAAATCAATATAGATACCTCTTTTTCAACAACTCTGAGAATGTTTATCAATACGTTGATCCCTTTTTAACATAAAAAATGCAAATATTAATACTCAAGATGAATCAAGCTTTCTCTTAGGGTTTTAATAAGCATATCAACATTAGAAATTTGATTTGATTGTTAGTGTATTTCTCATTTTATATTTGTGATAGTTGACTCTGTTACATGAATTTTTATTTATTTTTTTCTTGTTGAGAATTTAAACCTTGAAGTTATCCTCAAAGCTATGAAACGACTATAATTAGTTATGATAGACTAGAGTGACATATTTAAGTATAAAAATTGTTCCTTCATCTCTCTCATCTCCTTAACATAAAATGTACACATATAATATCACTATTATAACTATTATGGTTGAAAGTTCTAAAGAAAGGCTTCAATCATTTCATACTTTAGAAACTTTATGTACAGTTTAATAACAACCAACTCAANTATTAGTTATGATAAACTAGAGTGACATATTTAAGTATAAAAATTGTTCCTTCATCTCTCTCAACTCCTTAACATAAAATGTACACATATAATATCACTATTATAACTATTATGATTGATAGTTCTAAAGAAAGGCTTCAATCATTTCATACTTTAGAAACTTTATGTACAGTTTAATAACAACCAACTCAAAAGGATATTAGTTGGCTCACCACTCGAGCTATTAAAATTGTTGAAGATGCTCTAATGAAAAACCTATCATTTGCCATTTAGTAAAAAACAATAAACAAAAAATGGGTAGGAAAAAAAAATATTTTTTGAGGCTTTATATTACAAAAGCTCTCCATAAATAATTTTTAATCTCTAATGCTCTTGNTGAGCTATTAAAATTGTTGAAGATGCTCTAATGAAAAAGCTATCATTTGCCATTTAGTAAAAAAACAATAAACAAAAAATGGGTAGGAAAAAAAATATTTTTTGAGGCTTTATATTACAAAAGCTCTCCATAAATAATTTTTAATCTCTAATGCTCTTGAATGGGCAAAATGTTTTTTGTTAGATATGCCTTGTCTGTTTTCACTTATTTGATTGGCTTTTTGAACTTTTTTACTTAGTTGTCATATATATTAGTGAAAATTATAAAGTCTTAACACAAAATATCAGGTTGTTGAAAGTAATGCAAAGCAAGAAAATGCATGATGATTTTACTAGATAACAAAAATTACTTGGTATTGTNGTTGTCTGTTTTCACTTATTTGATTGGCTTTTTGAACTTTTTTACTAAGTTGTCATATATATTAGTGATAATTATAAAGTTTTAACACAAAATATCAAGTTGTTGAAAGTAATGCAAAGCAAGAAAATGCATGATGATTTTACTAGATAACAAAAATTACTTGGTATTGTAAATTTCTTTACGAGGGTTGAAAAATATAAAAATTGCTAAACTTTAAGATAAAACAATATATATGATAGGTTTGGTAGGTGAATAAATGATTCAAATTCATTTTACAGGCTAAAAGTTTATGAGAAATTTTTTATGAGCTAGTAAAATATACATCGAGTGCCACACGCACACACACCTATACATACATATTATACCATAATATGAATGCATGGCTTATGACTACTTCATTTATTATATGATCTGCATGCTTTTTTGGTGCATAAATTCTAAAAAATGAAATAATTATATTTATATAAATGTTTTGTTATTCTTAAACACCAACTGAGATTATATTTTTAATGGATAATAAGTTGAACTTCTTTCAAATGATATATATTTTTTTTGAACTCTTACAAAACTACTTTGAGATATTGGAGTTAACCAACAAAAATTGTAAGTTTTTTGGTTCAAATTTATTTTATATGATAAAATTTTATTAGCCAATAACTTACATGTGCTATATTTAGTTTTCATAATAAGGAGATTAGGTGTATTCAATTTAGAAGTAATTTTCATCTAACAATTTGTTTAATAACTTATTAGAAAAAAAATGATTAGATAAAATTTACAAACACGAATAAAAAAAACATGAATTTTATATTTTAATTGCTATATAATTATTATACATAATTTTTTTTTGTTGCATATATGTCCCACAATTATTATGTATTTATGTATCTAAAACTCAAATTTTGATTTTATATTTGCAGTGATATGAAATATCTATGTGATATAAGTATAATAATTAAAATTTAGATTTAGATATGCTAAAACATAAAAATTGGAGTTAGATTTTAGATACCTCAAAACATAAGAATTGGTGGTATGTATCTAAATGCTGCTATCTCTTTATCTCTCTACGCTCCAAAACCCTCACCTACGTTGCCTTCATGACCGAGCCCTCACGGTTGCCAGAGCTAGCTGAGAAGCAAATTACGGGATCGAGACAAACCAATTGAGGAATGTAACTCCACACCCTTGTTTTGGTGTGACACGTGAGTTTTCTGATTCACTAAATGTCCATTTGTGATAGCTTTCTGTCTGCTTTGTTTTTAAGACTGCCACCAAAGTTCTGTTTTGAAAACTACTTTTTTGTTATTTTTAGAAATTTATATGATAGATAACTGTTTTTTTTTTTAATTTGGGTTACTAAAGTGTGGTAGTTGTCAAAAAAGCTACGGTCTAATTTTTTGAAAATAAAATAAATTTATAATAGTCATTATAATTTTTAGAAGGTCTTCAAACAACTGCAACTAAATCAGCCCAAGAGTAAGATTTAATAGGCCTAAATCAATGAAATTCAGATTTATCAAATTTGCTGATTTATTTTCCAAACAGACAGTCCCCTTAAAGGGTGTTTGGCTGCAAGTAGGATTTAAATTAAATAAGATTTACTAAATCGATAAATTCAGATTTATTAAATCAAAAATTATGTTTGGTTTAATTAAGATTAAATCCAATGAAATTCATTTGATGTGTTCGACACATGAATATAATTAAATATATTTTTTTCTATGCTAAATCACTTAAATTCAATTTATAAGTTGATTTGGTAAATAGTAAATTAATAAATGAAAGCAGTAAAAATTAAATTTATTTGTTGTGTTTGTCTGAATTTAAATTAAATCTAGCTTATCTCTTTAACTAAAACCCTANACAAAGTGAAGTGAGTTTCTACTAATTAAGCCCATTTTTTATTTAAAATCATCAAATGAGTTAATTAATATCAAAAATTACCCATTT
>JXCR01146213.1:80546-127839 GCA_002079205.1 Phalaenopsis hybrid cultivar
ATTTTGGGTGTTGGTTGAGAGCTATGGTAGAGGCTCTATGAAAGGGGAATTTGATGGGGCTTTGGCCTCTTTCACTCTTGTGAAGGTGTAGAGCCAATCTATTGGAAGTTTTGTGCTGCTTAGGTTGGGATTGGGATTTTTCCTGGTTTCGGGCAGGGATTTGAGCTCAAAATTGGCTTGCNGGGGGAATTGGTGGGGGTTTAGTTTCTCTCACTGTTGTGAAGGTGTAGGACCAATTAATTTGTAGTTTGGTGCTGTGTAGGTTGGAATTGGGATTTGTCCTGGTTTCGGGTAGGGATTTGAGCTTAAAATTGGCTTGCTATGGTGGATTTGAGAGGGGGAAGTGGATTGGAATGTCCTAAGGGTCTCTCAAGGAAGCTCTCAGAGGAGTTTGAAAGGCCTTAGTGAAAATTTTTTACCAGGGTCTCTCAAGGAAGCTCTCAGAGGAGTTTGAAAGGCCTTAGTGAAAATTTTTTACCACCACTATTCATGGCCGTGGGGTGGATTTTATAGAAATTGGCCAATGGGAGCATAGCTGGCCAATTGAGAGCTTAGCCCAACTGCTTAGGTGTCAAGCAGAGGAGTTCTCAGGTTAATTTGGGCTGAGGTGGCCCCTTGGCATGAGTTTGGGTTTTAACCATGTGGGGGCTCACGGTTTTGGGTTTTNGGGTCACTTACTCCCATTCGACATTAGAGCCTCTCTTCCCTCCACCTAAGATGCCTTTTACACCCACTGACCAATCCTCTTGAAGCCCTGAGGTCCTCTATTTAAATCACCCCACTCCACGGCCAAGAGAAGTGTGTGCACAAAACTTATGGGAAACTCCGCCAATTTACTTCTAGGGCTTCTCCAAGACCTTCTAAGCCCATTTCAACCAGCTTCCCCACTGTTTGAACTCAATTTCAGAGCTCAAAACTAGGGCACTTTTTGGCCTTTTCCTGAAACACCACAAAATCTCAAATTGACTTGCTCTTCACAATCCCCAGACCAAAAGGAGAACCCCACTGAAAGCCCCATCTCCAGAGCACTCTAACCCCACTCAAAGACCAAGACCTCCCCACTTATACAAAGAATTCTTACTCAAAGCATTCATTAAAGGAAACCAACACCTCCAGGAGGTTTTCTGGACTCCACTGAAGCTTCTCCAAGCATCTGATTGAGGCCTCCCCTCTCAGACAAGGTATATCTCATTTTCCCCTAAATCAAGCTCGGTTTGGGCTTTTGTGAAGAAAAGTTTAATTTCATTAACATGTGACCGTATAGATAAGTTCATCAGGACTAAATGAAGGTGTAGGAACAAATCTTAAGTCAATTCATTAAGTATCAAGTGAGATCTTATGGTTTTAAGTTGGACGTTCTTGGGTTAGGTCACTTGAATGAACAAATGTTGCCTATTTCTGCGTTTCTTGGATGGACGGTCGAGATGAAGCCAGATGATTAAATGGTACATAAAGTGCGGGCTGACGAGGCACTGACTTAAGTGGCAACATCAAATGGCGGAGCGACACGCGGAGCTTCAGAGAGTCCCATGTTGCGTTGGTCGCCACATGTTTAAGTAGGAAAATAAGATTTAAATGATTTAAATCATTACATAAACATTGAAAATCCATAACTTGGTGTACAAAAATTGTAAAAATAAAATAAAATATCATTTTGCTCAGTGAACAGAGGAGAATAATGTGAAATAAAAATTAAAATTATTTAACATGTCTATGATTTTTAATAGATTAAATACCCTCTAGACTATTTCTAATTCTAATTAAGTAAATAATAATCACCATGGCTTAAATGATATTTTTCCCTTAAAATAATTATAATAAATTAACTATAATTAGAAAAAATATTAAAAAGTGGTTTTGTGAGTTTCTTATGATTAGGGGCACTTAGGAAAAATAAAAATTATTTTGAAATAAATAGTTAATTTTTAGTTATATTTTGAATTAAAAATAATAAAAACTTGCAAAAAAATAAAAAAAGCCCAAAATTGTTTCTAATTGTTCCCTAATCACTTGAGACCCTTTAAATATTTTTCTTAATTTTCCTGATTTAGTTATGTATTTTTAAATACCAAAAATGTATTTTTCTTAATTTTCCATTAAAATAATAATAATAAATAAAATAAGAGTCATAAAAATGAAAAGTTAAAAAATATGTTTGAAAAGCAACCAAACAATCTTCTCATTTGGCGACTGACAATGGGAGATATGGAAAATCACCAATAAAGGAACTTCATATTGAAGTTGTTCCAACATAGGAAATTTACAACATAAGGGTAGTTCTTGCAATTCTTGGTGGAGATGGGTTAGAATTTTCTCATCAATTTAGCCTTAATGGACTTCAGTCAATCAATGTTGACTTGGCAAGTTCTTCTCAAACCTTAATGAAAGTAAGCTACCAATTGTATTTATTGAGGGTGATCTACTTCAAAAGAGAAACCATTAAATTATGTTATTATAGTCACTACATAGATCACACATTTTCAATTGGAAGCATTTTGGTCAATATTGGAAGTTTAATGAATATCTTGTTAAAAATATTTTTGAAAAGATGAGCTTAGAAAATTTGCATCTTACCTCTGCCTTAGGGCCACTCATAAGATTTTTTAGACAAAAGAAAATTTATGGATTAATTTCTCTATCATTTGCTTTGGTAAAATGAGATAAATAGTTTATTATCCTGGTAAACAATATTATATAAAGCACACCAAGTACTTATAATATCTCTTTTAGTTATTCATTGTTGAAATTTTTTAGAGGAGTCATGTCAATTTATCATATGTGAGTAAAGTTTTTTTGAGGAAACCAGGTTGTTACAGCAAGAGGAGACTTAGTACAATCAAGAGCATGCTACATAAAAGCTATAAGAAGTGTACATAAANAATTTTTCTAAAAGATTAAGATGTTAAATAAAAGTGTAAGAAATAAAGAATATTCTAGTTGTTACAAATTTTTCTAAGAAATTATCAATTTTGTCACTTGAAAGAGAGGTTGTGTTTGGGATCGATATGCAACCAAAAACATCAACAATACATAAATCACTCTGCATAACAACTCCTAGGAAATTGCTGAAAAAGAAGCTACTGTAAAAAAATTTGGGGTGGCTATTATAAAAAAAAATTGAAAAAGTCAGACCACAGCTTTCTAGCAGCCACCGTAGGTAGCCAGATCTGGTGGAAAAGCGTAGTTTTCAGCTGCAGTTTTTTAAAATGTTGTTTCGCCAAATAAAAAAAACTACGGTTCAGTACTGCACTACCACCATACCACTGCCCCAAACGCACTATTAGTCCACAAGAGTGATTTTCTGCATTTTATTACAATAGGTTTAATTTTATTTCATTTTGTTTTCTTTTTATTTTTAAAGTAATTGGCTCCGGGGATTAACAATCTTGGGTGCAGAACATCCTGTCATAGAAACCACCCCTTCCTAGGTCTTTTTCGACCAGAAAAAATAATTCAAAAGTCGAGCCATGTAAGATTCATGATTCCAGAACAACATGGAGTAGAGCACATAGATTAAAGTTTCTATACTCTAAAAATTCCCCGTCATTAGAAAATATTAAAAAAAACAAACAAACAAAAAAAAGTTCTAACATGCACTGTGGTCATCTCTAATATTAAAAACGACATGATGTGCACCAATTAAACACAATAAAGACCACTTCAAAAACTGTTACCCATCCCTTCAAATTAAACTTGTTTGTTGAATCACATATATACCTTACCTTAACATACACGAGATTGGCATTGACACATAGAGCAAGATTGCTTGGAAGAGTCCATGGTGTCGTCGTCCATGCCACTAGAACAGTGTTGTCTGGATCACCTATGATGGGAAATGACACCATAATTGCGGGATCTGCCACATTCTACATAACAAGCAAAAATCACAACAAAAGGAAAGCNATTTTTTACTTTATCTTCTATTTTATTAAAAGATAAACTTTTTCTTGGCTCAAGATGAGCCTCATACCCAATGTGCTCTTTATGAACTAAGGAAAGAGTTATCCAAGGAATTGCGAAGGAGAAGGGCCAAGTAACGAAGGAGGGACTAAATAGAGACCTACGTCTCTAGAGTTACAGGATACTAAAGGTATTTTCAATCATATGAGAACTCAACTTAAGCTTTGTCGGCGTTATTTTGGGGATGGTTTGTGGGGTTGCCCGTAAGAAGCTGTCGGTAATCGGAATCGAAATCCAGTCGCCCGCTTCGGAAGGACGTTGAAGTATGAAACTAAACTGACCCCATATTTTTCATAGTTTAAAATGAAAGAGCAGTGTACCCCAAATCCTGTATCTATCCCAAACGATAAACACAAGACTTGAGGATGAGGCTCGATGAAATAAACTAAGGAAAGTATGACGTCCGTTTAGTCTGCGAAACCTTTGTATTTGCCGACAAGTTCCCCTATTTAATATAAATGATTAAATAGAGTTTATATTAAGCTAGGTTCGTACATGCTTCCTATAAAGGCAAGCCCCTATAGTTAATTACATCTTAATGACCAAAGCCACCTAAGAAGACTCTCGATAAAAATCAAGAAATATTATCTTCAAAGAATCTAAAGTCACCTAAGAAGACTCTCGATAAAAATCAGGAAATATTATCTTCAAGGAGTTTCAAAGAGTAGGACTCTTCAACAAAATCGAACGTAGAGGTGTGAAAGGGGATTGGTTCAAATTTGGAACATTTTATATTCACCTAAGAAGACTCTCGATAAAAATCAGGAAATATTATCTTCAAGGAGTTTCAAAGGGTATAACTCTTCAACGAAATCGGACGTAGAGGTGTGAAAAGGGGATTGGTTCAAATTTGGAACATTTTATTGTAGAATCCAAACGAAATCAGACATAGAGGTGTGAAAGGTGATTGGTTCAAATTTGGAACATTACGTTGTAGAATCCAAAGAAATCGGACATGGAGGTGTGCAAGGGGATTGGTTCAAATTTGGAACATTTTATTGTAGAATCCAAAGGAAGAAGAATTAGGGGTAGAGGTGTGGAAGGGGATTGGTTCAAATTTGGAACATTTTATTGTAGAATCCAAAGGAAGAAGAACTAGGGGTTGTCATGGATCCAGAGGAGAACCTCAGTGAGTTCCCAAGTTATCCTAATGTTTGGCTTCAGTTTTGAGGAGAAATATTTAAATGTTTCATCCTGCCAATTTTATTATNACAGGATGAAATGCTTAAATATTTCTCCCCTAAATTAAAGTCAAATAGTAGGATAGCTTGAGAAGTCAACATGGTTCTCTTCAGGATCTATGACGTCCCCTAGTTCTTCTTCCTTTAAATTCAAAAATAAAATGTTTCAAATTTGAGTCATTTCCCTTTCACACCTCTTTGTCCAATATCTTTTAAAAGTCTGATCCTTTTGAAATTCTTGAAGACAATATCCCTTGATTTTTATCGAGATTTTTCTTAGGTGACTTTGGTTATCTAATATGTAATAAACTATAGGGGTTTGCCCTTATAGAAAACTTTTTCGAACCCAACTTAATATAAACTCTATTTAATTTTTCGTATTAAATAGGGAAACTTATCGGCTTATAATAAAATGGCTTTGCAGACCAAACATATGTCATATATTTCTTAGTTTATTTGATCGAGTCTCACCCCCAAGTCTTGTGTTTATCTTTAGGGATAGATACATAGCTTGAGGTGTAGTGCTCTTTCATCTAAACTTTGAAAGATATGAGATCAATTTAATTTNGCAGACCAAACGGATGTCATAACTTTCTCTAGTTAATTGATCGAACCTCATCCTCAATTCTTGTGTTCATCCTTCGGGATAGATACAGGATTTGAGATAAAGCACTCTTTCATTTAAACTATGAAAATTATGGGGTCAGTTTAACTTCATCTTTTTCAAAACTAAAATTTTTAAAAAACGTCCTTCCGAAGCGGGCAACGGGATTTCAATTCCAATGACCGACAGCTTCTTACGGGCAAACCCCACACCAAAAATAGTGCCGACACCAACATAGATGGTTGGAGCTCTCCTTGCTCTTGCTCTGACATCTCTCATCTTTCGAACCACCAATTCCAAAGAACCAAATGTTAACTTTACTCACCTTTAGCCTTATCTTCATCACATCTTTGATTACCATTATCATATGTTCCCTTAGTTCATTTATGTGTTGCACAATGAACACTTTATTACACTTTATGTTTACATAATCCTCTTGAACATGTGGTTCTTTTCCATATAAAGCTCCTTTTCTAGTTTGTGGATAATCTATAGGTTCTTCCTCTTAAAAGATGTTTGTTTCTGAAATATCAGTGGTCTCACTCCACTTAGCTAAGAGCCTGTAAGAAGAGAAAACTATATCAAATAATCTAAGAGAGAAATAGAAAGCTATCTTAGATATGGAGAAGAAACATGACACATGTTACATTTAAAATGATTATTTTAGTTAAAGATATTAACCATTTGCATGACCACTGTTGCTTATTCACTTGGGTCAACAATAATGGTGATTACAGAAGTTAATTCAAAAAAAAAGAAAAAATATTAAAATAATAATAATGACACAGCATGATTAATTCATTACAATAATTGCTTTAACTAAACATGTTGATTGAACTTATATTTTTCTTATCAACTCACTAAAATTTTATGTTTTTAATGAATCATGAAAATTATGTTTGTTGGTGTAAGCTTATTTCATATATTATTTTCTTAGCCAAAACATTCAAATTTGTATAAATTGTATCAAAGAGAAATCAAGCCCTAAAAAAATTAATAACTTTACTTTGATAAACTCTACAACAATATAGAAATATAGTAACATATATCTAAATCAATATAGATACCTCTTTTTCAACAACTCTGAGAATGTTTATCAATACGTTGATCCCTTTTTAACATAAAAAATGCAAATATTAATACTCAAGATGAATCAAGCTTTCTCTTAGGGTTTTAATAAGCATATCAACATTAGAAATTTGATTTGATTGTTAGTGTATTTCTCATTTTATATTTGTGATAGTTGACTCTGTTACATGAATTTTTATTTATTTTTTTCTTGTTGAGAATTTAAACCTTGAAGTTATCCTCAAAGCTATGAAACGACTATTATTAGTTATGATAAACTAGAGTGACATATTTAAGTATAAAAATTGTTCCTTCATCTCTCTCAACTCCTTAACATAAAATGTACACATATAATATCACTATTATAACTATTATGATTGATAGTTCTAAAGAAAGGCTTCAATCATTTCATACTTTAGAAACTTTATGTACAGTTTAATAACAACCAACTCAAAAGGATATTAGTTGGCTCACCACTTGAGCTATTAAAATTGTTGAAGATGCTCTAATGAAAAAGCTATCATTTGCCATTTAGTAAAAAAACAATAAACAAAAAATGGGTAGGAAAAAAAATATTTTTTGAGGCTTTATATTACAAAAGCTCTCCATAAATAATTTTTAATCTCTAATGCTCTTGAATGGGCAAAATGTTTTTTGTTAGATATGCCTTGTCTGTTTTCACTTATTTGATTGGCTTTTTGAACTTTTTTACTAAGTTGTCATATATATTAGTGAAAATTATAAAGTCTTAACACAAAATATCAGGTTGTTGAAAGTAATGCAAAGCAAGAAAATGCATGATGATTTTACTAGATAACAAAAATTACTTGGTATTGTAAATTTCTTTACGAGGGTTGAAAAATATAAAAATTGCTAAACTTTAAGATAAAACAATATATATATATTCAAATTCATTTTACAGGCTAAAAGTTTATGGGAAATTTTTATGAGCTAGTAAAATTTACATCGAGTGCCACACGCACGCACACCCATACATACATATTATACCTCAATATGAATGCGTGGCTTATGACTACTTCATTTATTATATGATCTGCATGCTTTTTTGGTGCATAAATTCTAAAAAATGAAATAATTATATTTATATAAATGTTTTGTTATTCTTAAACACCAACTGAGATTATATTTTTAATGGATAATAAGTTGAACTTCTTTTAAATGATATATTTTTTTTTGAACTCTTACAAAACTACTTTGAGATATTGGGGTTAACCAACAAAAATTGTAAGTTTTTTGGATCAAATTTATTTTATATGATAAAATTTTATAAGCTAATAACTTCCATGTGCTATATTTAGTTTTCATAATCAAGAGATTAGGTGTATTCAATTTAGAAGTAATTTTCATCTAACAATTTGTTTAATAGCTTATTAGAAAAAAATGATTTGATAAAATTTACAAACAACAATAAAAAAACATAAGTTTTATATTTTAATTGCTATATAATTATTATACATAATTTTTTTTTGTTACATATATGTCCCACAATTATTTTGTATTTATGTATCTAAAACTCAAAGTTTGATTTTATATTCGCTGTGATATGAAATATCTATGTGATATAAGTATAAAAATTAAAATTTAGATTTAGATATGTTAAAACAGAAAAATTGGAGTTAGATTTTAGATACCTCAAAACATAAGAATTGGTGGTATGTATCTAAATGATGCTATCCCTTTATTTCTCTTCGCCCCAAAAACCTCACCTACGTGGCCTTCGTGACCGAGCCCTCGCGGTTGCCAAAGCTAGCTGAGAAGCAAATTACGGGATCAAGACAAACCAACTGAGGAATGTAACTCCACACCCTTGTTTTGGTGTGACGCGTGAGTTTCCTGATTCACTAAAGGTCCATTTGGGATAGCTTTCTGTCTGCTTTGCTTTTAAGACTGCCACCAAAGTTCTGTTTTGAAAACTACTTTCTTGTTGTTTTTTAAAAATTTATATGATAGATAACTGTTTTTTTTAATCTGGGTTGCTAAAGCGTGGTAGTTGTCAAAAAGCTACGGTATAATTTTTTAAAAATAAAATAAATTTATAATAACCATTATAATTTTTAAAAGTTCTTGAAACAACTGCACTAAATCAGCCCAAGAGTGGGATTTAAGAGGCCTAAATCCATGAAATTCAGATTTATCAAATTTACTGATTTATTTTCCAAAGAGACAACCCCCTTAAGGGGTGTTTGGCTGCAAGTAGGATTTAAGTTAAATAAAATTTACTAAATCGATAAATTCAGATTTATTAAATCAGAAATTATGTTTGGTTTAATTAAGGTTAAATCCAATTAAATTCATTTGATGTATTTGACATAAATATAATTAAAAAATATATTTTTTCTATGCTAAATCACTTAAATTCAATTTAAGATGTTGATTTGGTAAATCGTAAATTAATAAATGAAAGCAGTAAAAATTTAATTTAATTTAAAATTAAATTTATTTGTTGTGTTTGTCTGAATTTAAATTAAATCTAGCTTATCTCTTTAACTAAAACCCTAACCGCCTTCTCCGCCGCCTGCTCCAACCAGGAAAAACGTCAACACCGGCTGCTTCCAGGCGGGGAATTCCCCTTCCTTTACCCGAGTATCTTCTATGGAGGATGTTTGCGAAGGCAAAGACTTCTCTTTCCCTAAGCAGGAAGAGCAGATCATCCTCTTTTGGGACACTATCCAGGCCTTCAAGACGCAGCTGGAGCGCACGGCGCATCTCCCGGAATACGTGTTCTATGACGGCCCTCCTTTTGCCACTGGACTACCCCACTATGGCCACATTCTGGCTGGCACCATCAAGGACGTTGTCACCCGTTACCAGTCCATGAAAGGCCACCATGTCACGCGCCGATTCGGCTGGGACTGCCATGGGCTCCCCGTCGAGTATGAGATCGACAAAAAGCTCGGTATTAAGAGCCGCGACGACGTGCTGACCATGGGGATCNCTACCAGTCCATGAAAGGCCACCATGTCACGCGCCGATTCGGCTGGGACTGCCATGGCCTCCCCGTCGAGTATGAGATCGACAAAAAGCTCGGTATTAAGAGCCGCGACGACGTGCTGACCATGGGGATCGATCGCTACAATGAGGAGTGCCGCAGCATCGTCACCACGTATGTCAAGGAATGGGAGGAGGTCGTCACAAGGACTGGAAGATGGATTGATTTCAAGAAAGATTACAAGACGATGGACCCACAATTCATGGAGGTTATTTGGTGGGTCTTTGCGCAGCTGTATGACAAGGGTCTCATCTATCGTGGTTTCAAGGTTTGTTCATCTACGAAAAATATTGCGTTTTTAGTTCCTCTTCGGGTTTTATCGGATGTAAAATATTACACTTGTGCTTGACGTGCCTTTCAGGTCATGCCTTACAGTACGGGTTGCAAGACACCTCTTTCGAATTTTGAAACCGGGCTGAATTATAAGGTTTGAAGATTTCAAGTTGCAGTCTTTCCTCACAAATTCTGCTTTCCTTTTGTTGTGATTTTTGCTTGTTATGTAGAATGTGGCAGATCCCGCAATTATGGTGTCATTTCCCATCATAGGTGATCCAGACAACACTGTTCTAGTGGCATGGACGACGACACCATGGACGCTTCCAAGCAACCTTGCTCTATGTGTCAATGCCAATCTCGTGTATGTTAAGGTAAGGTATATGTGTTATTCAACAAACAAGTTTAATTTGAAGGGATGGGTAACAGTTTTTGAAGTGGTCTTTATTGTGTTTAATTGGTGCACATCATGTCGTTTTTAATATTAGAGATGACCACAATGCATGTTAGAACTTTTTTGTTTGTTTGTTTTTTTTAATATTTTCTAATGACGGGGAATTTTTAGATCATGGAAACTTGAATCTATGTGCTCTACTCCATGTTGTTCTGGAATCATGAATCTTACATGGCTCGACTTTTGAATTATTTTTTCGGGTCGAAAAGGACCTAGGAAGGGGTGGTTTCTATGACAGGATGTTTTGCACCCAAGATTGTTAATCCCCGGGGCCAATTACTTCAAAAATAAAAAGAAAACAAAATGAAATAAAATTAAACCTATTGTAATAAAATGTAGAAAACCACTCTTGTGGACTAAGGGTGCGTTTGGGAAAGTGGTATGGTGGCAGTGCGGTACTGCACCGCAATTTTTTTTGTTTGGCAAAACAACATTTTAAAAAACTGCAGCTGAAAGCTGCGTTTTTCCACCAGACCTGGCTACCTGCGGTGACTGCTAGAAAGCTGTGGTCTGACTTATTTATTTATTTATTTATAATAACCACCACAACTTTTTGAACAGTAGCTTCTTCTTCAGCAATTTCCTAGGAGTTGTTATGCAGAGTGATTTATGTATTGTTGATGATTTTGGTTGCATATCGATCCCAAACACAACCTCTCTTTCAAGTGACAAAACTGATAATTTCTCAGAAAAATTTGTAACAACTAGAATATTCTTTATTTCTTACACTTTTATTTAACATCTTAATCTTTTAGAAAAATATTAATTCACCATGTTGTGATTATTTCTCAATTTTATTTTGCTGGTCAAACGTCGAAAGAAGATATAACATTCTTATCATTAGAAAAGTACAATGATTTCCAACAATGCACATTAAACTTCACACTTTTTTTCTAGTTTTAGATTGTAGCAAAATTTGATAAATCCACAATTTATTTTATTTGTGGGTGATTAGGTTGCTGTTAAGTTTTAGCTGGATCCTTCTGTGTCTAATTGCATCAAACGAATTATGTTTCATGATCACTTCACATTAAATAAGTTAGATCATCTACTTCAGTTCTTGTTTTAGTGTTGCTTTTTATATTGATTTAGTGTTGAAAAATGGGAGAGAACTTGTTTATGTCAGAAATTTACATGCTATAGGAAGATGGAAATTAAGATGAGTCCGTTAGCTTGAAGTATATTTTAAGCTTTTCAGATATTTGAAGAATAATAGCTGTATTAATTAAACTATGTTGATAATTTTAATCTTCATTTACTTATTCCAAGTTTGAATATGATCTCGTGGACAATGTCTGTCCTTGACTTTTGCTACTTTTTATGTTGGAAATCAGAGTTACTTGTATGTTTTGATGAGAAGCCCAACAGCTAATGTATCCTTGTACTTTTTTAAAATTTTCTTCTGATTTATATAGCTTGTTATCTTTTAATTTTGTGCCTCTTGTTAAAAATGACTAACAGGTTAGAGACAAGGTGACGGGCGCTATTTTCATTGTTGCAGAATCTAGATTGTCTGAGCTTCCTAGTAAGAAAACTAAAACAGATAGATTGGTTAATTCAATGCAAAAACTCTCAGTTGCCAACACTGAGAGCAAGGGGTTCATGGCTGATAAAACTCAACACAAAAAAGATTCTGGTTCCTATGAGTTGTTGGAGAAATTATCAGGATCTTCGCTTGTGGGTATCAAGTAAGCTTTGATTTGTTTTTTCACTTCCAATATATGTTTGTAAGACTTACATGCATACCACATTACCAATCAAGTCTTATGTATTTACATATCTAACACCTAAGCTTCAATTTTTACATACATTCCATCTTATCTATGCATAAAAAAGTATATTTCACTTTTTAAGAAGCTAAAAAATGTTGGTTTTTTATGTGATATGAAAGATTCTTGTGGTATAAGTGTAAAAAGCATAATTTAGGTGTTTGATATGTAAATACATATGAATTGGGTGTTATGTTTGTTAATGCCTTGTATTTTTTTGGTTCATTGGAAAGTTTATGAAGTTATGCAATGTTTGAATGCTGTCATTGCCGATCCCAAGCTTGGATGTGAAAAGTGGCGTTGCATCTGGTAGTCGACAACCAACGTAAAACTTGTTAAAAAAATCATGACACGAATCATTTTGATCATTGTGTAAGTGCTAGGACGTCCCCTGGAAGCGACGTGATGTATGACATAAATACAGTGAAAAGTGTGTAAGGGCCGTTAAACCGACGCCTGGGTGTAGTGTCAAATAAGCAAGAGTTCTCACATTACGGGCAGATGCGGGTAAAGAAATTAGTCCATGAAACTAATGAAACTAATGTTAGGATAAGATCTTGAAATGTAGGTACTCTCAATGGTAAATTAATAGAATTAGTTGAGATTATAATTTATAGAAAGATTAATATCTTTTGTATTCAAGAAACTAAATGGGTTGGATAAAAGGCTAAGAGATTGATAAATTAGGTTTTAAACTTTGGTATTCTGGTAAGAGTCGCAGTATAAATGGTGTATGTGTAATTATAGATAAGAGTTTGAAAGATAATATTGTAAAAATTAATAGGGTTGGAGATAGAATTATAACCCTTAAGATTATTATTGATACTAAGATTTTTAATATTATAAGTGCTTATGTTCCTCAAGTTGGTTTAGATATAGGATTTAAAGATAAATTCTGAAATGACTTAGAAGACTCAATACAAATGATACCTCTTGAAGAAAGAACTTTTATTATAGGAGATTTAAATGAACGTGTCGGTAGAGTGATAGAAGATTTCAAAAATATTCATGGTGGCTACGGTTTTGGAATAACTAATGAAGAAGATAGAGCCATTTTAGATTTTATTTTAGTGTATGATTTTGTTATTACTAATACTCTTTTCAAGAAAATAGATGAGTATTTTATTTCTTATAAAAATGGATCTAATAAAACACAAATGAATTATTTTCTTATGAGAATAAGAGATTGTTGAGATTATAAAGATTGTAAAGTCATTTTAAGTGAGAATTTAAGTACCCAACATCAATTATTAGTTCTAGATTTTAAGATGAAGAGTTGTAAAATAAAGAATACTAGGATTCATCATCTTAGATTAGATGGGGGAACCTAAAAGACATAAATAAAATTATTTTTGTGAGTAAAATTCAAGATTTCAAAATTTGGGTTATGCTTAAAGAATCAAATGTTATGTGGGATAAAATAAAAAATACTATTAAACAAGTAGCAAAAGATGTACTTCGAGAATCAAAAGAAAAAATGTCTATAAATAAAAATAGTTGGTGGAATAATAATGCAAGAAAAAGATAAAATATAAGAAATTATATTATAAAAATTGGTTTAAATGTAAAAGCTTAGAGAACTGGAAAAAATATCAAACGACCCGCAAAGAGTCTAAAAGAATAATCAGTGATGCTAAAAATTTTGCTTTTAGTGATCTTTATAATAGATTAGATACTAAGGAGGGTGAAAAATATTTGTATAAACTAGCCAAACAAAGAAAAAAAAAAGTAAAGATTTAAGTAAAGTGTATTAAAGATGAAAATCAAAAAGTGTTTTCTTAGAAAAAAAATATTCAACATAGGTGGGTGAGTTATTTTGATAAACTTTTTAATGAAGGTTCTAAAAATATAATCCATCTTAGTGATCTTAATATCGTTAATAGTAATAAAACGTATCATTTTTACCGCCGCATTAGTAAAAAAGAAGTTGAGGATGTTTTAAAGAAAAACAAGGGTGGAAAGTCTGTAGGACTTGATGATATCCCAATTGAAGTGTGGAAATATTTAGAATATTTGGGAGTTTCTTGGCTTACTAAACTCTTTAATATTATTTTAAGAACTAAAAAATGCCTGAAGAGTGGAGGAAGAATATTTTGGTCCCCATTTTTAAGAATAAAGGGGATGCACAAGAGTGTGCAAATTATAGAGGAATTAAATGGATGTGTCATACTTTAAAATTATAGGAGAGGGTAATTGAACATAGGTTAAGATGTAATACAAAGAGTTCTCATTATCAATTTGGATTTATGCCGGGCAAGTCTACTATGGAAGCTATACATTTATTGAGAGGTTTGATGGAGGACGATCAGAGATAATGAGGTTCTACAATTGATTTTTATTGATTTAGAAAAAGCTTACGATAAAGTTCCAAGAGATATCCTTTGGAGAGTTCTTGAGAAGAAAGATGTTGATATGATTTATATTCAAGTCATTAAAGATATGTATACTAGAGTTCCTGAGAAGAAAATTGTTGATATGACTTATATTCAAGTCATTAAAGATATGTAGACTAGAGCTGTTACTTTTGTTCGAACTCAAGGAGGATTGACCAAATATTTTCCTATTTTTGTTGGATTACATTAGGGATCGACTTTATGCCCATAACTTTTTGCTTTAGTTATGGATGGTCTTACTGGACATTTAAGGATGATATACCTTGGTGTATGCTTTTTGCTGATGATATCCTTCTCGTGGATAAGGCGAGAGAAAAAAATCTGGAAAAACTTGAATTATGGAGGTCTACCTTGGATTCTAAAGGCTTTCATTTGAGTAGAACTAAAATTGAATACATGGAATGTAATTTTCGTAGTAGTAGTTCTGGTGACAGAAGTGTAATTTTGGGTGATCAAATTATTAAAAGACATGAACGATTTAGATATCTTGGGTCTGTTGTTCAAAGCGATGGTGATATAGATGAGTATGTTAATAGTAGAATTCAAGCTGATTGGTTGAAGTGGAGGAATGCTTTGGGCCTTTTGTGTGATGAAAAAGTACCTCTTAGTCTGAAAGGAAAATTTCATAAGATGGTGGTGGGACTTGCAATGCTCTATGACGTTGAATGTTGGACTTTAAAAGAGAAGCATAATTCTAAGTTAAGTGTTGCCGAGATGAGAATGATTAGGTGGATGAGTGGCTTTGCACTTAGAGACAAAATGCGAAATGATTATATCCGTGATAGGGTTGGCATAGCTCCAGTGATGGACAAAATTAGAGACAGTCGTCTTATATGGTTTGGTCACATTAAACGTCGACCATCTGATGATCCGATTAGGAGTAGATATTTTAGATTCGACTTATGTTAAGAAAGGCAGAGGTAGACCTAGGAAAACTTGGGCTTATTGTANACTTTGCACTTAGAGACAAAATGCAATATCTGTGATAGGGTTGGCATAGCTCCAGTGACGGACAAAATTAGAGAGAGTCGTCTTATATGGTTTGGTCACATTAAACGTCGACCATCTGATGATCCGATTAGGATAGTATATATTTAAGATTTGACTTATGTTAAGAAAGGCTGAGGTAGACCTAGGAAGACTTGGGCTTATTGTATAAAAATGATCTTAATTTATTAGAACTAAATGAAAATATGACACTAAATAGGGTGCAATGGAGAAAAAAGATTCATGTAGCCAACCCCACGTAGTGGGATTAAGGCTTCGTTGCTGATGTTGCTGTTGTTGTTGTACTGGAAAGTTTTTAAAGTGTTAGCAGAGATTCTATTTCCAAATTATTTTGTTTTCCCTTATGACAAGTGACCATGAAAGCTCTCATNATGTTGTTGTTGTTGTATTGGAAAATTTTTGAAGTGTTAGCAGAGATTCTATTTCCAAATTATTTTGTTTTCCCTTATGACAAGTGACCATGAAAGCTCTCATTTCTGTAGCTTTTATTTCGGAGTAGCCATTGAAATGCCTATCTATGTAAAGGCGGTTTAAGTTGGATTTTGAAATATAAATATTTTTAAGGACAATAGCAATAGAAACTCTTTTTGAGTTCTCTTTTTAGACTGGCAACAATGAATTGTTGTGCTTTAGTCTTTACCGTTGNGGTTGGATTTTGAAATATAAATAATTTTAAGGACAATCGGGATAGAAACTCTTTTTGAGTTCTCTTTTTAGACTGGCAACAATGATTTGTTGTGCTTTAGTCTTTACCGTTGATTATTAGTTTTCCGTTCTTTGTTTTGCCTGTCAGTTATTTTAGTACATTTCAAGCTAACGAAAATGCTCTTTATTGCAGATATAAGCCAGTATTTGACTATTTCCTGGAGTTCTCAGAGGTGGCATTTAGTGTAGTTGCTGACAATTATGTAACTGATGATAGTGGAACTGGGGTTGTTCATTGTGCTCCTGCATTTGGTGAAGATGATTATAGGGTCTGCATAGCTGCTGGTGTTATCCAAAAGGTATATATGCCCATGTTTTATTTATGTCGTCAAATTAATAATTTATAAAACCATAAATGAACTGGAAAGCAAGCTTGTCATTTACCTTTTCAGCTAGAATTTGGTAAATGATATCCTCAAGTGTCGTTTCCACATTGAGTTAATGTTTTTAAATTTAGGTGATGATAGTTTAATCTTGCATTGATCAATCATTTGTTTAATAAAAAAATGCTCATTGTTTTAGTTTCTTTAAACTGCGGAAATAAACCATAATTAGAACAAGTTATGCCCATGGAAATGAGTCATTTATGTGGAAGAGGACAGAGGCGAAATTTGTTATTCATTTTTTATGAGGAAACTTGTTATTATTGCTTAGCATGGTATTCGTGGAAGAGGATTGGCTGCAGTTATTGACCGACGCTGGATCATTAAACCTTAGGAAGTTGAGCTCGATGTCTTAGAATTTTTGAATGCTAGAGATCTCATATGTTGTAGGCAGATCACAAGGAGTGAAATGGAATCAATGAGAGCTTGGATTAAGAAGAATGGTGTAAGCACTTATGCTAGAACTTATAAGAAAGGAAGAACCACAATCATTTGTGAAGCGTACAAGAGGTAGCAAATGGATTAAGGGTGTTTAGAGAGGATATATGTCGCGACCCGACCCGAGAGCTTAGATTACCAAGACNAGTCCTGTAAAACATCAGTAGAGTTTCCAACAACCCCAGCAAAGTTGCCTTGGTCTAAAGAGAGTCAATGGCAGCATCAATAGGTGTGGCCATGTCTGAACAGAGACCAGCAACTATAGAGCAGCCAAGGGGAGAACCAATGGAACAGTAAGGTCCAGCAGCAAATACACTCAAAGATCCACCTCGACCTGGAGAAGAAACCAGAAAGGAAAAAGCATAAACAAACAAACACCTCAGATTAATTATTTTCATTAAAGTTACATTATTGTTTGGGTTACATTGCATATTTATTATTAATTTAATCCCATGTTTGTGCGCATCAAGTTTTTGGTGCCTTTGCCGAAGAAGTAAAGGAAAGTATTAGTTATTTTATTTTAATTGTAATATATATATATATATATATATATATATATATATATATATATATGTATGTGTGTGCGTGTGTATATATAGATATATGTATGTATGTGTGTGTGTATCTATATATGTATGTATGTGTGTGTGTGTGTGTGTGTGTGTGTGTATCGATGGAGACGGCTACAACTCTGCTAGGGTTTGCGACTTGATGGCGACGTGGGTGATTGGGAGACATGGCTCGATCGTATGCTGGCGTGACCGCCGACGGCTCTGGAGACACGGGTAAAAGGTTTCGATCTTATGCCAGCGTAACCGCAGATGGCGTTCCAAACTTCTCTTCTGCTTACTACGACTCTCTCGTCCTCGGCTCCGAAACTTCCTTCGTTAGACGTCCTGGCAGGAAAGGGGGTAAGCTGGCCCTCTTCCTCTCTGATGACGAGAACNTACACACATATATATAGATTTATAGATAGATAGATAGATAGATAGATAGATATATAGATAGATATGTGTGTGTGTGTGTAGCGATGGACACGACTACGACTCTGCTAGGGTTTGCAACTCGATGGCGACGCGGGTGATCACGAGACATGGCTCGATCGTATGCTGGCGTGATCGCCGACGACTCTGGAGACGCGGGTAAAAGGTTTCGATCTTATGCAAGTGTAATCACAGTTGGCGTTCCAAACTTCTCTTCTGCTTACTACGACTCTCTCGCTCTCGGCTCTGAAACTTCCTTCGTTAGACGTCCTGGCAGGAAAGGGGGTAAGCTGGCCCTCTTCCTCTTTGATGACGAGAACGGCGAACTCGCCTCTTCCTGCCGCCTTCATCTGGTAGGAAAATTTCTGTATGGGTATCCAAAATTGGAGTTACTTCGAAGACATTTCGAGCTGATGAAGCTCACCGGAGAATGGTAGATAGGGCCTCTGGATGGAAGACAAATTTTGATTCATTTGTCCAATAAGGAGGACTATACACGTCTGTTTGCTAGGAGAATGGTATGGTTTGAGGATTGCGGTATGAAGGTATTGAAATGGTTAGCTATTTTTGATCCCAAAGCTGAGGCTCCGACTATCCCTGTTTGGCTTCGGTTCCCAAGTTTGAAAGTTCATCTTTTTAACCATGAAATCCTGTTCTCCTTGGCAGCTATGTTCAGGAGACTTCTAAAATTAGATGCTCCTACCTATAATCTCATAAGACCGGCCATGGCTAGAGTTTTAATCGAACAAGATGTTACTTTACCTCCATTTGATGAGGCTGGATTGATTTGACTCATAATGGATATTGACAACAGGTTTTGCTAGAACAACCCCCCTCTTATTGCACTCACTGTCAAATGTTTGGCCACGGTCTGGACCAATGTTTCAAACTACATCCGGAATTGAGGAAAGGGGGAAATTTGAAAGAGTCACACTTAAAAGCAGGCGCTTTTGTGCCCTGTGGAAAATTTAGTGATTCCTTTGGCAGATGCTATGGCTGTCATCCCCCAATTAACTGCTACCTCTTCGGTCTAGACCGAGGGACAACAGGGTGGGAGTGTCGTGCAAGTCACACCTGCTCCCCCGCCTAATACTTTGAATGCTGATGCTTTGAACACTGATAATAATCAATATCCTATTACCTTTATTGCTAGTTACCCGGTTGGGAGATTTGAGCAGGTGTTACCTATTCCAAATCCTCCTATCATTTCTATTTCTGAGGAAGCTCGTCCTTTTTCGTCATCTCTCTCTGATGCTTTTAATATTGATATTAATTCTCTACTTTTTCATCATTCTGATGCCCTGTCTGATACTCCTTTGGAGGATATTTCTAAACTTTTAAGAGATGAATGACATGTTCAAAAGTATCGTCGAAGGAAGCATAAAGGGCAAGAGGTAGCGCAAAAGCATAATAATGAGAATACCTTGTTGGATATGAATCACTATTTTTCAGATGGAGAAAATAGACCCAAACTAGATTTTCTAGGAGGGGTCATATGTCTACTCATGTTTAACGTCCTAATTTGGAATATCAGGAGAGTTGCGGATCCTCACTCCCTTGGTAGACTCAAGTCAATGACAAAGATTCATAAGGTCGGTATCTTTGCTATTTTGGAACCATTGGTCTCCTATCTGGATGATCGCATCTTGGGTAAATTCAAAAACCTTTTTTTCTTTGCTAATTGCTCTAACAAAATTTGGTTGTTTTGGCGGAAGCATATCACAGTCGATGTCTTTATTGATGATAGACAGTTTGTGCACACTTTCTTCTCTATGGATGTGTTCTTTGGATGTCTTACCTTTGTTTACGCCGAGACTACTAATGCTGCTAGATATGATCTTTGGTACAAAATTTTTGATATGGGTGCCTTAATCCATCAGAATTGGATAGTTGGAGGGGACTTCAATATCGTGATGAATGAATATGAAAAATTGGGTGGTTGGAGAGTTGACAACACCTTAACTAATAAATTCACTGAAGCATTGGAATTGGCTGACATTTCTGATCTGGGCTTTGTTGGCTCCAAGTTTACTTGTAAAAGGGGAGAGCTCTTTGAACGCCTTGATAGGTGTTTTGCGAACCAGTTGTGGCTGGCTTCTTATGGTTTTTCACAATTTCAACATCTTTGCAGATCTGAGTCTGATTACAGCCCCCTTCTATTGTCCTTTGATTTCTTCAAAAAGGTTTCCACCTATCACTTTCGTTATCTAAACATATGGGCTAGACATGATGACTTTATGCGTGTCATTGCTACCAATTTGAAATGTGAGGAAGTGGGCAATGCGTGGTTCACTCTTTGGAAGCTGCATAAAAAGGTGGCTTCTGCTCTAAGATCTTGGAACTGGGATGTTTTTGGTGATGTTCATGCTAGAGTTAAGAGGGCGGAGCAGAGAGTCAGTCTCCTTCAGGCTCTTTATGAATCATCTGATGATATTATCCATGAATTACAGGAAGCTAATAAAGAATTACTGGAGGCCTCCCTTTGGGAGGAGGAATTTTTGCAACAAAAAGCTGGGGAAACCCACTTTTCTCAAGGTGATCGAAACACAAAAATACTTCCATGCTTGCATTAAACAAAGGCGAGCCAATAATACTATTGTGAGGATTAAAAATGATTAGAGGGGCTGGATTACTGGGGATGAGGAGAATGGGGAGAGCGTTGTTTTTTACTTCTCTAAACTCTTTGAGTTTCAGGAGACCTCGAGCTCAATTGATGACTCCTTATTTGATGATGTTCGTCATCATATGATGGATCTTGATCTCTGTAGTGTTCCTTCGGATGAGGAAATCTATTATACTATTCAGGACATTAACTGCAACAAGGTTCCTGGGCCTGATGGTTTTTCCTCTGCTTTCTATATTAAATGCTGGAGTATTGTAAAGGATAAGGTGGTGGAAGCTTTACAGAGTTTCTTTTAAAGGGGAGACGCTTAGAAATTATTTCTCTGCTGCTACTATCGTTCTCATTCCTAAATGCACTCAAACAAGCTCCTGGGACAATTTTAGACCTATTTCTCTTACTTCTGTCATATCTAAGATGATTAGTAAAGTCTTGGTCATACGTATTCAACCTCATCTCCACAAATTAATTTCCTTGAATCAATCCGCCTTTATTCAGGGACGAGGGATCACGGATAATATTATGCTCGCACAGGAACTCATTTTGGATATTGATAAAAAATATAAAGGGGAAAATATGATCACTAAATTGAATATTCGTAAGACTTATGATTATGTTAGTTGGGAGTTTATATTGAAGGTGCTTAAAGCTAGGGGCTTTTCTCAAGATTTTTGCAAAATCATTCTCTCTTGGCTCCATGGCAATAAATACAACATACTCATTAATGGTCAATCCAGAGGTTTCTTTAGTGCGGGGCGTGGGATAAAACAGGGTGACCATCTCCTACTATTTTCTTTTTAATATTTGATTATCTTTCTCGCCTTTTAAATAACCTTTTTCAGGAGCAACCCCAATTTGCAATACACTCATAAATCTAATACGTTGGTAACACATTTAACATATGCCAATGATATGATATTGTTCTCCAATGCTAGCAAAAAAGCGGTGAGAGATATTCATAGTTTAATGGTGGATTTCCAATATGTATATGGTCTCATATTTAATGCCAATCAATGCAACTTATACATGAGAAATTTGGTCAATCGCTCTAATGCATGCTGGATTGCCAATTTTACTGGATTTTCTATCTCTACCATTCCTCTTAAATATCTGGGGGTCTTCTTACTTAAAGGAAGGAAGAGACGAATTCAGTTTGATGAGGTGGTGGAAAAGGTACGGAAGAAAATCTCGGATTGGAAAAATAATTTCCTCTTTTGTGGGTAGAATTACATTGCTCAGGGGTATTTTACATTCTCTTCCTTTATACACTCTTCAAGTTTTCCAACTCAAAAACAATACTCTTTTGAGCCTCGAAAAATGTTTGAATAAGTTTTTATGGGTGGGGAATCATTCTGGTAAAAGATGAATGCATTGGAAGAATATTTGCAAACCGCTTTATGCTGGTGGTTTGAGCTTCTAATATCTGCACCACATTGCTGATATTAATGTTTTCAAACAATGGTTTAATTTTCGGAAATGTGATTCTTTGTGGGCCACTTTCATGCATGGGAAATATTGCCACTTCTCTCATCCGACTTTGATCAATTGCCGGTTGGGGGATTCCACTATGTGGAAGAGAATGCTTCATATTAGAGATTGGACAAATGATTTCATTTATTGGGAGGCGGGGAGTGGAAACATTTCCTTTTGGCATGACTGTTGGTCCCATGTAATGCATAAAATGAGGGATACTAGAACTTCAAGTCTTATGGTTTCAGATACTTGGGTGGATGGTCAGTGGAACTTTCCTTATCTCCTTAATTTTCTCGGTTTTGAGGGAGCTACTTTTATCTCAACCATTCCTATTGAGCCTCATTTGCAAGGTACTCCTTTGAAACTTCCAATGCCATGCTCCACTACCAAATCTTTATATTCCGCTTTACATAATTTTCAAAAGCTCCCTTGGGGAGAGGGGGTGTGGAGTTGGGCTTTAACTTTCTTTATGTCTTTCCTGGCTTGACGGATTTTCCATTCTGTTATTTCTTGTGATGATATCTTAAAAATGAAGGGATTGAGACTTGCTTCACGTTGTTGTTTGTGTAACTTGGCGGAGGAGACTGTTGACCATATTTTCTTTTCTTGCCCCTTTTCAATTTACATTTGGAGGAAAGTTGGCATGTGGTTTGGTACTATTGTGAATCCGGAGAGGAATTTCTTGCTTACCATTATGATTTGCAATCTTTATCGAAAACAGAAATATTTGTTGCAAGTCTACCCTTATATTATATGCAGGTTTATTTGGATGACTCGTAATGATATTATTCTTGAGGGTAAAACCATTCAGAATAGAATGGTCTTTACTAATATTATTGCCTATATTAATAAACTTTGGAGAACGGGTAAGGCTAAATAAAGCTTCTTTTCGGGCATTAATTATTTTGTCTATGGGGCCTGCGGTTATAACTGAGAGGAGACCTCCCCCTCTTCCTGTTTTGGTGAGATGGAGGCCTCCTCCCAGGGGTTGGATAAAGTTTAACATTGATGGGAGTTGGAAATCTAGCTGTGCGGGCTGCGGGGGTATTGCTAGAAACTGTGCAGGGAATTGTATTCTCTTTTTTTCTTCCCCATCTTACGCTGATACTTCTTTGGAGGCGGAAGCTCGGGCTATTTTGATGGTTGTCATGATAACACACTCTCTTAGATGACAATTTATTATATTTGAATGTGATAATCGTATCTTGGTTGACATTATTGCCAATGGTGCCGAGGCATCTTGGGATATCCTCTATTATATTAAGAGGATTAAATATTTAATTACTAATATGAATGTCATATGAAGCTTAAATTATTAGGAGGGAAATCAACCCGCAAACTGACTTGATAGCTTGGGTAGCGCCTCTAATAACTGTTGGGTGGGATTTGATCCCCCCTCCTTTAAATATATTGCTGGTTGGTGATAGGATTGATGCCCCATTTGTCTGTCGGGATGTTTCCTCTTAGCTTTATTATCTATTTGTTGGTACGGTTTGACCTTGGATATCAACGGGGATTTCTTTACATTTCCGTTCCTACTACAGTGGTCGGTTGGGGCGGTTTTGGCCGCTCACCAGATACTTATGAGATTTGTCGTACTTTTTTTGGGTGCAAGCCTTTGCACCTGAGTTTTATGGGGTTTATTGGCTTCATTAACTTAATCTCTACTTTCACGGGTCCTTTCTCTTTCTTTGGCTTTTATTACTGCAGGTTTTCTCGTGGAAAACTGATGTTTGTGATGCTGATGCTGCTTGGAGCTTTTCACTTCGTTTTTGTGTTCTTTTTTAATTTTTTTGGTGTACATCTTTTGTGAGGTATACGATTAATTTTATACTGGATTTATTGTTCTTTTTTGGGTACACTTTTTCATTTTTATCCTTTTGGTGTGGAGTTGTAACGTGGATAAAGGAGCCCCTAGGTTTTTTTGTTTTTTAGACGGGGATCCTTATTCCCTCCCTTATTTTGTACTCTTATTTTATATTANTGTGGACATCTTTTGTGGCGTATACGATTGCTTTTATACTGAATTTATTGTTCTTTTTTGGGTACATTTTTTTATTTTTATCCTTTTGGTGTGGAGTTGTAACGTGAATAAATGAACCCCTAGGTTTTTTTGTTTTTTAGACGGGGATCCTTATTCCCTCCCTTATTTTGTACTCTTATTTTATATTAACACGTAGGGAGTCACGAGGTGCTCTTTCCCCTATATATATATATATATTTAAAAGGCTGATTGATGGGCGGAACCGCCGCCCTGAAAGCTCTAACTCTCGTCAGGTTTGGGAGCCAACGCAGTGTGCAAATAAATTCGAGTATCACCTGCCTTAAGAAGACACTTCACCGACAGGGGATTCAAATTCGGGACCTGAGGGGACTTTCGATCTTCAAAGAAGTTTCTCTACCAACAGGCAACACAACACACACACACACACACACACACACGCATATTTGTGTGTGTGTAGTTTCACTGAAATTTTTTATTTTGTTATATTTAATTTATTAACTTTCATATTTTCCAATTGTGCAATATGCTTAAGCTTTTAATTTAGCTTAATACTAATAAATTCAGACAATCTAACTTCATACTCGAATATATTTGTGTGTGTGTAGTTTCATTGAAATTTTTTATTTTGTTATATTTAATTTATTAACTTTCATATTTTCCAATTGCGCAATATGCTTAAGCTTTTAATTTAGCTTAATACTAATAAATTCAGACAATCTAACTTCATACTCGAATTGTCTCCGCCGTGACAATGTTCATGATTTGCTCTTCTCGTCAAAACCCTTTTGCATGATTTTACAAAATTTTAGAAATGTGATATTGGGTTTTTTAAATTTCTTCAACCTAGCTAGAATAAAATTTTCTAATTTTAGGAATGCGAATAAATAAAAAGAAACTTGATTTTTGCATTTTTGATGTCATAAGTAAGTCGAAAAATCTCCTCTTTCCTTTCCAACTTGCCTTATTACTACGTACGGAGCATATAAAGCTTGTTTGAGCCCTTAAGCTTGCGGAAAGGACCTTTGCTTAAGCTATTTCACTTGAATTCGTCTCATTCCCTTTCTTTTCTTCCTCTTCGATTTAGGTCACCCACCCAACAACAACAACAATAACAACAACAAATCTTTATCCCATTAAGTGAGGTCGGCTAGATGAATTTTTTTTTCTCCATTTGGTTCTATTGAGTGTCATATTTTCATTTAATTATAATAAACCAATATCATTTTTTATACAATATGCCCATGTCTTTTTAGGTTTACTTCTGTCTTTTTTAACATAAGTCGAATCTAAAATATCTACTCTCCTAATCGAATCTTCAGATGGTCGACGTTTAATGTGACCAAACTATTTAAGACGACTCTCTCTAATTTTTTCCTCCACTTGAGCTACACCAACCCCATCACTGATATATTCATTTCGCATTTTGTCTCCAAGTTTAAAGCCACTCATCCACCTAAGCATTTTCTTCTCGGCAACACTTAACTTAGTTTTATGCTTCTCTTTTAAAGGCTAACAATCAACGCCATAGAGCATTGCAGGTCTCACCACCATCTTTTAAAGCCACTCATTGCCGACGCCTTAGCATTTACACAATGATCACAAGGATTGATGTCATGATTTTTCGAAAAATTTTACGTTGGCTGTCGACTACATAACGCAACCTTCCACTTTTCACATATGAGGCTTGATATTCTACAATTTGGAAGCATGAGATAAAAAGAGATGCCACTTAAGAGAAGGAATCATAAATGAGTGAACATTATCCANTCTTGCTCTATGTGTCAATGCCAATCTCGTGTATGTTAAGGTAAGGTATATGTGTGATTTAACAGACAAGTTTCATTTGAAGGGATGGGTAACATATTTTGAAGTGGTCTTTATTGTGTTTAATTGGTGCACATCATGTCGTTTTTAATATTAGAGATGACCACAGTGCATGTTAGAACTTTTTTTGTTTGTTTGTTTTTTTTAATATTTCCTAATGACGGGGAATTTTTAGAGTATGGAAACTTTAATTTATGTGCTCTACTCCATGTTCTTCTGGAATCAAGAATCTTAAATTGCTCGACTTTTGAATTATTTTTTCTGGTCGAAAAGGACCTAGGAAGGGGTGGTTTCTATGACAGGATGTTCTGCACCCAAGATTGTTAATCTCCGGGGCCAATTACTTTAAAAATAAAAAGAAAACAAAAAGAAATAAAATTAAACCTATTGTAATAAAATGCAGAAAATCTCTCTTGTAGACTAAGGGTGCGTTTGGGGCAGTGGTATGGTGGTAGTGCGGTACTGTACCATAGTTTTTTTTGTTTGGCGAAACAACATTTTAAAAAACTGCAGCTGAAAGCTGCTTTTTTCCACCAGACCTGACTACCTACGATGACTGCTAGAAAGCTGTGGTCTGACTTTTTCAATTTTTTTTTATAATAGCCACCACAACTTTTTGAACAGTAGCTTCTTTTTCAGCAATTTTCTAGGAGTTGTTATGCAGAGTGATTTATGTATTGTTGATGTTTTTGGTTGCAGATCGATCCCAGACACAACCTCTCTTTCAAGTGAAAAAATTGATAATTTCTCAGAAAAATTTGTAACAATTAGAATATTCTTTATTTCTTACACTTTTATTTAACATCTTAATCTTTTAGAAAAATATTAATTCACCATGTTGTGATTATTTCTCAATTTTATTTTTCTGGTCAAACGTCGAAAGAACATATAACATTCTTATAATTAGAAAAGTACAATGATTTCCAACAATGCACATTAAACTTCACACATTTTTTCTAGTTTTAGATTGTAGCAAAATTTGATAAATCTACAATTTATTTTATTTGTGGGTGATTAGGTTGCTGTTGAGTTTTAGCTGGATCCTTCTGTGTCTAATTGCATCAAACGAATTATGTTTCATGATCACTTCACATTAAATAAGTTAGATCATCTACTTCAGTTCTTGTTTTAGTGTTGCTTTTTATATTGATTTAATGTTGAAAAATGGGAGAGAACTTGTTTATGTCGGAAATTTACATGCTATAGGAAGATGGAAATTAAGACGAGTCCATTAGCTTGAAGTATATTTTAAGCTTTTCAGATATTTGAAGAATAATATCTGTATTAATTAAACTATGTTGATAATTTTAATCTTCATTTACTTGTTCCAAGTTTGAATATGATCTCGTGGACAATGTCTGTCCTTTACTTTTGCTACTTTTTATGTTCGAAATCAGAGTTACTTGTATGTTTTGATGAGAAGCCCAACAGCTAATATATCCTTGTACTTTTTTAAAATTTTCTTCTAATTTATATAGCTAGTTATCTTTTAATTTTGTGCCTCTTGTTAAAAATGACTAACAGGTTAGAGACAAGGTGACGGGCGCTATTTTCATTGTTGCAGAATCTAGATTGTCTGAGCTTCCTAGTAAGAAAACTAAAACAGATAGATTGGTTAATTCAATGCAAAAACTCTCAGTTGCCAACACTGAGAGCAAGGGGTTCATGGCTGATAAAACTCAACACAAAAAAGATTCTGGTTCCTATGAGTTGTTGGAGAAATTATCAGGATCTTCGCTTGTGGGTATCAAGTAAGCTTTGATTTGTTATTTCACTTCCAATATATGTTTGTAAGACTTACATGCATACCACATAACCAATCAAGTCTTATGTATTTACATATCTAACACCTAAGCTTCAATTTTTACATACATTCCATCTTATCTATGCATAAAAAGGTATATTTCACTTTTTAAGAAGCTAAAAAATGTTAGTTTTTTATGTGATATGAAAGATTCTTGTGGAATAAATGTAAAAAGCATAATTTAGGTGTTTGATATGTAAATCCATATGAATTGGGTGTTATGTTTGTAAATGCCTTGTATTTTTTTTTTCGTTCATTGGAAAGTGTATTTTTTTTTTGGTTCATTAGAATGTTTATGAAGTTTTGCTATGTTTGAATGCTGTCATTGCCGATCCCAGGCCTGGATGTGAAAAGTGGGGTTGCGTCAGGTAGTCGACAACCAACGTAAAACTTGTCAAAAAAATCATGACACGAATCATTTTGATCATTGTGTAAGTGCTAGGGCGTCCCCTGGAAGCGACGTGTTGTATTACATGAATACAGTGAAAAGTGTGTAAGGGCCGCTAAACCGACGCCCAGGTGTAGTGTCAAATAAGCCAGAGTTCTCACATTACGGACAAATGCGGGTAAAGAAATTAGTCCATGAAACTAATGAAATTAATGTTAGGATAAGATCTTGAAATATATGTACTCTCAATGGTAAATTAATAAAATTAGTTGACATTATAATTCATAGAAAGATTAATATCTATGTATTCAAGAAACTAAATGGGTTGGATAAAAGGCTAAGAGATTGATAACTTAGGTTTTAAACTTTGGTATTCTAGTAAGAGTCGCGGTATAAATTGTGTAGGTGTAATTATAGACAAGAGTTTGAAAGATAATATTGTAAAAATTAATAGAGTTGGAGATAGAATTATAACCCTTAAGATTATTATTGATACTAAGATTTTTAATATTATAAGTGCTTATGCTCTTCAAGTTGGTTTAAATATAGGGTTTAAAGATAAATTCTGAAATGACCTAGAAGACTCAATACAAATGATACCTTTTGAAGAAAGAACTTTTATTATAGGAGATTTAAATGAACATGTTGATAGTGATAGAAGATTTCAGAAATATTCATGGTGGCTACGGTTTTGGAATGACTAATGAAGAAGGTAGAACCATTTTAGATTTTGCTTTAGTGTATGATTTTGTTATTACTAATACTCTATTCAAGAAAAGAGATGAGTATTTTATTTCTTATAAAAATGAATCTAATAAAACACAAATTGATTATTTTCTTGTGAGAATAAGAGATCGTTGAGATTGTAAAAATTGTAAGGTTCTTCCAAGTGAGAATTTAAGTACCGAACATCGATTATTAGTTCTAGATTTTAAGATGAAGAGTTGTAAAATAAATAATACTAGGATTCATTATCATAGATTAGATGGGGGAACCTAAAAGACAAATAAAATTATTTTTATGAGTAAAATTCAAGATTTCAAAATTTGGGATGTGCTTGAAGAAGCAAATGCTATGTGGAATAAAATAAAAAATACTATTAAACACGTAGCAAAAGATGTACTTCGAGAATCAAATGAAAAAGTGTCTATAAATAAAAATAGTTGATGATGGAATAATAATGCAAGAAAAGATAAAATATAAAAAGTTATGTTATAAAAATTGGTTTAAATGTAAAAGCTTAGAGAACTGAGAAAAATATCAAACACCTGCAATGAGTCTAAAAGAATAATCAGTGATGCTAAAAATTTTGCTTTTAGTGATCTTTATAATATATTAGATGCTAAGGAGGGTGAAAAATATTTGTATAAACTAGCCAAACAAAAAGAAAAAAAAGTAAAGATTTAAGTCAAGTAAAGTGTATTATAGATGAAAATCAAAAATTATTTTCTTAGAAAAAGGATATTCAACATAGGTGGATGAGTTATTTTGATAAACTATTTAATGAAGGTTCTAAAAATATGATTGATCTTAGTGATCTCAATATCGTTAATAATAATAAAACGTACCGCCGCATTAGTAAAAAAGAAGTTGAGGAGGTTTTAAAGAAAACTAAGAGTGGAAAGTCTGTAGGACCTGATGATATCCCAATTGAAGTGTGAAAATATTTAGAATATTTGGGAGTTTCTTGGCTTACTAAACTCTTTAATATTATTTTAAGAACTAAAAAATGCCTGAGGAGTGGAGGAATAATTTTTTGGTCCCCATTTTTAAGAATAAAGGGGATGCACAAGTGTGTGCAAATTATAGAGGAATTAAGTTGATGTGTCATACTTTAAAATTATAGGAGAGGGTAATTGAACATAGGTTAAGATGTAATACAAAGATTTCTCATAATCAATTTGGATTTATGCCAGGCAAGTCTACTATGGAAGTTATACATTTATTGAGATGTTTGTTGGAGAAGTTCAGAGATAATAAGGAGGATCTACAATTGATTTTTATTGATTTAGAAAAAGCTTACGATAAGGTTCCAAGAGATATTCTTTGGAGAGTTCTTGAGAAGAAAGATGTTGATATGATTTATATTCAAGTCATTAAAGATATGTATACTAGAGTTCCTGAGAAGAAAGTTGTTAATATGACTTATATTCAACTCATTAAAGATATGTAGACTAGAGCTGTTACTTGTGTTCGAACTCGAGGAGGATTGACAAAATATTTTCCTATTTCTGTTGGATTACATTAGGGATCGACTTTATGCCCATAACTTTTTGCTTTAGTTATGGATGGTCTTATTAGACATTTAAGTATGATATACCTTGGTGTATGCTTTTTGTTGATGATATCCTTCTCGTGGATAAGACGAGAGAAAAAATCCAGGAAAAACTTGAATTATGGAGGTCTACCTTGGATTCTAAAGGCTTTCATTTGAGTAGAACTAAAATTGAATACATGGAATGTAATTTTCGTAGTAGTAGTTCTGGTGACAGAAGTGTAACTTTGGGTGATCAAATTATTAAAATGTATGAACGATTTAGATATCTCGGGTCTGTTGTTCAAAGTGATGATGATATAGATGAGTATGTTAATAGTAGAATTCAAGCTGGTTGGTTGAAGTGGAGGAATGCTTTGGGCCTTTTGTGTGATGAAAAAGTACCTCTTAGTCTGAAAGGAAAATTTCATAAGATGGTGGTGGGACTTGCAATGCTCTATGACGTTGAATGTTGGACTTTAAAAGAGAAGCATAATTCCAAGTTAAGTGTTGCCGAGATGAGAATGATTAGGTGGATGAGTGTCTTTGCACTTAGAGACAAAATGCGAATTGATTATATCCGTGATAGGGTTGGCATAGCTCCAGTGACGGACAAAATTAGAGAGAGTCGTATTATATGGTTTGGTCACATTAAACGTCGACCGTCTGATGATCTGATTAGGAGAGTAGATATTTTAGATTCGACTTATTTTAAGAAAGGCAGAGGTAGACCTAGGAAGAATTGGGCTTATTGTATAAAAATGATCTTAATTTATTAGAACTAAATGAAAATATGACACTAAATAGGGTGCAATGGAGAAAAAGGATTCATGTAGCCAACCCCACGTAGTGGGATTAAGGCTTCGTTGCTGATGTTGTTGTTGTTGTTGTACTGGAAAGTTTTTGAAGTGTTAGCAGAGATTCTATTTCCAAATTATTTTGTTTTCCCTTATGACAAGTGACCATGAAAGCTCTCATTTCTGTAACTTTTATTTCGGAGTAGCCATTGAAATGCCTATCTTAAATATTTTTAAGGACAATAGGAATAGAAACTCTTTTTGAGTTCTCTTTTTAGACTGGCAACAATGAATTGTTGTGCTTTAGTCTTTACTGTTGATTATTAGTTTTCCGTTCTTTGTTTTGCCTGTCAGTTATTTTAGTACATTTCAAGCTAACGAAAATGCTCTTTATTGCAGATATAAGCCAGTATTTGACTATTTCCTGGAGTTCTCAGAGGTGGCATTTAGTGTAGTTGCTGACAATTATGTAACTGATGATAGTGGAACTGGGGTTGTTCATTGTGCTCCTGCATTTGGTGAAGATGATTATAGGGTCTGCATAGCTGCTGGTGTTATCCAAAAGGTATATATGCCCATGTTTTATTTATGTCGTCAAATTAATAATTTATAAAACCATAAATGAACTGGAAAGCAAGCTTGTCATTTACCTTTTCAGCTAGAATTTGGTAAATGATATCCTCAAGTGTCGTTTCCACATTGAGTTAATGTTTTTAAATTTAGGTGATGATAGTTTAATCTTGCATTGATCAATCATTTATTTAATAAAAAAATGCTCATTGTTTTAGTTTCTTTAAACTGCGGAAATAATCCATAATTAGAACAAGGGGTTTATGCCCATGGAAATGAGTCATTTATGTGGAAGAGGTGGACAGAGGCGAAATTTGTTATCCATTTTTTATGTGGAGGCTTGTTATTATAATTTTTTTATTTATGTATTTGTGCATGAGGGGATTGCTTAGCATGATGTTCGTGGAAGAGGATTGGCTGCAGGTATTGACCGACGTNTCCACAATTAGAACAAGGGGTTTATGCCCATGGAAATGAGTCATTTATGTGGAAGAGGTGGACAGGCGAAATATGTTATCCATTTTTTATGAGGAGACTTGTTATTATAATTTTTTTATTTACGTATTTGTGCATGAGGGGATTGCTTAGCATGATGTTCGTGGAAGAGGATTGGCTGCAGGTATTGACCGACGTTGGATCATTAAACCTCAGGAAGTTGAGCTCGATGTCTTAGAATTTTTGAATGCTAGAGATCTCATATGTTGTAGGCAGATCAGAAGGTGTGAAATGGAATCAATGAGAGCTTGGATTAAGAAGAATGGTGTAAGCACTTATGTTAGAACTTATAAGAAAGGAAGAACCACAATCATTTGTGAAGCGTACAAGAGGTAGCAAATGGATTAAGGGTGTTTAGAGAGGATATATGTCGCGACTCGACCCGAGAGCTTAGATTACCAAGACGGGAATTGACGGTTGGATAAAAAACTATCTAACAATTTTATTTCGTAAATAAAATGATCCAAAACATAAAAGAATCATTCTATTACTTAAAACTTTAATTTAAAATAATTTATTGATACTTAAAATTTTACAATTGCAGATAGGAAAATTAAAGTGCAATACCTATCAGTCTGATCTCATCGGCGTCTCTACATATACTCTGTAGGATCCATTTATCTTATAACATTTTTTTATAANTGGAACTGACGGTCGGATATAAAAACTATCTAACAATTTTATTTCGTAAATAAAATGATCCAAAATATAAAAGAATCATTCTATTTCTTAAAACTTTAATTTAAAATAATTTATTGATACTTAAAATTTTACAATTGCAGACAAAAAAAATGAAGTGTAATACCGATCAGTCTGATCTCATCGGCGTCTCTACATATACTCTGTAGGATCCATTTATCTTATAACATTTTTTTATAAAATTTTAGCAACAGAAGGTGTGATTTAAACTACTTAGTGGACTAAATATTTTTAAATTATAGTAATTTTTATTTTTCAAATGTTTTATAGAAGTGCAATAAATAGTAAAAAGATTGAACCGTAAAAAAGAGAACGAGTGAAAAAAATTATTTTCTGTTTACTTTTATAATAGCTATCAAAGAGAGTCACTACTGTAAACATATCTTTTTATGAAACATACTTTTACCATTTTCAAACCAATCGAAAAGATAGACATTCATTTTCATTTCTCTTTCCATTTCTTACACAAGCACATCACTTTACTGGCCAGTACCATNATAATATTTTTATATTATAGTAATTTTTATTTTTCAAATATTTTATAGAAGTGCAATAAGTAGTAAAAAGATTGACTGTAAAAAAAGAACTTGTGAAAAAAATTATTTTCTGTTTACTTTTATTTATTTATGTTATAATAGCTATCAAAGGGAGTCACTAATTTAAACATATCTTTTTATGAAACATACTTTTACCATTTCCAAACCAATTGAGAAGATAGACATTCATTTTCATTTCTCTTTCCATTTCTTACACAAGCACATCACTTTACTGGCCAGTACCATCTGGGGTGACTCCTTATGCATACATATATCATACTTTATTTATTTTCTTGTAATTAACATTAAAAATAAATATAATTTTCATTAAAAAATGCTAAAAGCGGTAAAACAACTGCAATTAATTTCCTAAATAAATATAACTATTGTAAAACAAAAATATATTTACGCATCTATTTGATACATTCTGAAGTTCGACGTCCTTTTTTCTCAGATGAAACTTGTCGTTGGTTGCACTTATAATAACAAGTTAGAGTTAATTAATTCATTCATTTCTAAGTTTTCTTTCATAATAATTTCTAACTTTACTATTTTTATTTTCATTCATTTGTTATTTATTTAGTGAATCAGTCAATTGTAGAATTTTATAAACATTGACGCGCGCGCACACACATGTATATACATACATATATACACATACGCATAAATACATACATATACATAATACACACACACACACATATATTAATATGTATGTATACATACATACATATATACATATCTATATATATGTGTGTGTGTGTGTTTGTGTGTGTGTGTGTGTGTGTGGCGATGGACACGACTACGGCTCTGTTAGGGTTTGCGACTCGATGGCGACGCGGGTGATTGAGAGACATGACTCGATTGTACGCTGGCGTGACCGCCAACGACTCTGGAGATGCAGGTAAAAGGTTTCGATCTTATGCCAGCGTAACCGCAGATGGCGTTCCAAACTTCTCTTCTGCTTACTACGACTCTCTCGTTCTCGGCTCTGAAACTTCCTTCGTTAGACGTCCTGACAATAAAGGGGGTAAGTTGGCCTTCTTCCTCTCTGATGACGAGAACAGCGAACTCGCCTCTTCCTGCCGCCTTCATCTGGTAGGAAAATTTTTGCATGGGTATCCAAAATTGGAGTTCCTTCGAAGACATTTCGAGCTGATGAAGCTCACCGGAGAATGGTAGATAGGGCCTCTGGATGGAAGACACATTTTGATTCATTTGTCCAATAAGGAGGACTATACACGTCTGTTTGCTAGGCGTATGATATGGTTTGAGGATTGCGGTATGAATGTATTGAAATTGTTAGCTAATTTTAATCCCAAAGCTGAGGCTCCGATTATCTTTGTTTGGCTTCGGTTCCCAGGTTTGAAATTTCATCTTTTTAACCATGAAATCCTGTTCTCCTTGGTTGCTATGTTCGGGAGACCTCTAAAATTAGATGCTCCTACCTATAATCTCACAAGACCGGCCATGGCTAGAGTTTTAATTGAACGAGATGTTACTTTACGTCCATTTGATGAGGTCTGGATTGATTTGGCTCATAATGGATACTGACAACAGGTTTTGCTAGAACAACACCCCTCTTATTGCACTCACTGTCGAATGTTTGGCCACGGCTAGGACCAATGTTTCAAACTACATCCGGAATTGAGGAAAGGGGGAAATTTGAAAGAGTCACACTTAAAGCAGACGCCTTTGCTCCCTGTGGAAAATGCGGTGATTCCTTCGACAGATGCTATGGCTGCCGTCCCCCAATTAACTGCTACCCCTTTGGTCTAGACCGAGGGACAACAGGGTGGGAGTGTCGTGCAAGTTACGCCTGCTACCCCGCCTAATACTTCGAATGCTGATGCTTTGAACACTGATAATAATCAATATCCTATTACCTCTATTGCTAGTTACCCGATTGGGAGAATTGAGCAGGTGTTACCTGTTTCGAATTCTCCTATCATTTCTATTTTTGAGGAAGCTCGTCCTTCTTCGGCTTCTCTCCCTGATGATTTGAATATTGATAATAATTCTCTACTTTCTCATCATTCTGATGCCCTGCCTGATACTCCTTTGGAGGATATTTCTAAACTTTTAAGAAATGAATGACATGTTCAAAAGTATCGTCGTAGGAAGCATAAAGGGCAAGAGGTAGCGCAAAAGCATAATAATGAGAATACCTTGTTGGATATGAATCACTATTTTTCAGATGGAGAAAATGGACGGACCCGAACTAGATTTTCTAGGAAGAGTCATATGTCTACTCATGTTTAAGGTCCTAATTTGGAATATCAGGGGAGTTGCAGATTCTCATTCCCTTGGTAGACTCAAGTCAATGACAATGATTCATAAGGTCGGTATCTTTGCTATTTTGGAACCATTGGTCTCCTATCCAGATGATCGCATCTTGGGTAAATTCAAAAATTTTTTTTTCTTTGCTAATTGCTCTAACAAGATTTGGTTGTTTTGGCAGAAGCATATCACAGTCGATGTCCTTATTGATGATAGACAGTTTATGCACACTTTCTTCTCTGTGGATGTGTTCTCTGGATGTCTTACCTTTGTTTACTCCGAGACTACTAATGCTGCTAGATATGATCTTTGACACAAAATTTTTGATATGGGTGCCTTGATCCATAATAATTGGATGGTTGGAGGGGACTTCAATATGGCGATGCATGAATCTGAAAAATTAGGTGGTTGGAGAGTTGACAACACCTTAACTGATAAATTCACTGAAGCATTGGAATTGGCTGGCATTTTTGATCTAGGCTTTGTTGGCTCCAAGTTTACTTGGAAAAGGGGAAAGCTCTTTGAACGCCTTGATAGGTGTTTTGCGAACCAGTTGTGGTTGGCTTCTTATGGTTTTTCGCAAGTTCAACATATTTGCAGATCTGGGTCTGATCACAACCCCCTTCTATTGTCCTTTGATTTCTTCAAAAAGGTTTCCACCTATCACTTTCGTCATCTAAACGTATGGGCTAGACATGATGACTTTATGCATGTCATTGCTACCAATTGGAAATGTGAGGAAGTGGGCAATGCATGGTTCACTCTTTGGAAGCTGCATAAGAAATGTGGCTTCTGCTCTAAGATCTTGGAACTGAGATGTTTTTGGTGATGTTCATGCTAGAGTTAAGAGGGTGGAGCAGACGGTCAGTCTCCTTCAGGCTCTTGACGAATCATCCGATGATATTATCCATGAATTACAGGAAGCTAATAAAGAATTACTGGAGGCTTCCCTTTGGGAGGAGGAATTTTTGCAACAAAAAGCTGGGGAAACCCACTTTTCTCAAGGTGATCGAAACACAAAATACTTCCATGCTTGCATTAAACAAAGGCGAGCCAATAATACTATTGTGAGGATTAAAAATGATTAGGGGAGCTGTATTACTGGGGATGAGGAGAATGGGGAGAGCGTTGTTTTTTTACTTCTCTAAACTCTTTGATTTTCAGGAGACCTCGGGCTCAATTGATGCCTCCTTATTTGATGATGTACGTCATCATATGGTGGATCTCGATCTCTGTAGTGTTCCTTCGGATGAGGAAATCNGATTACTGGGGATGAGGAGAATGGGGAGAGCGCTGTTTTTTACTTCTCTAAACTCTTTGAGTTTCAGGAGACCTCAGGCTCAATTGATGCCTCCTTATTTGATGATGTACGTTATCATATGGTGGATCTCGATTTCTTTAGTGTTCCTTCGGATGAGGAAATCTATTATACTCTTCAGGACATTAACTGCAACAAGGCTCCTGGGCCTGATAGTTTTTCCTCTGCTTTCTATATTAAATGCTGGAGTATTGTAAAGGATAAGGTGGTGGAAGCTATACAGAGTTTCTTTAAGCGGGAGACCCCTAGAAATTATTTCTCTGCTGCTACTATCATTCTCATTCCTAAAAGCACTCAAACAAGCTCCTGGGACCATTTTAGACCTATTTCTCTGACTTCTGTCATATCTAAGATGATTAGTAAAATCTTGGTCAGGCGTATTCAACCTCATCTCCACAAATTAATTTCCTTGAATCAATCCGCTTTTATTCAGGGACGAAGGATCACAGATAATATTATGCTCGCACAGGAACTCATTTTGGATATTGATAAAATTACAGAGGGGGAAACATGATCACTAAATTGGATATTCGTAAGACTTATGACTCTGTTAGTTGGGAGTTTATATTGAAGGTGCTTAAAGCTAGGGGCTTTTCTCAAGATTTTTGCAAAATCATTCTNACGTATTCAACCTCATCCACAAATTAATTTTCTTGAATCAATCTGTCTTTATTCAGGGACGGGGGATCACGGATAATATTATGCTCGCACAAGAACTCATTTTGGATATTGATAAAAAATACAGAGGGGAAAACATGATCACTAAATTGGATATTCGTAAGATTTATGACTCTGTTAGTTGGGAGTTTGTATTGAAGGTGCTTAAAGCTAGGGGATTTTCTCAAGATTTTTGAAAAATCATTCTCTCTTGGCTCTATTGCAATAAATACAACATACTCATTAATGGTCAATCCAGAGGCTTTTTTAGTGTGGGGCGTGGGATAAAACAGGGTGACCCATTATCTCCTACTATTTTCATTTAATATTTGATTATCTTTTTTGCCTTTTAAATAACCTTTTTCAGGAGCAACCCCAATTTGCAATACGCTCATAAATCTAATACGTTGGTAACACATTTAACATATGCCGGTGATATGATATTGTTCTCCAATGCTAGCAAAAAAGCGGTGAGAGATATTCACAGTTTAATGGTGGATTTCCAATCTGTATCTGGTTTCATATTTATTGCCAATAAATGCAACTTATACATGGAAAATTTGGTCAATCGCTTTAATGCATGCTGGATTGCCAATTTTACTAGATTCTCTATCTCTACCCTTCCTCTTAAATATCTGGGAGTCTTCTTACTTAAAGGAAGGAAGAGACGAATTCAGTTTGATGAGGTGGTGGAAAAGGTACGGAAGAAAATCNTGGGGCGTGGGATAAAACATGATGACCCATTATCTCCTACTATTTTCATTTTAATATTTGATTATCTTTCTCGCCTTTTAAATAACCTTTTTTAAGAGCAACCCCAATTTGCAATACGCTCATAAATCTAATACGTTGGTAACACATTTAACATATGCCGATGATATGATATTGTTCTCCAATGCTAGCAAAAAAATGGTGAGGGATATTCACAGTTTAATGGTGGATTTCCAATCTGTATCTGGTCTCATATTTAATGCCAATAAATGCAAATTATACATAAAAAATTTGGTCAATTGCTCTAATGCATGATGTATTGCCAATTTTACTGGATTCTCTATCTCTACCCTTCCTCTTAAATATCTGAGGGCCTTCTTACTTAAAGGAAGGAAGAGACGAATTCAGTTTTATGAGGTGGTGGAAAATGTACGGAAGAAAATCTCAGATTGGAAAAATAATTTCCTCTCTTTTGGGGTAGAATTACATTGCTTAGGAGTATTTTAAGTTTTCTCTCTTTATACACTCTTCAAGTTTTCCAACTCAAGAAAAGTACTCTTTTGAGCCTCGAAAGATGTTTTAATAAGTTTTTATGGGTGAGGAATCATTCTGGTAGAAGATGGATGCCTTGGAAGAAAATTTGCAAACCACTTTATGCTGATGATTTGTGTTTCAAATCCCTGCACCACATTGCTGATATTAATGTTTTCAAACAATGGTTTAATTTTTCGGAAATGTGATTCTTTGTGGGCCACTTTCATGCATGAGAAATATTGCCACTCCTCTCATTCGACTTTGATCAATTGGCGGTTGGGGGATTCCACTATGTGGAAGAGAATGCTTCATATTAGAGATTCGGCAAGTGATTTCATTTATTGGGAGTTGGGGAGTGGAAACAATTCCTTTTGGCATGACTGTTGGTCCCATGTAATGCTTAAAATGAGGGATACTAGAACTTCAAGTCTTATGGTTTCAGACACTTGGGTGGATGATCAGTGGAACTTTCCTTATCTCCTTAATTTTTGCGGTTTTGAGGGAGCTACTTTTATCTCAACCATTCTTATTGAGCCTCATTTGCAAGGTACTCCTTTGAAACTTCCAATGCCATGCTCCACTACCAAATCTTTATATTCCGCTTTACATAATTTTCAAAAGCTCCCTTAGGGAGAGGGGTTGTGGAGTTGGGCTTTAACTCTCTCTATGTCTTTCCAGGCTTGGTGGATTTTCCATTATGTTATTTCTTGTGATGATATCTTAAAAATGAAGGGATTGAAACTTGCTTCACGTTGTTGTTTGTGTTACTTGGCTGAGGATACTGTTGACCATATTTTCTTTTCTTGCCCATTTTCAATTTACATTTGGAGGAAGGTTGACATTTGGTTTGGTACTATTGTGAATCCGGAGCGGAATCTCTTGCTTACCATTATGATTTACAATCCGAATCGAAAACATAAATTTTTGTTGCAAGTCTACCCTTATATTATATGCTGGTTTATTTGGATGACTCGTAATGATATTATTCATGAGGGTAAAACCATTCAGAATAGGACTGTCTTTACTAATATTATTGTCTATATTAATAAACTTTGGAGAACGAGTAAGGCTAAACAAAGCTTTTTTTCGGGCATTAATTATTTTTTGTCTATGGGGCCTGCGGTTATGACTGAGAGGAGACCTCCCCCTCTTCCTGTTTTGGTGAGATGGAGGTCTCCTCCTAGGGGTAGGATAAAGTTTAACATTGATGGGAGTTGAAAATCTAGCTGTGCGGTCTGTGGGGGTATTGCTAAAAATTGTGCAGGGAATTATATTCTCTTCTTTTCTTCCCCATCTTATGCTGATACTCCTTTGGTGGCGGAAGCTCGGGCTATTTTGATGGATGTCATGATAGCACACTCTTTTAGATGACGATTTATTATATTTGAATGTGATAATCGTATCTTGGTTGACATTATTGACATCCTCTATTATATTAAGAGGATTAAATGCTTAATTACTAATATGAATGTCATATTGAGCTTCAATTATCGGGAGGAAAATCAACCTGCAAACTGACTTGCTAGCTTGGGTAGCGCCTCTAATAACTGCTGGGTGGGATTTGATCCCCCCTCCTTTAAATATATTGCTGGTTGGTGACAGGATTGATGCCTCATATGTTCGTCGGGATGTTTCCTCTTAGCTTTATTATCTATTTGTTGGTACGGTTTGACCTTGGATATCAATGGGGCTTTATTTACATTTTCGTTCCTACTACAGTAGTCGGTTGGGGCCGTTTTGGCCGCACACCAGATACTTATGGTGGTTTCTACTTATGGGATTTGTCGTACTTTTGTTGGGTGCAAGCCTTTGCACCTGAGTTTACGGGGTTTATTGGCTTTATTAACTTAATCTTTACTTTCACGAGTCCTCTCTCTTTCTTTGGCCTTTATTACTGCAGGTTTTCTCGAGGAAAGCTGATGTTTGTGATGCTGATGCTGCTTGGAGGTCTTCACTTCGTTTTTGTGTTCTTTTTTAATTTTTTTGGTGTACATCTTTTGTGGGGTATACGATTACTTTAGTATACTAAATTTATTGTTCTTTTTTTGGTAGACTTTTTCATTTTTATTCTTTTGGTGTGGAGTTGTAACGTGGATAAAGGAACCCCTAGGCTTTTTTATTTTTTAAACGGGGATCCTTATTCCTTCCTTAATTTTGTACTCTTATTTTATTTTAACACGTAGGGAGCCACGAGATGCACTTTCCCCTATATATATATATATATATATATATATATATATAGCCCNACCCCCGTCGGGTCTGGGAGCCGACGCGGTGTGCAAATAAATTCGAGTATCACCTGCCTTAAGAAGACACCGCACCAGCAGGGGATTCAAATCCGGGATCTGAGGAGACTTTCGTTCTTCACAGAAGCTTGTCTACCAACAGGCAACACAACGAGCAAACACACACACACAAACAAATATATATTTGACTGAAATTTTTATTTTGTTATATTTAATTTATTAACTTTCATATTGTCCAATTGCGCAATATGCTTAAGCTTTTAATTTAGCTTAATACTAATAAATTCAGACAATCTAACTTCATACTCGAATCGTCTCCCCCGTAACAATGTTCATGATTTGCTCTTCTCGTCAAAACCCTTTTGCATGATTTTACAAAATTTCAGAAATGTGATATTTGGTTTCTTAAATTTCTTCAACCTAGCTAGACTAAAATTTTCTAATTTTAGGAATGGGAATAAATAAAAAGAAACTTGATTTTTGCATTTTTGATGTCATAACTAAGTCGAAAAATCACCTCTTTCCTTTCCAACTTGCCTTATTACTACGTACGGAGCATAAAGCTTGTTTGAGCCCTTAAGCTTGCGGAAAGGACCTTTGCTTAAGCTATTTCACTTGAATTCGTCTCATTCCCTTTCTTTTCTTCCTCTTCGATTTAGGTCACCCACCCAACAACAACAACAAACCTTTATTCCACTAAGTGAGGTCGGCTAGATGAATCTTTTTTTCTCCATTTCGTTCTATTGAGTGTCATATTTTCATTTAATTATAATAAACCAATATCATTTTTTATACAATATGTCCATTTCTTTCTAGGTCTACTTTTGCCTTTCTTAACATAAGTCGAATCTAAAATATCTACTCTCCTAGTCGAATCTTCATATGGTCGATGTTTAATGTGACCAAACCATTTAAGACGACTCTTTCTAATTTTTTCCTCCACTGGAGCTACACCAACCCCATCACTGATATATTCATTTCGCATTTTGTCTCCAAGTTTAAAGCCACTCATCCACCTAAGCATTTTCTTCTCGGCAACACTTAACTTAGTTTTTGCTTCTCTTTTAAAGGCCAACAATCAACGCCATAGAGCATTGCAGGTTTCACCACCATCTCATAAAATTTTTCTTTCAATCTAAGCGGTACTTTTCTATCACTCAATAGGCCCGGAGCATTCCTCCCCTTCAACTAACTAACTTGAATTCTACTAATAACATCCTCATCTATATCACCATCACTTTGAATAATAGACCCGAGATATTTAAAGCGTTCACTCCTTTTAATAATTTGATCACTCATTTAGTTCTACTCAAACAAAGGCCTTTATACTCTAATGTTGACCTCCATAATTCAAGTTTTTCCTGAAATTTCTCTGTAGTCTTATCCTCGAGAAGGATATCATCAGCGAAAAGCATACATCAAGGTACATCTTCTTGTAAATGCCTGTAAGAGCATCCATAAAAAGCAAAAAGATATGGGCTTAAAGTCGATCCCTGATGTAATCCAAGCTGAAATAGGAAAATATTTGGCCAATCCTCCTTGAGTTCGAACACAAGTAGCAGTTCTAGTATACATATCTTTAATGACTTGAATATGAGTCATATCAACGCCTTTCTTATCTAGAAGTCTCCAAAGGATATCTCTTGGAACCTTATCGTAAGCTTTTTGTAAATCAATAAATATCATATGTAGATCCTCCTTATTCTCTCTGAACTTCTCCATCAAACCTCTCAATAAATGTATAACTTCCATTATAAACTTGTCCAACATAAATCCAAATTGATTATGAGAAATCTTTGTAATACGTCTTAACCTATGTTCAATTAGTCTCTCTCATAATTTTAAAGTATGACACATCAACTTAATTTCTCTATAATTTGCACACATTTGTGCATCTCCTCTATTCTTAAAAGTGGTGACCAAAAACTCTTCCTCCACTCTCCCGACATCTTTTTAGTTTTTAAAGTAATATTAAAGAGTTTAATAAGCCAAGAAACTCTCAAATCTTTTAGATATTTCCACACTTCAATTGTGATATCATCAGATCGTACAGACTTTACACTCTAGGTTTTCTTTATATCCTTCTCAACTTCTTTTTTACTAATGCAACAATAAAAATGATACGTTTTATTATTATTAACAATATTAAGATCACTAAGATCGATCGTATTTTCAGAAACTTCATTAAAAATTTTATCAAAATAATTCACTCACCTATGTTGAATATATTTTTCTAAGAAAAACACTTTTTGATTTTCATTATTAATGCACTTTACTTGAGTTAAATCTTTACTTTTCTTTTCTCTGTTTGATTTTCATTATTAATGTACTTTACTTGAGTTAAATCTTTACTTTTCTTTTCTCTGTTTGGCTAGTTTATACATATATTTATCATCTTCTATAGTATCTAATCTGTTATAAAGATCACTATAAGGAGAATTTTTAGCGTCAGAAATTGTTCTCTTAAACTCCCTATGGGTCATTTTATATTTTTTTCAGTTATCTAAGTTTTTATATTTAAACCAATTTTTATAACATAACACCTTTTATTTTATGTTTTCTTGCACATTATTATTCCACCACTAACTATTTTTATTTATTAAATTTTTTCTTTTGATTCTCCAGGTACATCTTTTGTCACTTGTTTAATAATATTTGTTACTTTATTCCACATTGAATTTGCTTCTTCATCAACATCCCAAATCTTGAAATTTTGAAGTTTATTTATAAAAATAATTTTATTTGTGTCTTTTAGGTGCTCCCATCTAATTTTACTTCTATGATTCATAATATTTTTTTACAACTCTTCATCTTAAAATCTAGAACTAATAATTGTTGTTGAGTACTTAAATCGTCAGTTGTGAGGACTTTACAATTTTTACATTCTCGACGACCTCTTCTTCTCATTACAAGATAATCAGTTTGTGTTTTATTAGATCTATTCTTATAAGTAAAAATATGCTCATCTCTTTTCTTGAATAAAATATTAACAATAACAAAATGATACACTAAAACAAAATTTAATGTCTCTACCTTCTTCATTAATCACTCAAAACCATAGCCACCATGAATATTTTTAAAATCTTGTACCACTACTGTCATATCCTTTTAAATCTCCTCTAATAAAATTTTTTTCGTCAAGAGTTATCATTTGTATTAAGTCTGTTAGGTCATTCCAGAATTTATCTTTAGAACCTATATATATACCTAATTGAGGAACACACTTATAATTTTAAAAATCTTAATATCAACAATAATCTTATGTGCTACAAATCTATTTGCTAATTCTTTTAATTTTACAACATTATCTTTCAAACTTTTATCTATAATGACACCTACATCATTTCTAGTTCGACTTTTACCTGAATACCAAAGTTTAAAACCTAAGTTATCAATTTCCTTAGTCTTTTCTTCAACCCATTTAGTTTCTTGAATACATATGATATTTATCTTTTATGAATCATAATATCAACTAATTTCATTAATTTACCTGTGAGTATCTATATTCCAAGTTCCTGTCTTAATATTAGTTTCATGTACTAATTTCTTTACCTGCACTTGTCCGTAATGTGAGAATCCTTGCTTATTTGACATTACACACGGGCGCCGACGCCTTAACATTTACACAATGATCCCAAGGATTGATGTCATGATTTTTCGAAAAAATTTACGTTGGCTGTCGACTACCTAACACAACCTTCCACTTTTCACATCTGAGGCTTGGTATTTTACAATTTGGAAGTATGAGATAAAAAGAGATGCCACTTAAGAGAAGGAATCATAAATGAGTGAACATTATCCAAAACTTCTCAATTNGGAGCAACCCCAATTTGCAATACGCTCATAAATCTAATACGTTGGTAACACATTTAGCTTATGCCGATGATATTGTTCTCCAACTCTAGCAAAAAAACGGTGAGGGATATTCACAGTTTAATGGTGGATTTCCAATCTGTATTTGGTCTCATATTTAATGCCAATAAATGCAACTTATACCTGAGAAATTCGATCAATCGCTATAATGCATGCTGGATTGCCAATTTTACTGGATTCTCTATATCTACCCTTCCTCTTAAATATTTGTGGGTTTTCTTACTTAAAGGAAGGAAGAGACGAATTCAGTTTGATGAGGTGGTGGAAAAAGTGCGGAAGTAAATCTCGGATTGAAAAAATAATTTCCTCTCTTTTGGGGTAGAATTACATTACTCAGGAGTATTTTACATTCTCTCCCTTTTTACACTATTCAAGTTTTCCAACTAAAAAAAAAGTACTCTTTTGAGCCTCGAAATATGTTTTGATAAGTTTTTATGGGTGGGGAATCATTCTGATAGAAGATGGATGCCTTGGAAGAATATTTACAAACCTCTTTATGCTGGTGATTTGGGCTTCAAATCTCTACACCACATTGCTGATATTAATGTTTTTAAACAATGGTTTAATTTTCGGAAAGGTGATTCTTTGCGGGCCACTTTCATGCATGAGAAACATTGTCACTCCTCTCATCCGGCTTTGATCAATTGGCGGTTGGGGGATTTCAGTATGTTGAAGAGAATGCTCCATATTAGAGATTGGGCAAATGGTTTCATTTATTGGGAGGTGGGGAGTGGAAACATTTCCTTTTGGCTTGACTGTTGGTCCCATGTAATGCTTAAAATGAGGGATAATAGGACCTCAAGTCTTATGGTTTCAGACACTTGGGTGGATGGTCAGTGGAACTTTCCTTATCTCCTTAATCTTCTCGGTTTTGAGGGAGCTACTTTTATCTTAGCCATTCCTATCGAGCCTCATTTGCAAGATACTCCTACTTTGAAACTTCCAATGTCATGCTCCACTACCAAATCTTTATATTCCACTTTACATAATTTTCAAAAGCTCCCTTGGGGAGAGGGGGTGTGGAGTTGGGCTTTAACTCCCTTTATGTCTTTCCTGGCTTGGCTGATTTTTCATTTTGTTATTCCTTGTGATGATATCTTAAAAATGAAGGGGTTGAGATTTGCTTCACGTTATTTGTGTAACTTGGCGGAGGAGACTGTTGACCATATTTTCTTTTCTTGCCCCTTTTCACTTTATATTTGGAGGAAGGTTGGCATGTGGTTTAGTACTATTGTGAATCCAGAGCGAAATCTCTTGTTTACTATTATGATTTGCAATCCGGATCGAAAACAGAAACATTTGTTGCAAATCTATCCTTATATTATATGTTGGTTTATTTGGATGACTTGTAATGATATTATTCATGAGAGTAAAGCCATTCAGAATAGAATGGTCTTTACTAATACTATTGCCTATATTAATAAATTTTGGAGAACGTGTAAGGCTAAACAAAGCTTCTTTTCGGGCATTAATTATTTTTTTTGTTTATGGGGCCTGTGGTTATGGCTGAGAGGAGACCTCCCCCTATTTTGGTGAGAAGGCCTTCTCCCAGGGGTTGGATAAAGTTTAACATTGATGGGAGTTGGAAATCTAGCAGAGCAGGCTGCGGGGGTATTGCTAGAAATTGTGCAGGGAATTGTATTCTCTTCTTTTCTTCATCATCTTACGCTGATACTCCTTTGGAGGCGTAAGCTCGGGCTATTTTGATGGCTGTCATGATAGCACACTCTCTTAGATGACAATTTATCATATTTAAATGTGATAATCGCATCTTGGTCGACATTATTGCCAATGGTGCTGAGGCATCTTGGGACATCCTCTATTATATTAAGAGAATTAAATGTTTAATCACTAATATGAATGTCATATGGAGCTTCAATTATCGGGAGGGAAATCAACCCGCAAACTGGCTTGTTAGCTTGGGTAGTGCCTCTAATAACTGTTGGGTGGGGTCTAATCCCCCCCCCCCCCCCCCCCCCC
>JXCR01146213.1:131179-152117 GCA_002079205.1 Phalaenopsis hybrid cultivar
GCTGAAATTTACACAACATTATCAGGTGAGAGTGACAGACATGGTACAATCAAATGGAAGCAGTGAATTAACAAAGCTTGATCTTCCAGACTTGCTTCATATTTCTACCACTGAAGAGTTGGAACAAACCTTGAATGAAACTTCAGATTTTCAATCTGAAATTTTAGATGCGGATGATGACTTGTCATGTAAAAATGAAGATGTTGACGCAGGAAGAGACGCACTGGATGGTTCCTTGTCATCTTCAACCGAGGTTTCCTAGGTAATTTTCATAATATATAAATGTAATTTTGTCACTATTTCAGCATTGGGCAAAATAATCATTGTTCAATTCTCAGTAACATTATGTACAGATATGTGGATTTCACAACAGTCAGTGGACCTTGTTACAACCCGTGGTTGAAAAAGAGGTATCTGTATGCAAAATTTCCTGCATATAATCTTACCAGACGGCTGATAACATTAGAGATGCAATCATATTCACTTCTGGCCGTTTGATTCACTGGGAATGATTTGTATTTTATCCATTTAAAGCATAGCAATTTTGAAAACAAAAATCAGAATAGAGTGAGCCCAATTGTTCATAGCATATCGGAGGTAATTGTGGCGATGTGTTTATTTCTTCATAACCATTTGATCTGTTTTGGATGGTTGTGATATATTTAATTAACCCAAAATTAAAATCATATTGAAATTTATCTCAGCCATTCAAAATGGGTTGGATGATTGGAGGGATCACTACCCCACTACTATTGCTGATGTATGATAATTTGACTCATTTTAGCTCCTTTTTTTTTTATATATACATAGAAACAGATGTAAAATAATCTTTAAATTCTCACCCATCAATGACTCAAGATTTAGGCAATGTGTGTGTGTGTGTCTATATATGTATGTATTCTGTGGCTTGTTGGTAGGGCAACCTATCTGAAGGTCGTAAGTCCTCTCAGGTCCTGGAGAAAAATTTGCATATGTAAGACGTATGTGGCACTGCGTACGTTAGGAGATTATTCAAAGAATATTGGAGGGTTATATCTGTGTTATACCTCCTGTAACCTCCATGTAATCTATTTGTACCTTCTAGTAAGTTATTCATTTTTGTTTTCATATATTTGTAGATTATAGGTAGTTTACATGTAGTTTACAGGGAGGTTATAGAGTTTATAACGCGGATATAACCTCTCAATACTCTCGGAATAACCTCTCTGACGTACACAGCGTTGCGTACGTCTTACGTATGCAATTTTTTCTCCAGGTCCCGGGTTTGAATCACTTGATGGCGCAATGTCGTCTTAAGTTAGGTGGTACTTGAATTATTTGCACATCGAGTCGGCCCCAGACCAAGCAGGGGTTGAGCCCATAGAGTGGGTTAGGCACATCACGCCCCAGCCCATTCTTTAATATAAATATATTTATAACCCATTTTGTTGTTTGAAGTTTGAAAATATAGTTAAAATAGTTTTTTTATTACTTATCATTCAGTTAGATGTATTTAAAACGTTCATAAACCCTCATAATCTCCTTCAATCATGATGATTTAATTTCCTAAAAAAAAATCACTAAAAACTAATTTTCATTTTTAATCCTTCTTTCTAATCAACCAATAATTAAATGAGGTTGGAACTATCGCAAGAAAGCGGAATTATAATGTAGGAACATTTTCATGCATACCATATAATTCTTATGTATTTACATATCTAACACTTAAAAATTTTATTTTTACATGGACAGCATGCAAAGTTTAAAAATTCACAAAAGTAGCTACTTTTAAAAATTTAAATACACATTTTCATTCTAGCTTATGACGTCAAAATACTATAATTGTAAATATGAAATTTTAGGTGTTAGACATATAAATATATAGGAATTGTGTGGTATGGATATAAATTTTCTTATTTATATAAAATAAAATAAAATAAAACTGAACAAAAACTCACCATTTCTTCAGCGTATCATTATTTTCTGTTGAATTTTAGTTTTTTTTTTAATTGAATTCTAAAAATTATTTTAATATTTCTATAAATTTTGGGTGATTAAAATTATAAAATTATATTATTTTATTTTTTAAGTTAACCTATAATCTATTTGTGCAATAAAATTACTGATGTTTACTTATATTTTGCTGAAATAAATCTCTTAAATAAAATAATGCAAGTTGAAGTCCACATTTAAAATAAATACACATTAAATTAAAAAGATAATCAAAATTAAAATGTTATATATCACTACAAATTTGAAAATTCCTTAGTTAAATGACAATTTTTTTATCCATTTTAAAAAATAATGTTAAACAAAAGATTTCTAATTCAATATATTTTTAAAAATAAAAAACAGCATTATGATATTTAATATACATTATTAAACATAAATTAAAAATGATAATGGCATTTTTCGCAAAAAAAAAAAAACCAGATATCAAAAGATACAAATATGATATGATGAGTTAGAGAAAGTGCATTATAAATGAAATGATATTTAATATAAATTATTAGACATCTAAATTTTGTCATCTTTAAAAATATATTTTAGCATTATTTGTATTTGCAATTAAATGCCTTACAATTCATATATATATATATATATATATATATATATATATANTTCCTTAAATTTTGATGGCATTATTTTGGGGTTTGTAAATATACCACTTAAGTTTTAAGAAAGTCAATTTTACATAGCATAAAATTCTTATGTATTTTTGTATCTCATATCTAGATTTTTACATAACATTTTGATGTTTTAAACTTTAAGGGAAATATATATTTTTCACTTCTAAGAATTGAACATAGTGTCATTTTTTATGTGAAATTTAAGAGGAGTGCTATCTGGGAGTGTAAACGAGGCGAACACGAGCGAGCCCAAGCTTAGCTTATGTTCGGCTCCTTAAAAAATACCACTATTCTTTTTTGGCTCATTTATATTTCGAACACAAAAATATGTTCGACTCGTTTGTTTAGCGAACTGGACACGAGAAATTCATGAACAAAGAATCGATTTGACAACTCTAATGACGTAATAGTAGAATGCTAAGAGTTGATACGAGATTTAAATCTTATATTTTATAGTAAAAATCATTTAAATATAATTTAATATTTTTTTCTATTTTTTTAATTAACATTTTTAATTGATTATAAATTTGTTTAGCCTTGTAGTCAATTAAATTTTATGTATTTATGTATCTCATATCTAAACTTGCATATTTAATTACATAACATTTTGATGTTTTAAACCTAAAATTATATACATATATAACTTCTAAAAATTGAAAAGTCTTATTTTTTATGTAAAATTTAAGAGTGATGTCTGTGTTAATATGGGAAAAAATTTGCGTACATAAGACGTACTCAGAGCTGTGTATGACTGTAACATGCAAACAGGTTACAGAGAGAATTTTAGAAGGTTATATTCACGTTATACTCCTTGTAACCTGCATGTACCTTCTATTTTCATATACAGGTAGGTTATAGGGAGATTACAGGGGGTATAACACAGTTATAACCTTCTAAAATTCTCCATGAAACTTGTTTGCAAGTTACAAACGTACTCAATTCTGCGTACGTCTTATGTGTACGCTAATTTTTTTGTTAATTTGAAAGTTTAGGAGTGACATGTAAATACTTAAAAATTTTGTGCTATAGATGTAAATGCCCCTTTAAAAATTCACATATTTAACATTTAACTCTCGTGGTATTTATGTAATTTTACTTTTTCTCCGTTACCTCACAAAATTTCTCAATTGAGTGCGAGACTGCCATGAGAAAAGCGGCGCCTCTAGCGGCGGCGGTATGGCGGCGCCGCCGCTTTCACGGTGTCTCGTTCCCTCTCCCCTTCCCTTCTCCTCACCTCATGACAGCTGACTTCATCGGCAGCGGTTGCGGCCGCCGATTCACCAAAACCTTCTCTACACCTCGCAATCCCTTCGCGTATCTCTTCTCTCAGAATCAATTCTTTATCTCAAGGCATAGTTCCACTTCTCGCTATCCCCTCCATGGACGAACTGGTAAACCTCCTACAATCTTCATTCCTGATATCACAATCTCTTTTCACAATGAAAATAACTCTATTTCTCTGTAAATTCCTTGAAGAGTCGGAGGAGGAAGATTGGGGTGTTGAATGGGAGGAAGAGGAAGACAGAGAGGCTGTGGTATGTTAATTGTCAGATCAGCTTTTTTTTTTTTTTTTTTTTGCGGTGGAAGTTATTGATTTGTCTTTGTTTTTAGGGTTTTATAAAGGATTGATTTTGATGGATTGATTCAGATTGGCGATGGAGGGGATGGAGGGGGAATTGTGTTGGGAGATGAGAAGTGGGGTGAAAAAGCACTGTTTTTGGCTCGTGAGGTTCTTCTTAGCTTTGGGGATGATTTTGCTATTTATGCGTTTAAGTTGTCTGAGAAAGGCTACATCTATGTGAGATTGGATAAGCTTACGAACAGGTAAGAAACAGTATTCTTTGCGCTTATGTTAAAGCTTTTATTTTCTGCTTGATGGCTGTGGTTTGCATATCAATGATTTTAGTATTTTAGATTTTAAAAATCATTTGTTTTTTTAATTGGTTGATGCCTAAAGTGAACATAGTTTGTTTTCCTAAACTTTGGTATTTACATGTTCATAAAAACATGCATTTGACTTGTGCAGAATTAGTGGAAGTGATATTTTTGATATGATGTTAAAGATTTGATTTTTATAAATGTTAAGTGTTAGAGTTTAGGTGTAAGATATGTAAATACATAAGAATTGTGGGGGATGCATGTAAATGTCCCTTTTGTATGATGAAACTTTGTCAATTCTTTTTTGTTGATTTCTTACGTTGCTAGCTATAATGTTTTCAAAGCACATATGAATCATAGTCCAGTTTTTAAGTTGGTAGATATAATGCCCCTCACAGCTCTACTCGCAATTTTGAATCATGGTATGGTCCGGGAAAGTGAAGGTCTAGGATTTTATCATTTTATGTAGAGATGTAATTGAAGTATAGCATGCATGAGGCTTTGTTTCGGTCATATTATCAGTTGTTCAACTTTTACTTGAGCTTGAGTCAAGCTTTCACATGTATGTTCATATTTGGCTTATTTTACTTTTTTAATAATCTTAGTTGGCATGTCTATATTAATTAATTTAGTACTTAATGGTTTGCTTGATGACTAAGAGATATTCAACACCCTAATAAATTTCAGATTGGGTTCAGAACATTCAGAGTTTTTGACATCAATTGATGGATCCTACTGAGCATATTAAGCTTAATTGTTAAGTAAATGGACTGGTGCATAAAGTATTTTTGCAAGAGATTTTATTATCTTCATATTTTTAGCACCAAAGAAAGATGATTTTTATTGTTTTGTGTGTTGTTAGTCATGCAGTCGATAAGATCACTATAAAGTGCAGGTGTCTTATGCCTAGATTGGATAACAGGTAACATGATAACCAGGTCATTATAATTTTGAAAAAATGATATGTACAGTAAGTATCACCAAATAATAATTCATCTTGGAGATGATGGAAAAAAAATCAAAACATCAAGAGATATATAGTTCATCATGCATTTTTGAGAATCTAAAGCACAAAATATTTTCATGATTTCGATGAATCAAGTGATTATTCTTTTTATTAGCAAGTTCTTGGTATACTTTCATACAAGTTAATTTATAGCTTGAATAAGATTAAACATCTTCATCGCACTTACATTAAATGTTTCTTAAGTTTAGAAGTGAAAAGTTTTATATCAATTTTAAAAGGTCTAAATTTATGCAATAAAAATACCTTTTTTTCTTGGTTTTGTGATGCATTCTAAGAGACTTAAACTAGATTCCTAAAAATTGAGGCAATCCTTGATTAGCGAACTTTCACTTCTATCTTTGATTTTATGAGTTTTCATGAGTCAGCTACATGCTATAGATAGTTGATTAAAAACCTCAATTCCATCTTTTTCTCCTTTCATAGATGCTTTTAAGAGGGATAACTCTGGTTTGACACTATTGGCTTTCAAAGTTTCGAGTAGAAAATTTATCAATGACTAGACTTCCCAAGAACGTTCGAATTTTTTGACCAAAGTTAGAAACAATAACTAAACCTATACTTCGTGTCAATACATGATGTCTTCTCCTAAGATTGGCAGCCACATTTTGTATCACTATCAAAGGAATCATGCATTCAACTAATACTTAAAAGATTGATAATTTGAAGAGATTGTATTCCAACCATAAGTTTTTGTTAGATATGGCTCATATACCATAAATGGGACATATGCTGGAGCGGAGCGGAGCCCACGAGCGGAGTGGAGCGGAAGGATATGTCCAATCAAGGGAGTTTCATTATGTGGGTTGGGGGTGCAAGGGCAACACCCCGCGGTTTGGTACAGGGGTAATTTAAGTAATTACATATTGTACTATAGAGTTATATATATGTCCTGTTTGTAACCCTAGGGGAGTCTCTGAGACCCCGAGATTCTGAATCTTGTATTTTATACTTTTTTCTGAATATTGAAAGGAAAGTCGTCGGTCTGCTCCCGAGGATATAGGCATCTTTGTCGAACCTCGTAAATCTCTGCGTGTTCTTCTGGATTTGTGTCTCTTTCTGTTTTTCTTCACCCTAATTTCTCAACAAGTAGTATCAGAGCGAGGTTCGAGGGCAGTGAAGAAAACTTTGGGCGGCACAGGAATAAAGAAGATTTTGGCAGAGGAGATTGACGGCTAGGGTAGGATTTCGGCAAGGTTTGCGGTAGTTCGGATTTCGACGCAGAGGAAGTTCGAAGACGAAGAGGGCTTCAGACTGTTCAACAGGAAGACGGGGTTTTTCCACGAATGCTTCAAGTACGACACCAGGAGTGTGCGGACAATAGGAGTTTGGCGAAACTTCCGAGGAGTCCAATCAGGAAGGCGTCGGCGAGATCGACAGAGGCACAGGAAGGTGTCGGTGAGATCGATAGAGGAATCGCGGCGTTCGCAATCGCAACAGAGGAATCGCGACTTCGGCTATGGCGGTTCGGACGGGCTTCGATTCAATGAGAGGTTTCAGCGCCAGGCGAAATCGCTATAGGCAGAAAAGGAAGGTTCGGCATAAGCCTGGAGCGAAGGCGAAAATTGGAAGCTCCGATTTCATTCATTTACTAGAGGCGGAAGAAAATTGGAAGAAAATCAAGTTCCGATTTTATTGCGAAGAAAAAAAATTGGAAGAGTAATCAAGTTTTGATTTTATTCCTTTTCGGGAGGCGGAGAAGAAAATTGGAAGGAAATAAGTTCCGATTTTATTCCTTTGCTACGGAGAAGAAACTTGGAAGGGATATTTTCTAGATTTCTCTAGAAGCAAAAGAATTTCCTTCGCAGAAGAATTGCCTTTACTGGCTACTAGCAGAATATTCTACGGATTTGATTTCGGACGCGGCCAAATCTTCCAAAAAAAGGAAATTATCTTCTAGCCGCGGAAAAGGAAATTCAAACAGAAAAGGAAATTTAGCGTGGAGATATTTCGAAGATTTTTCAAGACCCAGAAAAGGCAAAGAAAGAGAATCTACTGCTGCACTCGAGAAAGGAAAGATTTCTTTCTCGAAGGAAAAAAGAGTTTTTCTGGAAAGCGGAGACGAAGCTTTTTCTTGGAAGTTTAAGGAAAAATATTTCTGGGAAACTTAATTAAGGGAAATACTTAATTAAGGAAACTTAATGAAGGGAATATTTCAATCCTTTTTTGGAAAGATTCTGGTTCTTTTCTGGGAAACTTAATTAAGGGAAGCATAATTTAGGAAACTTAATTAAGGGACTATTTCAATCATTTTTTGGAAAGAGTCTGTTGCTTTTCTGGGAAATTTAATTAAGGAATTATTTAAAATAGTGGCCCAACCCACATCAGTACATAAGAAACTCCATGATATATTTCTCCTGTGGGGTTGGATATTCGTCAAGGTGGAGATTTGTTGGGTATATGCATTTCTCCTAAAGGGGTTGGATATTCGCCGAGGTGGAGATTTGTTAGGTATGACTCATAATACCAGAATTTGGAGTTTCTTAGAATAAAAAGTTCTCTTGGAATTGAAGAGTTGTATCTCTTGGAATTTAGTTGGTTGGGGGGGTCAGCACAGGCGCAGCGGAAGCGTGGTGGCCCAACCCGCATTGGTGCATAAGAAACTCCATGATGTATTTTCTTCTAAGGTGCTGGATATTTGCCGAGGTGGAGATCTGTTAAGCATATGTAATTTCTCTTAAGGGGCTGGAAATTCGCCAAGGTGGAGATTTGTCGAGCATATATATTTCTCTTAAGGGGTTGGATGTTCGCCAATGTGGAGATTTGTCAAGCATATATATTTCTCATAAGTGATTGGACATTCGCCAAGTTGAAGATTTGTTAGGTATGGCTCATACACCATAAATAAAACAGATGTTGGAGCGGAGTGGAGAGCAAGGATATGTCCAATCGGGAGAGTTTCATTATGTGGGTTGGGGGTGCAGGGGCAACATTTCGCGGTTTGGTACAGGGGTAATTTAAGTAATTACATATTGTACTATAGAGCTATATATATGTCATGTTTGTAACCCTATGGGAGTCTCTGAGACCCTGAGATTCTGAATCTTGCATTTTATACTCTTTTCTGAATATTGAAAGGAAAGTTACCGCTCTGCTCCCGAGGATGTAGGCATCTTTGCCGAACCTCGTAAATATCTGCGTTCTTCTGGATTTGTGTCGATTCCTATTTTTCTTCGCCCTAATTTCTCAACAGTTTTTAATTATATGCGTTTACATTTTATTTATATATTGTTCATAACCTAGGCTAGTAAATAAGATTACCATAAGAATAATCCCAATTTTAATTAATATCAGATGGTAAGAACTTAAATTTAAATTTAAATTTCATAGTCTATGAACAACAATCAAACAAAGCATACTCAAATCAATCCAAATAATGGTAAAATTGCGACTTGCAAAATCATGTCCACATCAACGCCTCAATTCATAACTAATGACAACTAAAAAAAACCACCAAACGAAAAGGCAATCTCACAACTCCACAAATTCATCTGCAAAGTAGCCAGCCGACATCTAAGTTGATGAATAAAACCAAATTTCTATTGCCATAAGCTAAATTTAGTATCAAAATGCCACCATTCCTCCAAGTTATAACAAAATACTTCCAAACAACAACAAATCATTCAAAATCCACCATCTAAGGAATTTTGAGAATGCTAACATCTGCCTAATCATGACTTGTCTCATCACTTTATCTAACTCGAAAATTTTAACTATGATGAATTAAGCTTTTGATATTCATAAAGCAAATTTGAACTTGAATTCTTCTGTTCTCTACAAATTAATTTATCAAATCTTTAATACCACACCAAAAATGGCACCGTTACCACTTTTTAAAAGTGAAATTCACCTTTTTCCCGTCGAACTAAAATATGAAGGATTAGTTTTGAGATGTGTAAATACGTGAGAATTGTGTGCTAGGTATGTAAAGTTTCCTCCCCTTTGTTTTTTCTGTCGAACTGATAATCATGTATGCTCNTAGTCTAAGCGGTACTTTTCTATCACACAAAAGGCCCGATGCATTCCTCCACTTCAACCAACCNGGGTTTTGCCCGATGGCGATTCCCTGGCTTGATCTTTCGGCTTTCCCGTCGTGCTCTACGACAAAGCTCTCGCACTCGACGAAGAATTTTGCTTTCGTCAATCTCTCCTGCAATCGTCGACTCCTCCGTGCCGTCGTCATGTCTTGCTCTTCCTTCGAGTTATTCAGCTTCTGTGTGGTCGTCGAGCTACGACTGACTTCCAAGTCATCTCGTCGTCGTAGTCTCGTCTCGCTCTCCTTCGCGCTGGTTTTTGCGTGGTCGTCGAGCTGCGAGCCGTGTTGAGCTAAGTTCTAGGTCGTCTTGTCGTGGTCGTCTCCTCTCGCTATCGTTTCGCTGCAACTGTTCTGCAACCTGCCTCGTCGAGCTGCGGCTGTTCCGCGACTTTGACAACTGCAGTTTTTTAGCCCCGACCTCTACGGCTCGCTATTCTTGCCGTTGTCCTACTTTGGCAGGGCTTCTCTTGCTGTGATGGAGCTTCCTTCGTCTATGGTTGAACCTGACAAAACCCCCTTTGCCCACGTGATGAGTAATCCCCAGATAAAGACAACGGTTGTCTTCCCCTCAAGTTATAAGGAGCAACGAGATGACACAAGTAATTGCCCCTTTATCAAGATTGCAAGCAGGGAAAGCAGCACTTTTTTTTCTCTGAGCTAGAAATTTCATCCATAAGTGATAAATTCAAGTTTGCTCTTATTGGAAAATTCAGTGGGGACACCCACCTATAGATTTTATCAGGAAAAGTTTTGATTATCTCAAATTAGCAGGAAAGTAGAAAGTGGGGCTTATGGATGGGAGACATGTATTAATTCAACTAACCGTGTCTGAAGACTACACTGAGATTTTTTTCAAAAAATATCTCAACATTGCTGGTGAATCAGTGAAACTACTCAAGTGGTCTCCTGATTTTGACCCTAAGCGTATATCCTACTGTACCGGTATGATTTAGTCTATCTGGTCTCAAGCGGCACTTTTTTCATCATCAGGTTATTTACTCTATTTGTGTCATACTTGGAGACCCTTTGAAGCTAGATCTACCCACTTTTAACCTAACCAGACCTTTTGTGGCCTGAATACTTTTTAAAAGAGATATTAATTTACCTGATGTTACTGAAGTGTAGTTGGGCAGAACTCACAATGAATAGTGACAACAAATTGTTATAGAGCATAGACTTCCTTATTGTTCTCATTGTAAGATATTTGGGCACAACCTTGATAAATGTTATAAGCTTCACCCTAATTTGAAATCTAAAGATCAAGTGAATAAGAATGAATCTGACCTCACTGCTTTGGACATATATGTTCCATCTAGAGAGAAAGCTACCACAGAATAGGTTATGGTGTCTGATTTAATCGCCCTTGTTGACTCTCTCCCCTGAAAATACTATTTTTGTGATCGATGAGAAGCCGGATGGCCCTCTTAAGCAACCTACACTTTTAAACCCTCCTCAGTTGCAGGAAGCATTAGGTGAAGAGGAGACAATTCATGCTTCACACACACTAGAACCTACAGTCGTTGCAACAGTTGACAATCCTTCTCTGGTGCTCATCAGCTTTTATCTGCTCAGCGTTCTATCTACCAACATGATGATCAGATGAGCCAGTTTTCTGAGGAGGAATGACAGGTCTATTCAAGGAGAAAGAATAAGATTGGAGGTAAACTTCAGCTTGAGAACCTAATGAATGATACTTTGATTACTTCGGGAAAATAGCTCGGCACTCAACAATTTGTTATCTAGATCTCGCTCTAGAACTAGAGGCAGAGGTAGGACTAAACTGGCTCGTCCATAGCCACTTCTTTTCTGCGATTTTGGTATCTTTTCTTTTTTTTGGGTTTCCCTATATCTTTTCTCTATTGGTGTGTTTGTGTGTGTTGTATTGTATAGGTAAGGTGTCTATATTGAGCCCTCTCATACAACCTTTATGTATCTTTCCTATTTTAATAGATTTAGCCCTTAGGTTTTTCAGTATATATATATATATATATAAAATAAAGAGTAGAATTTTAAGTAGTTTTGATGATTTTGGGGAGGTGTGAACAATGGGTCTAATTTACAGATAAATTTTTGCCTTTTTGCCAAAGTAGGTTTTAGATTATTAATACTTATTTATAAACACAAATTTTGATCATTAATCGTTGTTGCTTACTTGTTAAATATGCTACTAATTTATCACGTTTCATCAAGTTGTTCATCTAGCTTCTTGCAGAGAAAGGGGAACTTCCAACAAGATTTGGTTCAGCGACTCTTGGAATTCTTCTCCTTCAGGTCAGTGCTGTCTCCAACAGCTTGTTTATCTCATCAGAACATTTAATTCCATACCATCTAGCTAAGGGTAACTATGATCCAACCGGTGAACTGAGTATCTGATTTCCTGTTACGCAGTTCCAAATTTTGCATGAGAACTGCCTTTATTGAGAATTTTTTTATCAATAAAAGATCAACATAATTTTTTTTATTTTTTATTTTTTATTTTTTCAGGATATAGCTGTTGTTCCTCTTCTAGTCATACTTCCCATTCTGGAGAGTCAGGTAACCAAATGGATTCCTGTAACATAACTGTTTTTATTTATGTAAAAGAGAAGTAAGCAGCTCCCTTGCATGTATTTTTGTATGGTAATATCTTGTATAGTAATATCTTGTAAAGTATATTGCTTTTTTTGGAATATATCTACACAGATAAATATGTCTGAACTAAATGCATTGCCTAGGCTGAATATTTATTGGAAATGATGCTGCAAATTCTATTTTAGTATCTTTAAATTTATTCTGCTTTTGGATTGTTATCTATTCAGGTGACAGTCGAAAATGATATTTGAAGCAGACAATGTAAATCTTAAACCTTGGTGTGTGCAGCGTCTGATTTCAGTTACATTCAAAGCAGTCATACAATACATTGATATATTTTGAAGTATTGCCTCAATGCCAAATTTGATAGTGAAATGGTTAATATATGAAAAGAATATTGTTAATACAGCGATGCAGCCAAGCGAGAACAGGAAGAAAAATGGAGGAACAAAAAGGGAAAAAGTGAAATCTTAATCCCCGCATTAAATTCTTTTACTCATCCACGAGCTTGTATTTAAATGAAGTGTCCTATAATTTTTGCCGCTTATTTTGTAACATAGCTTCAAAAGCAGTTTTAGCAGCCACACTGCTCTTGGGCCTCGGTAAAATAGCTAAAATCTGCAATTAGATTAGGTTATTTATTATAAACAACGTTGAATGTGAATGAACCCGTGGAACGATTGACGGTGGAATTAAAACCAAAGTTAGCCTGATATAAAGCGTCACCCCACTGTTTTGGCTTTTCACTAGCCTCACATCTTAGCATATTGCCCAGTGATCTGTTAACTACTTCATTCTGGCCGTCCGACTTCGAGTAATATGCTGAACTGAAATTTAATTCTATGAGGAATTTTTTCCTTGGTTCCCTCCAGAAGCAGCTCATAAACTTCACATCATGTTCAGACATGAGATTAAGGGAACTTCATGAAGTCCAACTATTTCTTTAAAGAATAGCCTTTCAATGTGACTCACATCCAAAGTTTGCTTACAAGGAACAAAATGCACCATCTTAGAAAATCGATCTACTACCACCATTATTGAATCGACTCCACGTTGAGTTTTAGGTAAACCCAACATGAAATCTAACCTCAAATCTTCCCAATAGTGTTAGGAATGGAAAGTGTAGTTTATAAGCCTGTATTTTGAGTAGTTCCCTTACGCATCTGGCAAACATAGCACCTCTCCACGAAGGGGTCCTCCATTCGTTCCCTTCTCTGATACATATCTAATAATATCCACTATGGACTTCCTGTTTGGTGAATACCTTAGACCCTTATGCTCCAGAATTTCTTCCAACCTCAGAAGAGGGAATTTATATTTCGGAGTTATCTTTTTATTGGAACGACTATCCACACAAAACCTCCATTGGCCATCTTTCTTAAGGACTACCAATGCCGGAATAACACAAGGACTCGTACTGTGGCGAATAAAATATCTGTACAGCAACTCATTCACAATGTTTGTTAGAATTTTCTGTTCTTTAGGATTCATTCAGAAGTGTGAGAGATTTGTAAGTATAGCTCCTGGAAGAAGGTTAATTTGATGTTGAATGGATTTGACGGGCAGCAATGTGTTGTGTAATTCGGTAGGAGAATGTCAACATATTTTTCAGTAGGAACCTTATGTTTAATTGCCTGTTTCCCATTCAATAACCCAATATCATTCCTTGCCGTCTAATGTGGAGTTTTGTTCATTCTTGCATCCTTTTCTCTTGAAAGCCCTCCATCCTATAAGCTTGTCAAGAGCTGAAGCCTCAACGATCTCTTCCCGCCCTTGAAGATGCCCCAAATACAACTTCTATAATAAAAGGCAAAATTTGGTGCGAGAAAGGAGGAAGCCAATGAAGAAGGCTATTTCAGATGCCCTACTTTCTATTAGCAAGAAAGACGTTAAAACTTGTTTTTATATTGTTGAATAGAAGCCACATAATTATACTTTTCTTTGCTGATGGATAGATCCATGACTTCATCTCTTTATTGTCTCTTATTTTCTTGCTTACATGAAATGTCAACTCCATCCTTTTAAGGTTCTATTTATAGTGGTAATATGTATAGAATTACTTCCAAGATAATAATTTATAAGATATTTTTAAACCAACAAAAAAAGTTTATTTAAAGTAAATTAATAATATATTTATAAATCTCAATGCAATCTTTACAATAAATAGAAGATCTCAATTATATTTTTTATTACACAACAACAACAACAACAAAGCCTTAATCCCACTACGTGGGGTCGGCTACATGAATCCTTTTTTCACCATTGCGTCCTATTTAGTGTCATATTTTCATTTAGTTCTAGTAAATTAAGATCATTTTTAACCAAGCGTCCTATTTAGTGTCATATTTTCATTTAGTTCTAGTAAATTAAAATCATTTTTAATACAATAAGCCCAAGTCTTCCTATGTTTTACCTCTGTCTTTCTTAACACAAGTCAAATCTAAAACATCTACTCTCCTAATTGGATCATCAGATGGTCGACNGCTCCTCAACTTCTTTTTTACTAATGTGACGGTAAAAATGAAACATTTTATTATTATTCACGATATTAAGATCACTAAGGTCGATCCTATTTTCATAAACTTCATTAAAAAGTTTATCAAAGTAACTCACCCACCTAAGTTGAATATATTTTTCTAAGAAAAGTACTTTTTGATTTTCATCTTTAGTACACTTTACTTGAGTAAAATCTTTACTTTTCTTTTCTCTTTGTTTGGCTAGTTTATACATATATTTTTCACTCTCCTTATATCTAATCTATTATAAAGATCATTAAAAGCTCACAGATTGTTCTTTTAAACTCTCTGCGGGTCGTTTGATATTTTTCCCAGTTCTCTAAGCTTTTACATTTAAACCAAGTTTTATAACATAACTTCATATATTTTATCTTTTCTTGCACATTATTATTCCACCACCAACTATTTTTATTTATAAAATTTTTTTCTTTTGATTCTCCAAGCACAACTTTTTCTTTATCTCAATTATATTTTGTATTGATAGAAAAAATTTTGACTCAATAGGTTTAATGAACTCTTGGAAATAGAAAATTTTGATTTAACTGTTTAATGGTTAATATCAACATAGGCTAGAGTCCAATGCTTTTTCTCTTGCTTTAATTATTGATTGAAGAAGAAAATTATTGTCTTCCTTTTCTTTCTTGGTGCAAGAACTGAAAAAAATTGATTCTTGTATGAGGTACTTCACCTTTCTTGCTCCTCGTTGGTCCAGACATAATTAGATAGCAACATTACCTCAACAAGGGGTCAGGCTTTAAAATGATAGACATTTAAGGGTTGTTTAGTTTGATGATTTTATGGTGTAAGGTAAATTAAATGCAGGGTTTTCAAATTTCTGCATTTGGTTGAATGAAAATGAAATACAATATAAAATTTTGAATTTCAAATTCATCCAGCAATTCAAAACTAGGGCATTTTGAATATATTCAATTTGAATGATTTTCGAATAAACTATAAACTGCAGTTTATTGTTGTCACTTGCTACAAATTGTAGCTCCTCCTACTGTCACACCGCCACTAACTGTATTTTACATTGTTTTATTTTTTTTCGAACTAAACATAAAAGCATAGACTCCTGCATCTATGTTATATCAAACCAAAAATCTCCAAAGTACTTCAAATATACTGCATTTCAATTACACATCATTCTTTTACTCTATATTCATTTTTCAGCAAATCAAACGGCCTATTATTCAAATGTCTCCTCTGGAATACCTCTCACTCTCTTATGAGAATGAAAATTTGAGTCTGACTTCAATAAGTAATCATTGAAGTTTTCAATTTGTCGGTACCCTATCTTCCTCGTTGTTTGTTTTGAATAGTCTAGCGTGCAGACTTGATAAACCATTTTGTTGCTGGAGCAGTTCTTTATAATGATTCTAACTCATACCTCATTACATGGGGAAACTCAGTATGGTTTTTTTTTTCTTCACACAATAAGAATAACATTAGTAGTTATTTAGAGTTGCAGATCTTTTTAAATCAATTTCGTTGTTGCTAGGCTCTTGCTAAAATAGTTTAGAGTGATATAAAATGTTATATCTACATCTGCACCTTATTTTAGCCCATGTCTTCCCTCCCTCTCTTAATGGGGCATGCCCATGCACATGCTTATCTACATTGTGACTGTTTTTCTTGGATCTTGCTTGAATCTGAGCTTCTATTGCAGAATCTTGGAAATGAAAGCATATGGCCAACGCTGGCAGCAGAAAGCTTGAAAGCATTAGGTGGACTTGGTTTACTATCCCTTGGAGGGAAATTTCTTCTCAGGCGTATCTTTGAAGTCTGTATCAATCTCATCAAATTAATACCAAAATATTTATTCTTTTGTTTTTTCTGAGCTATTTTATTCTATACATAGGTGGTTGCTGAATCAAGGAGTTCTGAAGCTTTTGTTGCTCTCTGCCTGCTTACAGTTGCAGGGACTTCACTCCTAACACAGGCACTAGGTTTCAGTGACACCGTATGTAACCCATTCCATGCTTTTTAAAACATTATGAAAATTTCTGTTAGACATGCTTATTGATCTATTATAACAAATAGCTAGGGGCATTTCTAGCTGGAGCTCTTCTTGCAGAAACTAATTTTAGGACGCAAATTGAAGCTGACATAAGACCATTTAGAGGTTTACTCCTTGGACTATTCTTTGTAACCACTGGGACATCTATTGACATGCAGGTAGGTCTTTTGCATTGATGCGTGCCTACTATTTCAGTGTTCAAAGTATGTTCAGCTTTTTGGCCACTTTATTAGTGATATGTCATCTTTATTAGCCTTCTCCCAACAATATGGGGTTGGGTTTCATCAATATTGAATGAAGAGAATCTACCAAGAAATAGCTAGTTTTCCAATGCTATGCTATGATGTGCAAGGGTAATGCATTTTTTGCGTTGAGTATAATTTAATGAGAAACTCTCGCTTCTTGCTTCATTCTATGCAGCTTCTAGTCCGAGAATGGCCAAATGTACTCACCCTTTTAACTGGTTTAATAGTCATCAAAACACTGATCATAACTGCAATAGGTCCACGTGTTGGTTTAACTTTGCAAGAAAGCATACGGATAGGATTTCTTCTATCTCAAGGCGGTGAATTTGGATTTGTCGTATTCTCCTTAGCAAACAGGTCAGATAATTACAAGCTGACACAATAATCAAACTTTATATGCTCGGCTCATTACATTTTATAGGGAACTGATTAAACAGGCTTGGAGTGCTTCCACTTGAATTGAACAAACTCCTTATCATTATCGTCGTACTTTCAATGGCATTAACTCCTTTACTCAATGAAATTGGAAGGAAGGCTGCTGAAATCGTTGATCAAAAGCCTCAAGTAAAAGAAGTAGGTGACTCTTGCCCATTAATTGCTAAGTGGATGGTAGAGTTGACTTATTTCTTTTTCCTTAATTCTAATTTGGGATAAGCAATGCATTTTCATTTGCAGAAGAACACAGAACCAGTGAGCTTCGAGGCATCAGATCCAGTTGTCATTCTTGGATTTGGACAGATGGCGCAGGTGCTGTATTTACCACTCAGCGCATCCTTGAAATATTTGGAATTGGACTTTGTCAACTTTCTCACTAATTTAACCTTTTTTCTGATTTCCTTAAATTAATATGTGGTGCAGGTTCTTGCGAACTTTTTATCCATGCCACTGGCCTCCGGATGTGAGAGTAATACCATTGGATGGCCTTATGTTGTATTTGATCTCAACCTTAGCGAGGTGCAGGTATGAGAGTTTTATTTTGGCACAACTGATTTTCCTTCTGTTATTCCTGATATTGCATCATTCAACTCAAACATTTTAGCTTTCTCTATTAATCTGTCCATCAGGCTGCTCGGAGATTGGGATTTCCAATACTGTATGGCGATGGATCTCGCCCAGCAGTTTTGCAATCTGCGGGTATTTCCTCTCCAAAAGCTGTCATGGTTATGTACACGGAAAAGGCAATAACCATCAAAGCTGTTCAAAGAATCCGCCTTGCATTTCCCGCTGTATGTTTTTTGTTGAGCAATTTACTTATTTCTGCCCTTTATTGTATATTTTGAAACTTATAATAATTTAAGAACAAATCCATACACATTTGACTTTCATTTGCAAGAACTCCATCGCCATATATTTGCATGCATTGGCAGAACATGGACATAAAGATGAATGCACGCAATTTCATTTCCTTTTTTGTTCTATCGACTGTAAGATACATTAATTCACCGGTTATATATATATATATATGGGTAAAAGCTGGTATAATTTTTAAATTATCAATTGGTGTAAATTATTTAGTAGGAACATGCCTATTTATTATTATATATATTTTTCTAGTTGTTGATGATATTATTTTTATTGTAAGTTTCTTTATGGATTTATTCTTTCACTTTTATATAGGCATTCATATATTTATACCTAAAATCAATTTAGTAAAAATGTTGTTATTTACAGTTGTCCCCCTTATGATATGCTATCCTAGCCACGGGCAAAAATCCTCATGATTTTTTTCTAAACATCTCCCACGAATGTTACACTCCTTGAATATTTGATCTCCATTGGCTTGCTCTCACACTGTCACATATACTTGTGCCTGTACTCCAGCTACTACTTTCTTTATGAGATCCTCATCTCATTTGTTAGCAATTGGTGCTACTTCGACTCCTTTGTTTCACATTGGTTTGAATGCTTATGTGATTTATTTTTGTTTTCCTATGAAAATTTCGTTAGTGTCATTTAGTCCTCACCACATTGATGCCTTCACCAGCATTCTCCATCAATTCTTTTTGTTGGATTCTAACTTGTTTTTATTATGAGCACACCCCGAGAGTTGGAATCGAAAGAGGCAAGAGAAAGAGAGTGCATTGTAATCTCCTCCAGAGGAAGCCAGAGAGAGTCCCTTTATCCCATTCGAGACTGCCTATTTAAAGAAGTATAATTGATACAATTAAGGAATGTGGGAACCGTTGTGGTAACTGCCCTTAATGGATTTAATGCGTATAATTTGAATTAATGGCGGTCATAATGTTGATAAAAATAGTTGTTTGCAATGACTTAAGAGTTTGAGTAAATATTGTCGGTCGGCAAGTGACCGGTCATGTCGGGCGGCAAATTGAAATCCGCCTATGCTGAGTGGGGGTAATTGGTTGGTCCAAATATGGTCGGTCGTCTTGGCAAAAGGTCTGATCAATTGATTCTGCAAGACCTATTGCTTTGTTTGGTCGGTCGATTGATGGGTTAACTTGTTTCACTGGAGAGTTGTGGCTTACTTGTTGTTTGGCTCAAGTCTTACAGGACATGTGTTTCGTCTATCTGGTCGGTTTGTCGCCTTGGTCAGATCTTCCCTCTTGTAAGGTCTTGTGCGGAACTTGTTGCCTATGCGGAGTATTCGACGAAACTCGCTGTCGGGATGATTTGCGTTTTACCCTTGGCAGATCTTGCCTCTAGTGGGTAGAGAATCTTCTTCGGAGTATTGACATATCACGGGTTTAGAGATGCGGCTTCTCATCTTTGATGTTGAATTGTCGGTTTGATCGCTTAGTCTAGAGGGTAGCTTTGTATTCTCGGCCATTATTTATTGTTGTGATCTGTGACGGTAGTTCCGATGCATACACTTTTCATTAATATTCTCCGTTTGTACTTTTACTAGCGTTATCTATCTATGTCTCTTTTTAAGGATCTTATTCATTCGTTCTCTAACATAGATCTTATAACCAACTTTGTCCAATTCACTACTGCCTCTGTTTTATGGATAGATTGTTCTCCTCTTACGACGCTCGCAATCTCTAGGCTAGAATACCTTCAACTACTTGATTTTTTGTTACTATTATATTCAAAACTTAACTTGACATCTTCCATGTTATCTTGAATTTGAGGTGAATGTAATCATATCAAAATTATCACATAGCATAATTTATTTATAGTAGAAATTTGCACTATTTATAATATATTTTTTTCGTTTTCCATGCTAATTCCTTTTTTATATATTTTTCTTCAGTAGTCTCTTATTGTTCATATGCATAACTGCTTGCATCCAAGGACAATTGACCAAATACATAGCCATCTACAATTCTCTCTTTNTTTGTTTTATCCACGAGAAGGATATCATCAGCAAAAAGCATACACCAAGGTACATCCTTCTGTAGATGTCTAATAAGACCATCCATAACTAAAGCAAAAAGATANACTGGATGGTTCCTTGTCATCTTCAACCGAGGTTTCCTAGGTAATTTTCATAATATATAAATGTAATTTTGTCCCTATTTCCGCACTAGGCAAAATAATCATTGTTCAATTCTCAGTAACATTATGTACAGATATGTGGATTTCACAACAGTCAGTGGACCTTGTTACAACCCGTGGTTGAAAAAGAGGTATCTATTTGCAAAATCTTATCAGACGGCTGATAACATTAGAGATGCAATCATATTCACTTCTGGCCGTTTGATTCACTCGGAATGATTTGTATTTTATCCACTTAAAGCATAGCAATTTTGAAAACAAAAATCAGAATAGAGTGAGCCCAATTGTTCATAGCATATCGGAGGTANGTTTTTTCTCAAGGACTCTCCAAAGGATATCTCTTGGAACTTTATCGTAAGTTTTTTTCTAAATCAATAAAAATCAAATGTAGATTCTCCTTATAATCTCTGAACTTCTCCATCAAACCTCTCAATAAATGTATAGCTTCCATAGTAGACCTGCCCGGCATAAATCCAAAATTGATTATGAGAAACTTTGTTGTCTTAACCCATGTTCAATTACCCTCTCCCATAACTTTAAAGTATGACACATCAACTTAATTCCTCTATATATAATTTGC